>JACEFZ010008435.1:52500-207500 GCA_014155875.1 Cepaea nemoralis
ACTGCTCCTTGCCCACGTGCAGTTCTGCTATCTGAAAACCTGCGAGTGAGAACATTGTTCTTCCTCTCGAAGCACCATCTACCTTTCTTTGACTGCCTATGTTCTACTCTCCTACACCCTTGGGAACATTTGTTCAGAGTAGTATCTTGTCTCTGGGAGCCACTAGCACTATATTTGGGATCCATTCTCATCTGCTCAGCTGTACTATCTTTGTCCTGAGTTCCTGTGTCTACTTCAAGTGCCTCTTCTACCTGAGCTATACTCTCTAATGTAGGTTCTCTTGTGGTAACTACCTCGTTACTGCTTACACTATATTTTCGGTCCCAATAAACTACTTCCTCTTCTGTACAATCTTTAACTCCTATAACATTTCCTATGATCAAATCAGCCACTGGTGAGTCCAAAACACACGCTGTCACTCTTCCAGTGATATATGGTGTTTTTACTGTTATTATGGCTACTGGGTAGAACTCTACTGTGCCGTTGAATGTTATGCATCTAATCTTTTCCCTGTATAATCCGAGGGATCTATTAAACTTCTCCTCACTCCGATAGACGTACATCCGGAATCCCTAATTGTTAACGCTGGTCTATCATTGACAAATCCCTGATGCAGCTTCAGACTTCCTCCTTCATGGACTGCTCATCCTGCTTTTACTGTATGACCACATATTAGGACTGGCTGACTGTCTTTTTCAAAAAGAGGTTTGCACCCACTACAATCTTCATTGTTCAGCCTCTCAATTACTTGCGCTGCATTTGAGTGCTCTTTTTCTCTCATCCTACATTGATGGCTGATATGCCCATTCTTTCCACATTTGAAACAAGTAATCTCCCTTTTAGTGTTGTTCGTTGGTCCATCTGATGGTTGTGCATCACACTCTGCTGCCTTGTGTCTCTTTCTCTTCCTGTAGACGCTTTGCCTCGCGTTCATTCTGCCTCTCCTCTCTTTCCGTCTGCTTTTGTTCTTTCGCTTCTGCATACTCCTGTAACTCTTTACCTTTCAGGCCTATTCTTTCACCTGCTTCAATATAATCCATTAAAGTAGGCATCTTGTACTTGTGGACACGTTGCTGTCTGTCAGAAAACTATAAATGTAAAGACTCTGCTACTAGACTTTGTGTGCCCTCCCTAAGTACACCACTAATCCTTGTGTACGTAAATTCGTAGTGCTAAAATATCACTCTGTACTCACCCAGTCACTCTATAAGCACTAGGTAGTGAGGGGGGAAGTATCACCTATACTCCCTTATATCTATATATCTATGACCAAAAGTTCATAAAGTCCCTGGAAATATTGTTAAACATACATATAAATACATATACAAACAAATGGATGATAACACTAAGTGATGACTATCCAACGCTAGACTTCACAAGCTGAGTACACGGAGACGATGATGACACAGAAATAAACCACAGTAACAACCACAAGCTTGTGTAGAGACACCCACAGTGCGCGTAAAATATAAACATAAATTGACCAAGACCACTAGACAGCAGAAATGACGAAAGATCACAATAAAAACATATCCGAACACAACAAATATCATATGTAAATATAACGAAAAGAGAGAAAGAAAAGTATATATACTGAAAATATACACAGATTTGACGTCAGACAACTCGGCTCTAGATATTGGTTAAGACTATTTCAATGCCCCTGCACGATACGTCAACTCATTAACGTTTTTCTTACAAAAATATCGTAAGCACCAGAAAGACTAATAAATTATTGTGCTGTATCCCGACTCTCGAGAAACACCCCAACAATTCCCTACTCTTGACAAACACTGGACCACATACAAATAATTGCGTGACACCCGACAACAATAAATATGACGATGGGAGCAAAACAATAAAAAATAATAATGTGTAACTGGTTGGCCGACAAATATGGGCCTATTAATCCGTCGCCAAAAGTTCTTTTTATTCAGTCACCAAAGTTTTTGTTCATTTTAATAGTTATTCGCAATCCGCTGAAAATGTCTACGACATTAGATTTCAAACCGACTTCTTGTTTTGTTGAGTGGTTATTGAATTCACGTGGTGATCACAAGTTCCAACTGTCGACAAAAGTTGAAGATGATAGTGATATCCAAACTGTTCTGTCTCGACACAGTCCGTAACGTTATTGTACTTTCTCTGTACGTGGTGGTACCACTGAATAATCCAAAGTGTTCTCTCGATATGTTGTTACTTTCGTTGCGGAGATGGCGCTTCGCTGTATCATTAATGTTATGGATTTTCGTTACCCGACAAGATTCACCAAAAAGAAAAGGAGAATGGCAGGCAATGTTCAGCGCTTTAAATTTGGGTATATAAATCCTTATCGGCAAAGAAGTACAACCATGGTTGCGATGACGATAAGTTAAAACTGTTTGCTCATAACAGAATAATGATGACAAAGGCTTGAACAAAGACGAACAATCAAGTCTGGTTTCACACAAAACGCCTTGTTTTGTTCATTCACAATGAGTCAGCTTGACCACCATAGGTCGTGGAAATTCCCGAGTATCTTTCCTCCTTCCATCCCCAACTCACAATGTCACCTCAATTTCTCTTTATCACTCTCAGTGAAAAATTCCTCCGTAACACAGTTTTCACACAAACTTGACAGCCCCACCCGGCTGCGGTAGGGGTAACGTTACTATCCCCTTCAGTCAACTGTCCATCAAATTAGCGACTGCCAATTTTTCTCTGTTATCCAAACATGTACTTCCCCAGTACCTGGACGCTGGTGTACCCACCCGTCCTATTTACTGCGTCGAATAATCTTGACCAGTCAACTTGCAACAACACAGTGCGCTTGCCTCCAGCACACACACACACCTGTCAATTATCTTTGGTTCCCAATCCTGTCATTATCACCGACAGTGACGTCCTACACACACACACGCTGTCCCTCGCCACTCTCTTCTGGATTAATCCTGGGTTTTCATTAGCTTGAGCACTACTGTCTGGTATCAAATTTACCTGTCACCGTAATGGACTCTCCCGGTAGTCTGTATGGCGTGTCTTTATCACCCCCTCTCGCTTCAGCGATATGGGTGGTTCCAATTCACCTGTAGTGGACTTGACGTGAACTGCTGTAGCCAGTTCCCGCACGGAGAAAAACTCAGTGTTTATACGGTGAACACACTCTGCTGTCCACCCTCTCTCCGCGAAGAGCCCACCAACATCTCAGAATGACAACACTGTCTATAATGTTCTTAATCGGACGTAGCCCTCAGATACTCCTTACTAAGTGACGAGCGCCCAGAAATGTCACACGTTTTCTTGATGATAATATCAATGTTCTTGATGTTCTTTGCTTGTTATAGTCGTGTGATGGTCGTTGTCTAGGTAACGATGTTCATGGTGTGTCAATTGAGATATCTAACTTTCTCTTAAACCAACTCACCCCTGAAGTGCACTTTCACCAGTCATGAAACAAGATTCCGTTGGCGCACATAATCATTTATTCCAGAAATAAGACGAACAGACGGAACATATATATATATATCCAGAAACAATGTACATCCATAGAATATAAATATCCTCCTCACAATTTAACCAGCACACAGCAATGCCTTCTCACGGCCTGCTCTTATCTCAATCCACAAGACAGGTAATCCAGCTACAATCCTCGGCTGGATCTCTCACAATACAACCCACACATTGGGTTGGAGCCACTGCTCAACTATAGAACCCACTCTGGGTTTTGGCCTACACTCAATACAGAACCCACTCTGGGTTCAGGCCTGTCTTCCCAACTAGAAGAACAACACAACACGGAGCTCTCTCTTAAACGACCTGACACACAGTCGGTCTCTTCTCTCACTGACCTTTTTCAGTCTCTTGACTTCACACAACACACAACTGACTTTCGACCCATCCCCCCCTGGGGATTTCCACTCATATCCGCCCCATTATTTTGGAGGGTTGATTGTTTTCCTCGTAGCCAGGTCAGTCACTTTACTGTCTCCCACTCTCATCTCCATTCTTCCTCCTGCCCGGTCACTCAACTCAATGTCAGTGACCCAGGCTTATGTCACTCATTATCTGTGTCCTTCTTCCATAAAATTTTAAATCTAATTGTTCACACCTGCCATCAAATGTTGTTAGTTTATCCTTCATGAGATTTCGTGCGTGAGACAAGCGGGAAATGTCGTCAGCGAGGTCCAGATCATGGAGATGCTTTATCAGAGGAATCCGCTGAATTCCATGTCTGGCAGTTATTTTTGTTGTCTTCATATCCAGTCTAAAGTCAGTGAGAAAAGTAGAGGTGACAAAAGACATTTCCGTCTCACCCCGATTCTTATTTCGAATGTCTTTTAGTTTTCTCTCACGGGGAACTCTGCACCTCATGTCTCTGTACTTTGTCTTACGCCTGTCATATTTCTGATGTAGGCGTGTATTGTTGTCTCTTTTGGAAACCCTAATACTACTAATAGCATATTTTTTTAAAAAGAATTTAATCTCACATACGTCAAGATTCTTCTGGTTGGATGTTGATAGGATCCAAGTATGACATTGAAAAGACCATATTGAGAGAAAAATACTGTTTTTCGAAGGTAAGTGTGCCACACGGTTAGACATCCATAAGGACAGTGTGTCCAACTTCCACGCTCACTTGTGCAAGGTTTGCTTCCTCTAGACCAGTGGTTCTCAACCGGTGGGGGGAACCCCCCCCCCCCGGTAATTTTAGGGTTTCAAGGGGGGGGGGGGGGAATTAAGATTATTTAAAGATCGCGTTAATACAAGAACCGATTACTTTATATTTTTTTCCCTCCATACTTTATGGTTCTGTACTTCTTGCCCTTCTGAAATTCGTTTTATAACATAAGTAGACCCGCAAATCACGTTCTATGTAGATGTCTAGACTTGTTCTAGTAAGTGTTATTAAATTTAGCTTCCATTTGTACGTGTAGTGTGTCGGGGCTCAGGAGGGGGGGGGGGGGATTTATAGGGAGGAAATACGAAAGAGGGGGATGGCGTTCTGAACATATGGTGAAGGGGTGCATGGGCTAAAAAGGTTGAGAACCACTGCTCTAGACATACCCCATTTAAAGTTAATGGGCTTTATCTACCCGTGATTCTCTCTCTCTCTCTCTCTCTCTCTCTCTCTCTCTCTCTCTCTCTCTCTCTCTCTCTCTCTCTCTCACACACACCCTCTCCCCCCCCCCCCCCCCACCCGCGGCCCCGGTCTTTCTTTAAAAACATTCTGTCAAGGCAGAGTTATTAGCCTAATCTTTGCTATTTTTAACTGCTGTGAAATTATTATTATTATTGTGAGAAATATGGTATATGGCCAACAGACTGGAAGAGAACTAACTATCTTCATTCCAATAAGAAAAAAAAAAAAAAGGCAACCTGAAATTATGCACTTACTATAGAACTGTTGCCCTCATCAGTCATGCAAGTAAAATTCTACTAAAAATCATAATGGGAAGACTTCGTAAGAAAATGGAAGAAGAGATTAATGTGGTTCAAGCTGGATTTAGACAAGGAAGAGGAACAAGAGATCACATACTCAGCATGTATTTAATAATAGAGAAGTGCAGAGAATCTAATGTAAACTTATTCTAATGTTTTGTGGATTATTCAAAGGCATTTGACTATGTACAACATCAGAAACTCTGGGAAATCATGAGGAAAATGGGCTTTTCCATCACATGTAATAGTACACCTCATAAAAATGCTCTATCTAGACCAACAAGCAGCGTTTAGAATTGATGGCGAGACATCAGATTGGTTTGCCATCAAGCAAGAAGTCCGTCAGGGCCATTTGCTATCACCCTATTTGTTTAACCTGTGCGCCGAAAATATAAAGAGAAATGTCAGAGCTGATATAACCAGGGAGCAATATGATGCCCTAAGTATCGGTGGTCATGGAATTCCAGAGATTCGATATGCTGATGATACAGTATAACTATCCACATCATAGAATGGTGTAGAAAACTTAATAATCAATATCCTCAACCCAAAGAAATAGTGAAAATCACAACTTATATCTTAACATAGCAAAAACAAAGATAATGCTTACAGATAAAACTACTACGGAGAAAGAAATATATGTTAATGAGGAAAGATTGGAAGTGGTGGAAAATTTCGAATATCTTAGGTCATTGATTACCAACAATGGTGACACAATGAAAGAAATTAAACGACGGCTATCAATTGCTCTTCAAAGACTAAAACAACTGAATAAATTATAGAGTGGGACAGATAGAACTACAAAAATTAGATTATTAAGAGCATGCACCCTTCTTATTGCAACATACGCGTGTGAGACGTGGACACTTTCTAAACAAGCTGAACAGCGCATAAATGCCTTAGAATAAAATGTTATAGACAGGTTTCTAAGAACATCTCGGGTAAAGCAAAGAACAAATGCATCCATACTCCAAGAGCTGAATATTGAAGAGGGTTGGCTATTAAAGACGATAAAACAAACAAAACTGAAATATTTTGGCCAATTTAAACGTCATGAAAATTTGGAGAGAATAATAATGGAAGGGTATATGCCTGGGAAGAGAGGAAGAGAAAGGCAAAAGAGAAGATGGGTGCAGGATGTGGCGGGTGATCTCCAGTTGGGTGTATAGGACGCGGAACATCTTCCTTGTGACCGAGAAGCTTTCCGGTAGGTTGTTATTGGAGCAAGGTTCTGCACGTGATATGCTACTGACTGAATGAATGAGTGAATCAATGAATAGATGAGATTATTAAAATGCACAACTTGCACACTGAACTTTCTATTTGCCACCCATATTCTAGAAGGCAAGGTATCCGATCAAACTACAAAAGATTAAGGGAACATGTGATATCATTATTTTTAAAAAATTATTTTGTTGTTGTTGCGTTCGTTCGCTTTGAACTCAAGCGTAATCCATAACACTACTTCTAGTAGTGCTGGACTGAATTTTGCTTGTGGATTAGATTTCCCTATTAACAGCGTCCCTCGCCATCAGGCGAACCCACTTCGACTTCAGAGGTAAGCGTGTGATATCATTAGATACTAAGGGTTATTGGCAAAGTTAGCAGCCCGATGCTGAAATCGAAGCGGTTACCTTAGACTAAACTAAGGAAATGCTGCATTTCAGAAGATGATAAGTAACTTATGCAATAAATCACTTTCATTGTGTATTAGAAAGAAAGTATTGAAATGTTATAATGTTTTATCAAACCAGTTCTGCTAAATGGCTGTGAATCTTGAAATGTGAACAAACAAAATTGAAAGAGCTTTAAGGCAGCGGAGATGTAGTTTGTGAGACAAATATTACGAATAAATTGGACGGGCAGAATAACTAACACCCATTGCTTGGAAGAGACTTTTTAAAGCAAAAGATTATCCTCAACTTTACGGAAGACATTGTTCTTTGGTCATATAATGAGAACAGAGACATTGTAGAACATTGTAACGACTGGAAAGATCAGCGGTTGTGGACGCAAACCAAGAGCAATGGTGCTTCTTGTTTAATACGATGACATTGGGAATATTGCTAATAGAATTAAGCAAGAACACAGAGAACCGATTTCCGCGGAGAGACGTGATCGCCTACACCAAGGGGGGGGGGGGGGGTAACCTTTTCAGATGGCGGGCCAAATTTCAGAAATATTTTCTGCCGGGCCACGCAACTAATTTTATTTTTGTGTGTGTGGTTAATTAAAGTAAACAAGCAAGCGTGCTACAGCCTCGACCACATCATCGCTTCCCACTCCGCGGGCCTAACATGACATCCGGCGGGCCGCTTGCGGCCCGCGTGCCTCGTGTTTAGCCACCCCTGACCTACACGGTTTGGCATAGCACATAATGATGATGACTTTATACTTGAACATTTTTAGTAGTGATTTCCCTTGTTCATTGTGCACTCTTGTGAACAGTAAATTAGAAACAGTTGTCCCTCCGTCATCGGCGTTGAAAGGCAAGATTGTGGCGAAGATGTTTTATCACGTATGTTCTTGTTGATACACTGATTGTTTCATGTTAACTCATTCCTGCCAAACAAAAATTGGTGGCAGAAATGGGAAGTAGGGGCATATCACAATAATAATGTAAAAATGGTTAAAATGGTAGTTATCAAATTAAATGAGGGACATGTGATATGTGAATGTTGAAAAATGTTGGTCAATTAAATCAATATTTAAAAAATTGGGTTTTTACTTATGAAATCCTACCAATTAGATGCAGCTTGACAAGACGAATCCAACGGTATCTCAACGAAGAGTGTGCCATAATTCTAAGCGGAGTTATGAATTTTTTGGTGACGTAATTTAATACCAGGAAGTGTAATTTATATGATGACCTAAGAGATAAGGGAGATTTTATTGCGGCCCATTAAATTGGAAGCTAAGAAATTCTGCCTTCTATTACTGTGGCTTGTTTATTTTTAAACGGACAACATAGTGCCATATAATCATTGCGTCTGGGGCGGCGAGGTCTAACTTGACATAATATTTATTTTTTGATAGGATGTGCCGTGACCTAATTAACAATTTAAAATGGCCGCCAATTGTTTATTATTCATTAACAATCTGTTACATTGCTAACAAACCTGGTAAGATGTATATTTTATGGAAGTGTCTATTCACAGGGCTCTGTGTATAAACAAAGTGTCTATATTCACAGGGCACGGCTGGTCACGTGATTTAACGTAAGTTTGCGGCTATATTATACATTTTCGTTGATTGGAAAACGTGTCGTCAGTGGCATAGTTGATAGTGTCCCCGCCTGATGGGCGGGAGCTCGAGGTTCGTTTCCTTGCCGGACATTTTTAAAAAAAAAATTGTTCAGCAATTAATTGGATGAAAGTCAAATGTCAATCGTTCGTTTCCTTGCCGGACAATGTTTTTTTTTTAATTTTTCAGCAATTCATTGGGTGAAAGTCAATCCTTCATCTCTTTGGGTATTTAGAATTGTGTTGTTTAAAGTGAGTGTAATTTAGTTAGTACCAGTTTCTCCAGTATTGGTCCTCGTTGCTTTGCACTACGGCAATTCCAATACCCAACCCACACATTTTTGAGTCCCAAACGATCCGTTTTCCTTCTACCCCTTCTGGCTCCAGCCCTCTTCTTCCTTTTCCTTCCCCCCTCTCCCCTACCTCTTCTCCTCCGCTTCATTCTCTCCCCGCTGGCTGTTGTCAAAAGTATCGAGCACAAAGCACGTACTCCGTTGCTTCGGCGATAATTCTTTGTAATATTCATAGTTGGTTAGGTAGGTGGGTAGTTAGACACGAAAGTGGTTAAGTAGGCAGGTAGGTGGGTTGTTAGACAGATAGATGGTTAGATAGGCAGATATGTGGGTAGGTAGACAGGTAGGTAGTTAAGTAAGCAGGTATGTGGGTAGCTAGATCCAACCCGACACTCGCTCGTCGATCATCTGTGTTCCACCATGCCAATTCATACATCTCTTTCAACCTCTCCCTGCAATACTCTGAACAGGCAGGTTGACCGGCCGAGCGACCGAGAGAGAGAGAGAGAGAGGCAGGCAGTCAGAGATACAGACAAATAAACAACGGATATATAAACTGGCAGACAGACAGCAGACAGATAGAGAGTCAGACACACGCATACATACACACAGAGAGTCAACCAGACATACAAATGCATATGGAAAGACAGACAGACAGTTTGTTAGAGATTCAGATAGACATATATATAAATGGACAGATACAAATAGACTGATAGAGAACAAGAAATCACGCAGGCTGTCAGACGGACGGACAGACAGAGAGACATCCAGACAGGCAGGCATGTAGAGAGACATCCAGACAGGTGGACAAATAGAGAGGCATACAGACAGGCGGACATATAGAGAGGCATACAGACATCTCTCTCTTTCTTGTCTTTATCACTATTTATGTCTTTCAACACATCTTTCTCATATCTCTGTCTCGCACACTATCTTCATTATCTATCTCTCTCTTCTCTCTTTTCAACCCGCTTCACATATACCAGATTTTCCTGCACTTTATATGCATAGCATTTCCTTGTTTATTTGTTAATTCATGAGGCCAGTCAGTCGAAAGCCTGGTGTTTGTATTGCCTAACGACCCTAATCATGTCTCTCTGAGGTGACGCATATTACTGTCAGCTTGGACCAGAATTATCAGAACATAAATAGTAGGAAATAGTAGGTCGGTAACGTAAACAAAGATGGATGCCTGTAAACAGTAAGTGTACAGAAACGCAAGTTAACAATTCTTAAACTCGCCTGATATTTAAACAGCCATACTTCAACTAAGTATAAAGTATCGATTCATAGGGCCCTATGTATAAACAAAGTGTCTATTCATAGGGCCCTGTGTATAAACAAAGTGTCTATTCATAGGGCCCTGTGTATAAACAAAGTGTCTATTCATAGGGCCCTGTGAATAAACTCTCCCATATTTTATTGTGCGTTTTGGTAACAGGAAAGTAAAGGTCACATTCCTCTTTTGATAGAATGTTGAGAGGATCAACTTCATTGCACCAGCTTTTACCCCATATGGCTTGGTCTCTTTCCACACGGCTGCCTGCCGAAAGCATCGCACAAAGCACGAGAGTCTCAGAGTCTCTGACTAAAGTGCACTCGACTTTTAAGACTTTTTGATAGGATGTGCTGTGACCTAATTAATAGTTAAAAATAGCTGCCCATTTATATTAATTAAATGTCATGTGAAATGGTCATCGTTAGTGAAAGAACAATTCATGAAAATGTACTCATATTGTCTTAATATATATATCAGTTGGTACAAACTGCATTGCGACAACTTTCTTTTATTGATTAAATATCATGCATTAAGGTGAGTAAATAAGTTTGTAACTGCTGCATAAATTAAGCAGTAGTTAATTAATCATTAAAATATTAAATTAAAAAAAAAGAAGTAAATATTCGCTAATAATAGATTTCTACTTCTGCTCAATAATTACATTGTTCTGTATCTAGAAGTGAGCAGTTAATAATTAAATACTAACTTTAAAAAAAAAACAACCATAACTTATTTCACAGTATTTTATTTAAATTTAAATAATTAAGTATAGGTGCTCTGCTAAGAAATAAGTACTCCTTACAGGTTTACAGAGACGGGTCTGAAAACTGGCTTTCAAAATTATTTTCAGTCATGTCAAATGCTGAAATATTATACAAGTACACAGGTACATTACTGCTATAAATGACACTTGTATTGTTTAATTTTAGTAGTTAAATTATCAGTTCTAATTATAAATAAATATAGGTCCGCTAAAGTTTAGTACTATTGTATTGTATGGGCGCCACCATCTTGAATTTTGTGTTATGACGGCCATGTCACTAAATATTTTTTCCTGAACTCCAGCAAACACCAGCTGTTTTGAAACTCTTCCATCCATCCATCCATCATGTGCCATGCCGGTAAGCGTGGGCGGTCATGTTCTGCCATCTCACTCGATCAACAGAGTCGTGGATCAGTTCCGTGTTTCTGTCTCGACCATGCCACAAGGCCAAGCCATCCAGATACTTGTTTCTAGGTCTTCCCCTTGGTCTGGTCCACTCGATCTTACCAGTTGTCACCAAGTTCTCCAAATCATTTCTTCTCATAACATGCCCAAAAAATTGTGACTGTCTACGTCTAATGTCTCTGATCAGTTTACTCTTCACATTTATGTAAAATTGGACGAGGGATTCAAAAATGCAATAAAAAGGCTTCTTTTTACTTCAGGAGTTATAAGACAAATTAGCTTACTATTAGACTCCAAGAAATTCAAGAAAAAATAATTTCTCGGCCTGAAAATTTTGCCATTTAGCAGAAGGACCAATTCTGGAAATACCAGAGTAGTTTCCCCTTTCGTCATACCACGCTGCTTTCGAATAATTAAATTCTAGTCAGACATGGTACAACCAGAATTGAATCGTTGTTCTCAAGAAATAGCGCGCAAAATAAAAAGAAATTTGCCCCCCCCACCCCACCCCAAGGGCAAAGTTCGATAACTCTGACATTGCTAGTAAAACTAACCATCCAAAAATAATTATAACTGCGCATTTTTAAGCATGTCACTTTTACACAAAATTGAGAAAATTAGGAAAACACGAGGCAGAGTCATTACAATATATACACTATTTTCTATTTAGCTATAATTAAATAATTATTCTTTTAAATTTACTTATTTAAATACTCCTCAGCTTATTCAGTGATAGGCAAATCAAACTTTGGGGCACAAGCGTGGCCCATTAGTATGAGGTAACATCATGATTTTCAATTTGAGTATTTACTAATGAGACCATCACAGTAGATAGGCCTAGAAAAACAAAATCTAATGGTACCTCAATTATGCTTGGATGTCAATTCTGAGCGGAGATATTCACATCTGAGTGTCAAAATCTTGATACAGATTAACTTTGCCATACTATTCATACTTTGAAGCTGAAAAAAGTGGGTCCCTGGTTATCTCCTCTTCCGGCCCAACATGATTGTCTCAGACGGACCACTGACAGATGTGAAATCCGACTTCATCCCTATGTTCTGTCATGTTAAATGATAAATAAATAATACAAGTATACAAATAAATTATTTAAATATTGAGCACAACCCACTACTGGCAACGCCGATCGCATTCTGGTATGAACCTAAGGCCTATCCACGTCAATATGGAAGCACTATACTTGAGTTTCGCCCTCATTTGAGCTCGTCAGTAGTGCATATCCCTGACCGGATCCGGAAACAGTCCCGGATCACGCGTGTGAAGCGGGTGTGTAACCACACGGCACACACTGGACACACCAAATTATCACAACAGAACATCACAACGCTACCCATCGTAGGCTATGCTCAAGATTGCCCAATCGCCGCGACCGACGTCCGTCAATCGATGGGACCCGAACGATCAGGACTTCTCACAGGCAAGGAACACCAGGCCTCCTAAATCCAGTGAGCAATAATCAATTGATTATGTGGTTGTTTCGGGATTATGAAATTTAAATATTGAGCACAACCCACTACTGGCAATGCCGATCGCATTCTGGTATGAACCTAAGGCCTATCCACGTCAATATGGAAGCACTATACTCGAGTTTCGCCCTCATTTGAGCTCGTCAGTAGTGCATATCCCTGACCGGATCCGGAAACAGTCCCGGATCACGCGTGTGAAGCGGGTGTGTAACCACGCGGCACACACTGGACACACCAAATTATCACAACAGAACATCACAACGCTACCCATCGTAGGCTATGCTCAAGATTGCCCAATCGCCGCGACCGACGTCCGTCAATCGATGGGACCCGAACGATCAGGACTTCTCACTGGCAAGGAACACCAGGCCTCCTAACTCCAGTGAGCAATAATCAATTGAACTTGTATTTTCTTTAACTTTAGTAGTTCAGATTTCACGATGTGAGCCGCTTCCAATCTATATTCGCGCCGACCGCCATCTTGAGTTTCCATTCACATGTCGGGAGAAATAATTGTTTTCTACCACCGGTCCATGACGGTCCGCAATGAAACTCTCCAAATTTATGCAGAAATGGATGCATAATTTGAAATTGCATCTAAAATTAACCTACGACTTCTAAGACATGCGCTAAAAAATAAAATTACTTACTTTGTGGAAGCAATTCAATTGATTTAAAAGGTCACGATAATTTCAACCAATCGCTGTGCATGGAATATTAGGCTAACCTTTTCTGCACAACCTTAGATGACGTCTGCTATTGTCTCTGTGGCGAAGTGGTCAAGCCGTTTGACTCGGACTTCTAAGGTTGTGAGTTCGATTCCGGGTCGCGTCCTTTGGTTCACGAGTGAAATTTTTTGGAGACTCCTGTGGGTCGTCGCTAGAGCTACGGAGATCCGTGCTTTGTGCGACGCTTTCCGTGCTGTGGAAAGAGATTGAGCCATATGGGATAAAACCCGGTGCAATAAAGTCGACCCAGTCAACATTTAAGCGATTTTTTAAGTGGATGTATGTGATTTACCCTGGGCTCAGGTCAATACTTATCCATATGTCTACACTGTCCAAAGAAATAGGTCAGTGTGACATGTCTGTTGACAAGATTTACAGTTCCAATTATCTTAATTCAGTGAACTTCTTCAGAAGTATAGTTTACAAAAGAGGCAGAAAAACATGAAATTGTTTCATTGAAATGAATATCTGTATCTGAGGTTTGCTAGTTGGGTTTGTGTTATCTGCATTGCAGGTTTCCCTTGAACATGAAATTTTGTTGCATCCTCGTTACTTCGGACCAAATTTGCTGAATATTGTTAAACAAAAGCTCTTCACTGAAGTCGAAGGCACCTGCACAGGAAAGTAAGTGAAGATTGGTGTTTACCAAGTAAATGTTTACAGTGTAGATGTGTCAATATTTTCAGCAATCTTTTATATTTCATTTCTCTTTCGAGGGAAACTTGTCACATCAGTTATTATATCCCTAAAGGTCAATGTGTGCTGGCGATGTGGTTACGGGCACAGTTCTTAATCCTGCATACTGCATTTTGAAACACAGCTGCGGGCGATTTAGCAGCAGACCGCCTTGCGTTAGTTTAAAAAAAATAAAATGGTGTGCATGCCGGTCGTTCAGAAAGCAATGGCAAAGTACTGAATATAAACTTGCCAAGAGATCACAAACAGCCAACAAATGCTGGGGCTGACTGTGATGTCCTGTAAAGGATATGCAGCTAACAAATAAGGTCAGTGTGTCTGACTTCGGTATACAGTTGTGTAAGGTATGTTTCCACTGGACAGATTCCTTCAAAGGTAGTGGGCTCGGTCTACCTGTTGAACCATTTGCATCTAATAATATCACTTGTCCTTTTGATCTCTTGGTTAGTGAAATCGTATACCAAGCCTTCTCGGACAAGGGCGAAAAAACAGTAGGTCCTGTGTCCAAGAATTGCATTTTAAGGTAGATAAAATCCGTTACCTTCGGTAGGCTGTAAGGCTTGGCAAAATTATTATGGTAGGTTTTCTTTCCTAACAATTCTGCCAGAACTGCAGCCTTACAGCTTACTCTTTGCAATTTTTAACTTGAAAGTGGCACCTACTGTTTTTTTTGGTTGGTCCTTATCCAAGGAGGCTAGGTGTCTAATCTCACTAGCCAAGGTGTCAGGAGGACTTGTGATCTCATTAGATTCATTCATTCAGTAGCATAAACCTCACTAGCATAATAACCTTCTGAAAAACTTCTTGGTCATAAGCAAGATATCCTGCGCCCGATACACCCATCTGGAGATCATCTGCCACATCCTGCACCCATCTTCTCTTTGGCCTTCCTCTTCCTCTCTTCCCAGGCATATACCTGTCAGAGTCCGACAGTGGACAGCGATGCAGGGACATCGTTACGACCGCCAGGCGACTTAGCTCCCAGTAAGGGATGCAACCACTTCGTTGCGCCGCCAGGCGAATGAGTTACCGGCCTGCGAGATCGCTGGCTGACCAGCGGTCAGGCCGCCAACGCAAGACGCACGACTGCCACGTGACGCCACGTCAGGCAGGAGGCGAGTTGCCTACCAGGTCCAGACAGCTCTGGGGACACGGAACAGGACGGACGTGTGAGAAAGGCATTGTGTGGTTTCTGTATTGAAAGGCGAGTGTCTGGACATCTTGCGAGTCAGACTTGTGACTGTATTGTGGATGTAAGTTGTAAAGTATTCATTATATGTATTTGTGAATCATCGTTCTGTATTTGATATGTTAATAAATCCACCAAACGATGTATCGTTGAGTCTTACGTCAAATCACGTTGTATTTGTACTGTCTCACACTAGTTAGGAAAGCGAGCCAAGTTTAAGACCCTGACATGTGTGAACGTGGGGGCTCGTCCAGCTTTAATTTAGTTATATTTGAACGTGAATAGCTTGTCCTTGTTGAACATTGAATTTAATTAGACTTAGATTTAAACTTAAATGTGATCATGGAAGGCTCATTTTGATTGTTACTACATTATTTAAACATGTGTAAGACCATTTGTAAACGTACAATGCATACATTCTGTTTGATCCTGTAATCGTGTAAAACATTTGTGATTTGTGGAACTTGTCACCGTTTTGACCTTGTCGACATTGTGATCTTGTCGCCATTTTGACCTTGTCGCCATCTTGTAAACTTGATGTCTATGTCCTTACTGAATGTCATCTTGATGTAAGTGATGTGTCATCAATGTTGTAGAGTGTTAAGATACTTGTAGATTGTCTTTGTGAATTGAGTTTGTGGAACGCAAAAAGTGTTTGGAAAGAAAGTACGTGTATTGTAAAAAAAAAACTGTTGACGGACAAACTTACGACATACAATTATACTCAACGCCATACAAACCTAATCAACACTTAGTGACAAGCAGGCACACACCAACAAATAGACGCTAATTTATCTTCTTCCAAAATAAAAGCAGGTTTTTCCGTACCATCCGAAACCTTGCCGTAGAGGTCATTTGCGATTCGAAGTAACGACCCTACAGTTCCTAGCCCGATTTTCCAACCGTTCTTCACCGCATCCAGGGCACTTGAGTATACTTTTTCCTTTTCGTATACTATAAAAATGCATTTTTAGGCACATATCGTCCATATAAACAGATTGTAATTTGTTGATTACTAACCACTTATAACATATTGTGTGTGGCTGGTATTTCATTGACATTTTTCCATCATGTCTTCATTATTTGATTTCATTGATATGGGCATAAAGTTACAGTTACATGGTGAGGAACTAACACAGTGGAGTGAGCAGAAATACGCTGAATACCTACAAGTACAGGAAAAAGTGGCTGAGCGTGAAGAAAGAGCAGCTGAAAGGGCATTAAAACAGGCAGAGATGGCTGCCAAACAAGGAGAGGCAGAAACAGCCTTAAAGCAAGCAGAATTGGCTGAAAAGACAAAGCAAGCTGAGATAGATAGTGCACTGAAAAAGGCCGAGATCGAGAAAGATACAGAGCTGAAAAAAGCAGAAATAGCAGCTCAGAGTAAGAGAGAAGAACTGGAGTTACAGTTAAAGATAAAACAACTTGACACTGAGACTGCCATTAACAAAGAGTATAAGAAATCTGAAAGACTGGAGAAAGAAAACCAGTATAAGAAATATCAAGGTATTGTACGTAATTATACCTCGGGTGACTGCATCGCAGCCTTTACCCAAAATTTTGAAACTTTAATGGAACATTATCAAGTTCCACTGTCTGAATGGAATATTGTGTACATGAGGAGTTTGTCAGGGGAACCTCTTAAAGTTATTGAAACCATCCCCAAAGACCTCAGAAAAGATTACCATTATCTGAAATCTAAGATTATGGCACATTTTATGTTAGATGAGGCAGGTTACAGAGAACAGTTCAGTAAATTGAGCCCAAAACCGACTCAAACGTTCTCTGACTACCTCTGCTTAGTCCGAGATATTTTCACCAAATGGACTTCAGCAGCCAAAATTGAGAAAAGTTATGAGAGATTGGAAGATCTAATCATTAGAGACAAAATTGTGTCATCTATTCCTTCAGCCTTTGCTAAATTTTTGTTAGAGAATGAATGCTCTAGTGTGGATGAGATTGAAAGACGTGGGTCGGCTTACTACACAGCCAACAAACATTGCTTTGCTACTGAAGATACTAACATTAACTTTGTAGCAGCGGCTAATTATGATAAACAAACCTATAGTAGGCAGAAATTTCGTAAGCCTACCTCTGAGAAATTTTATCATTGCATTCATTGTAATAAGTCTCATCATCCGAATGAGATGTGTGATAAAAACCCTGAGTATGAGACGTACTTACAACACAAGGTAAACCAACGAAATCAGGAACGTGAAACCTTCAAGAGTGCTACTAAATGTTTTCTCTGTAAGGCGTTCGGACACCATCGGAATACTTGTAAGGGCAGGCAGATGATAAAAAAAGCAGGTGCCGCCTTGGATGACAATTCCACTTCTGAAGAAGAAGAGCCAGAGAAACATCCTGTGAACTCAGCACAGGCTTTTGACAGATACGGCGAAAACACATGCTATGTTTGTAACACCTTCTTTGAAGATGGTATTTTAACATGCGGTCATACCATCCCTACTACCAATGAAGAAGCTAATTTGGTAGTAGACTCAAAAGGCAAAATAATCATCCATCACGGATATGTAAATGGCGAACCGGCTACAGTCCTTCGCGATACGGGCAGTTCAATCATTGGCCTGAAAAGAACGTTCATATTGCCTACAGATTACACAGGCAGGCACGTAACATGTAGAACATTCTCAGGCAATATTGAAAGATACCCATTAGCATGGGCATATATTGATACACCTTTCCTCACTGGGAAAGTAAAGTGCGCTGCACTAACCAGTCCAGTTTGTGATATAATTATTGGTAATTTACCTGAGGTAAATGATAAACCTCATGACATAACATCTTCATGTAATGATGATACCATAACATCACCATCAAATGTCATCATGAAAAATGTCACACCACCTATTGATGTTAATGTAGCTAATGTAGCACTAAGTTCTCATGACACCATTGAAACTATTGTTCCATCATCATCATCTGATATCATTGAGTGTGTGAACGCAGTAACAAGAGCTACTGCTAGAGTGCAAGATGAAGTAAATCAAACTGAGGCGATACAATTGATCAGCCCAGTTTCACAACCTACTAACACCATGAAGGAAGCATTTGTAACAGCCCAAAAAGCTGATCCTTCATTGTCAAAATACTTTGACCTGATCGGCCGAAAGCCAAAAGTAACCAAAAATGCAAAATGGCATTTTGCTTTGAAAAATAACATACTCACTAGGTATTACACCAGAGGTGACAATACCACAGAGCAAACTGTTTTGCCAACTAGTTATCGCAAACAAGCCTTACATCTTGCACACGATATACCTCTTGCAGGACATATGGCATACGTTAAGACCAGATCAAGGTTATTGACACAATTTCACTGGCCAAAATTTTGCAATGACATCAAAGAATATTGCAGAAGTTGTGACACCTGCCAGAAATTGATTAAAAAAGGTAAACACCCACAGGCAAAGTTACAAGTCACCGACTTAGCCAGTCGACCTTTTGAAAAGCTATCGGTTGACATAGTGGGCCCTCTCAGTCATACAACAACTAGAGGGAATAAATTTATTCTAACGTTGATTGATCAATGTAGTCGCTGGCCAGAAGCTATTCCGTTAAAGAACATAACTGCCAATGAAATAATGGAAGTGTTCTTCCATATTTTTTCTAGGATAGGGTTTCCAGATACTATCCAATCTGATAGGGGCACTCAATTTATTGCCGCATCCACCCAAGCTTTCACCAAAATGCTGGGAGTTAAGCAGGGTTTCAATTCCCCCTACCATCCTCACAGTAGCGGAGTAATAGAGAAGTTTAACGGGGATCTTAAGCACATGCTTGCAAAAGTGACGCAAGAACACCCCAACAACTGGGATGTATATCTACCAGCTATTCTTTTTGCTTATCGCGAGGTACCACATGCTAGTACCGGTTTCTCTCCTTTTGAACTTATCTATGGTGCCAAACCACGTGGCCCATTGACCATTTACCACCAAATGTTAACTGACTCTACACCAGTACTTAAACCCATATCATCATACTTATATGTGACATCATTGCGTGAAAGAATCATCAAATCTTGTGTTATTGCAAAGAATGCACTAAAACTATCTGGTGCTACTTATAGACAGTATGCTGACAAAGGTAACAGGACAATAACATTGACACCTGGACAGGACATTCTTCTTCTGCTACCTAGTGACAGACACCTTCTGACTGATTCTTGGCAGGGACCTTTTAAAGTGACAAGACAGATTTCACCTGTAGACTACGAGATCCTTATAAAAAACAAACACAAAATATTTCACATAAATATGCTAAGACCATACTACAACAGAGACGACACACAAGACGATACAACAGCTTGTACAGTGATAATAGATCACGAAGACGACGATGCTAGTGACGAAATTCCAACACCTGCATTAGACACGACAGACTGCTTGAAGGAGATCAAAATCAACCCAAATTTAACTCAAGCAGACACAGACAGTTGCAAACAACTTATACAACAGTACAACACCATCTTCTCCAACAACCCAGGACAAACAGAATTAATACAGCATCACATCGCACTCACATCAAACGCACCCATTAGATGCAGACCATACACCATCCCATTACATTACAAAGAACAGTTACATCAAGAAATCATCAACTTAGAGAAAAATAACATCATAAGACGATCCCAATCAGACTATTCATCTCCCATGGTCATAGTACGCAAAAAGGACAATACCATAAGACTGTGCATCGACTACCGAAAACTGAATAAAATAACTGTTCTAGATCTTGAGCCTATGGTAAACACTGACGATCTTCTGACAGAACTGACAGACGCTAGGTTCTTCACGACTGTAGACATGGTTAAAGGTTATTGGCAGATTGCTGTAGACGAACAGAGCAGACATCTGACAGCTTTCGCCTCACCTTGGGGACTGTACGAATGGTGCAAACTTCCATTTGGGCTAGTTAACGCCCCAGCCACATTCGTACGTATGACACGACTACTGCTAAGAGACATTCCTAACATAATCTGCTATATTGACGACATATGCATTCACACACAGACAATGACAGAACACATTAAGACATTAGACCAAACATTTGAACGGATCAGACAGCACGGACTGACAGTGAAGCCGGCAAAAGTAGACATAGCCTACCAGGAAATATCATTCTTGGGTTACAAAATATCCAATGGCTTTGTCACGACAGACGATAAAATTGTGTCCAAGATACTAAAACTCTCACTTCCGACTACTAAAAAACAGGTCAGAAGTTTGCTGGGCCTAATCAATTACTATAGGCAATTTATTCCTGATTTTTCGGAACTGACCGAGGTCTTTACTAATTTACTAACAAAGGATAAACCTGAGAAAATTGTACACGATGAATGCCTAAAAATCGCATTTCATAAAGTGCTAGCATGTTTTTCCGATAAGAATAAACATAATCTTATCCTTAAATTGCCCGATATCCGTTTACCTTTCAGATTACGCACAGATGCTAGCTCCGTCGCGATTGGAGCAGTCCTGTTGCAGGAGTATAACAACATCCTCCACCCAGTTTATTTTGTATCCCGGAAGCTGAAAGCCCGAGAGCGGGCATGGTCCATTCCTCAACTAGAAGCCCTAGCTCTGGTAGTAGGGATCACCAAATTGTCTAGATTTCTTCTAGGACGCCATTTCATCGTAGAATCGGACAGCAGCCCCTTACGATGGATGAATTCAGGTGTGCCATCGAATCATATGATTGCACGCTGGTCTTTGAAACTTCAAGATTATAGCTTTGAGGTTCGACATATCCCAGGCAGAACCAATTCAATTGCCGATCTTTTGTCACGTTGTCCGACCGACCCAGTGAGCACCAATGTCTGAGTGCGGTATGTAGAAATACACTCAGACCGACACAGCCATTTAGCAGTGAATAGTGTTGTTTCATTCACAAAAAGCTGTGTAATGTCTACAATATTGTGATAGGGATTACTCCCATTATATATAGTGTTCTTATTTTACTAGTTCATGTAGTGATTGTCGTGTATAAATGTGTAGTATGTGGTAGAAAGCGAACTTTATTAACTGTATATATTACGTACAAGAACAGTGTCACGTTCGCACTTACCTGAAGCGAATTATCCAACTTGAGAGTGACAACGTCGTGTTGATTCTTCCAGGAACATTTTAATGACGAGTGTGAAAGTAAAACTGAACAGTGACGACTTTTCTACACCTCTGCAGTGAACCGAAATCTTTAGTGTTCGACTGAAACAGCTAACACATGAACATTCGATCGTAATCCAGAAGATTGTGTACCAAAATCCACCACGAACTTTGAGAACATTGTTCCTTCTTTAAACTACATCAAACCGGAACAGGTGTGTTCTACAATCTTAACCAACAGCTGATTGTACAGCTCGTGTGTACTTCCGGATTAGTTATACATTTAGAACAAAAATAGCAGACAACATTGAAAATGTTAAAAAGTTTTGACGATTTTAAAATATTTAGGATTCTATAAAATTGAATACACGAATTGTGTGTTTATTTATTTCTCTAATGTAATCTTAGAATCATATCTTGATTAACGTATTCATATTACCGACTTTTTTTCGTTAATATGAAGAAACGTCAAGCAATGACACTAAGAATTTAAATAGTTATTGTAAATTATTGTGTTTCATTAATGTTAAAATTATTTCCCTTTCATTTTATTGTTATTACATTTTCACACAAAGGGCCATAATTTGAAATGTATATGCTAATGTGTTGTGTGTAATATAACATGTTGTCGTTAAAGTGTTGACACCACAGGCAGGCATCTACTGGGCATGGAAAAGGGTTGCCAACATTGTATACCAACACAATAACTCCTGGCCAAGTAGGGACAGGGTTTGAGTTTTATACGACTTATATAAAGTCGTATTTCAGTCTCGCGAGATGGTTTTTGTTTCAAGAACCATATTATTATTTTTTTTCAAATTGCGTTGACGTAGATGCGTGAAGCTGGTGCTACTGATCCGACTGGGTGATAATACGATTGAGGTAACCAGCCATCGAGAGGGTGAAGCCTGATATGTGTTAAACATGAAGCACCACATGTCTTTGTACCCAACTCCCAGTTCTTATATATTTCTATGGCATGTGTGTAATTTTGATAACGTTTTGTATAACAATGGAAAGGTAGACTCTGACAAGGGTATACTATGAACCCAACAGGTACAGACATAGCATGAAAGACGACATCTTTCATGGAGTTACCGGGGGAGCGTGTCAGAGTCCGACAGTGGACAGCGATGCAGGGACATCGTTACGACCGCCAGGCGACTTAGCTCCCAGTAAGGGATGCAACCACTTCGTTGCGCCGCCAGGCGAATGAGTTACCGGCCTGCGAGATCGCTGGCTGACCAGCGGTCAGGCCGCCAACGCAAGACGCACGACTGCCACGTGACGCCACGTCAGGCAGGAGGCGAGTTGCCTACCAGGTCCAGACAGCTCTGGGGACACGGAACAGGACGGACGTGTGAGAAAGGCATTGTGTGGTTTCTGTATTGAAAGGCGAGTGTCTGGACATCTTGCGAGTCAGACTTGTGACTGTATTGTGGATGTAAGTTGTAAAGTATTCATTATATGTGTTTGTAATCATCGTTCTGTATTTGATATGTTAATAAATCCACCAAACGATGTATCGTTGAGTCTTACGTCAAATCACGTTGTATTTGTACTGTCTCACACTAGTTAGGAAAGCGAGCCAAGTTTAAGACCCTGACAATACCCCTCCATTATTGTTCTCTCCAAACTTTCAAGACGTTTCATGTGACCAGAATATTTCAATTTTCTTTGTTTTATCGTCTTAAGTAGCGTGGTCTCGAGGTATGGTGTCCGCCTCGAGCGCTGGGGGTCCCGGGTTCAAGCCCCGGTTAGGACTGGGATTTTTTCACGTGGACTTCTAGTAATAAAATTTCCCCTGGTCTCTGGGTAGTGAGATCGGAGGCCTGTGTGTATTGTTGCGCACGTAAAAAATCCCTTGGCAGTTGGAAATTGAAAAAGAGTAGCCTAACGGTGCTGCCCGGGCAAGATTTTGAGTTAAAAATCTACACAAAGTAGTTAAGGAACCTCGCCAGTGCTACAGAGTTCGTGCACTGAGCTGAGGGCTTCCAGACTCAGGTTTGAGTTAGGAGGAGAACGGAGCACTTATGGGTTACACCCGTGTGCTGTGATGTTGATCCATCGACTAAAACTAAAATAAAACTATGGTCGAGTATCGACAGTTTTCCCACGTTTAGATTTTCAAAATGGAGTTTGACACGTTCAGTGCAGGAACAACGTGTTGTGATGACATTTTTGGAACACTGAAATGCATTGACTATCATATGCATTTGGAAAACAGACTAGCACGCTCTTCAGTGTTTGAATGGTTTAAATGCTTTTGTGAAGGTCATAAATAAATTGAGGAAAAGTGTCATAAGTGAATTGTTCTTTGGTCATGTGATGAGAAGAGAGGCATTGGAAAACATCTTAGAGACTGGGAAGATCGAAGGAGAAAATGGCAAAGCCAGAGAAATGATGCAGGGTGGCATGGAGGAATATCGTCAGCAGTGTTGATCAGAACACCAGAGACTGAGATCTCTGGAGAGATGTGAACGTCCACATCAATTGGCATATGATGATGATAATAATGAAACTAAATAGAGGTTATTAAGGGAAAATACTTGTTTGTTGATCTTTTATTAGGTTGAATTGCACTATGATATGATTTCTACATGAATTATTTCTAGGTATGGGTTTGTTATTGCTGTGACCACCATAGACAATATTGGAGCGGGACTGATACAACCCAGTCGTGGGTTTGTGGTTTACCCTGTCAAGTATAAGGCTATTGTTTTCAGACCCTTCAAAGGAGAGGTGCTTGATGCAGTAGTTACACAAGTTAACAAGGTAAATCACTTTTGATTAATTAATAACATAATTATTGCTCTTGATTTGATATCAAAAAGTACATTTCATTGTGGTTTTGTTGGAAATATAAATCTATTGATTTCAAAAGTTCTGTGACAGAAATACGTTTACATATCAAACTGATTTGTCTTCATTGAATTTGTTTGTGGACACTTCTGTCAGGCCTGTCTTTTGAATCCTTTGTCTCCAGGCAGCAGGTATGTATCTAAGCTAGCCTGATTACCATAATTAGATCTGTCTGAAGTGAGTGACCTTGCTTGGAGCTGTACTACCTGATAATAGTATAACTAGACTGACCTTTCTCTGGAAGCCACAGGGCAGAGGAAATAGAAGAGAGACCTAAAACACACAAGGAAGAATAGAAACTGATGAATAAGATAGGAGGGATTAACATGAATTAGTTGAGGGTTTATGCTGAATGGGGGTGGAGAGAGAGAATAAAAGCCAAAGGAAGAAGAATGTACTTCACACAGTTGCAGAATTGGAAAACAATGGGAAGTTGGAAACACTTAACTGTCAAAGAGACGCTAACTTTACAGTTCAAGGACACAAATATATGTTTGTACCAATTATCATCCAGTGAAAGAGACATTAAAAGATTTGGCAGAGGGATGGAAGAAAAAGTAGCCTTATACATCAAGCTAAATGACTGCACAAGCAAATCTCAGAATTACCAGATCAAATTGTCCAATTAATATTAGAACCAGAACTGAAGCTTTGAAAAGAAGACTAGTGTTTAAAGCCTATGAATGAAACAGAAGTAAAGTATGCATACTTTACAAAACTATAAGGCAGTCTAGAACTGTGAACAGCAACTATGTATTTAGATAGATGCTTCACAGTTTCTTCTTCTTTCGTTCGCTAGACATTTATTGTCTGTATCTGCAATGTTATCTCTTGTATAATCTTCACCGTCTCTCTTAGTTCTCTCAGTGGTCCATAAAGTTTATCTTCCACTGTTGTTTCTCTTGTCCAGACGGTTTGCCTAGATATGTTGTATGTTTTGAAGTCTTAGAGAATGTGGTCTCCTCTTTGCAGTGCCAATCCACATGTGCACATGGTTGATTTACCAATCTTAAATTGTGTATACATCTGATTGTGTCCTGTTCTGATTTGTTCTGGTATGTCCTTGAAATGGTAATCATATTGTGCTGGTGTTGGTGGCTTTCTGATTGATTTGATGATACTTTCATTTTGGTGGTGTGTAACAGGTACATCAGGTTGTTCTTCTGTTGCTCAATCCTTAGCTAGTTGATCAGCTCTTTTAATTCAGGACACCCCACAGTTAGATTGCATTCATGGTACAATGACCTTATGTGGCTGGCTATTTCAGTTAGTAGTGTCCATAGTAATGGCAATTTCTCCAGTTTGGAGTGCATTAAGTACTGATTTTGCATCTAAATGACACCACAGGCTGTGTCCCATGATTGTTATTCAGTTATTTCTCTCTTGCTATCCTGATTGCCTGATTTCTGCATCATAGATTTCACAGTTTAACATCTCTAATGACAAACTAACACACACCTTTTCCAAAAGTGTTACTTCATTGTTGTAGATGTTTACATATTTGAATATTTATTTCAGGTTGGCTTGTTCACAGAAATTGGTCCACTGTCATGCTTCATTTCCCGCCACGTAAGTCGAGATAGTGTTTTAGACTTAGCCACTTTAATAACTTTTTCTAAATTGCTTTTTAATTATATAACCTGCATAGTTGGATAGCTCTTGAAAAAACAAATCCAACGGTACCTTATTCAAGTCTGTAGGTCAATTTTAAGCCGAAATATTAATGTTTGTGTGTAAGTTTATCATTTAAAAGGGACATATAGAAGAAAAACGATTTTGACCTTTCACTTTTTGTGACCCTACCTACACACTCACACAACTATCGGTTTACACTGTCGCCAAGGGAGATTAACACAGCGGCCTGTCTAACTCAAGGAAAAATAACTCTGCCGGTTTATATTTATACACACACTCACACAGATATATACATCTTCACGTCATCTGTGTGATGTCAGACCACGCGTGGACTGCACTGCGAGTCTTGTCAGCCAGCGTAGATAGATGCATTTTGACAAAAGAAGTCCCGTTGGAAAGATGCAAAATTATCATTGATCTTGTCCATGAAGAGTGATGAAAAATTATACATACAATAATGGGTGTTGAATGTACACATGCATTCATTATCATGTTAATCGCTCTGAATACTCCATAACAATAATTAAATGGAGTATGACAATGAAAACTGCCATTCCCCCGCCATTGAAATACCACATTACAGCATGCGATCTTCATAATTTTAGTGTGAGATTGAATGCCAACTTAAATGGTCGAAAAATTACAACATACACGTAAAATGGATGCTAAATTTAATAATACATAGCATAACAATGTAATACATCTTATTAAACGGTATTTACGGCTTTACTTACCACTTAGAATAAGCAGCCTGGCTTTCCGGTATAACAAGGGTTCTCGACTTGCCAAAAATGCAGAACGCAAAATGGGTTGGGAAAACTATATCAAGCAATCGGTATCTGTTTTAACTCGATCTTGAAATAATCTTGAAATTTAACATCATGAGTACACTTACCGTCCCCATGTCAGAGACACAAAAACAAATATCCCAACATATCGGAGACAAAAACAAATATCCGAACCTAACCGCAAGAAATATTCTGGTAAAATATGGCAAAATGAACCGCAGTACCTAATTTTAGTGTACTTATAACTGGGCTGTTGACCAGCTTCACACCAACACTGATAAAAATCCTGTGACTTCATTTTTTTGACTCGGTGGCTGTTTACTTTAATGATATTTAATTTGTAAATGTTGTTTACATTGAACAAGACTCTTGAATATGCTTACCTTTAATCATAAATGCTTTGAAATTATTAGGGTCTAATACAAATATTGATGTGGGTAATTTTTCTTATATTGGAAATTTTTGGTATGTACAGTCTACATTACAGTTTTCAGCTGCTGAGGGACTTTACAATATACAGCATGCACCAGAATCTTCCCATTGTTTGCATTTTGCCGTTGTCTCAGAAGGGTAGACATTCAGCCCACATTGTGATGTCCTTGGGTTTCTTAGTTTGTTAAAGTCACTCATTGGTGGATTGGCGTTCACGCTTGTCAGCTTAGAAGTGGAGCTGTACTACTAAGCCACTCACCCCCTCCCCTGCTTGAATGTCTGGTAGACAACCATTCTTCTGTCACCCTTGATCCTTCATTAGGGCATAAACCGTCAACCAATTCACTCCAAATCCTAGTTTTCCCACACAGCTCCGTCCATGTCCTCCCTATATTAATTTCTGTCTTTACCTCTCTTCTCCATGTGTTTTTAAGTCTTCTATTTCTATTTCTGCATTGTGGATTCCAAATACCATTCTTGTTATCCTAGGTGAGAGGAAGAAAATCTGCTATCTGGACTCCTTGCAGCTTTCTTGGCATCACGCCATACCTCTACTAGAAGAGCCTCCTTTCCTTTTGGCTGGCATGGTTATTCTGTTTTCTTTACTTTTGGACTTATTCATTCTTGGTTGGATTTTACAGCTAAAGTTTTTCTGTGGAATGGAGAAGCCATCCCCATACCCATGCCCTGCTTTGTTGCATCTTACAAGACAAGGTAACAGTGTGTTACTGCTCTTTGATTCCCTTGCATGGGAGATTACAGTGTTAGTAGTCTTTGCTTCCCCTCAATTTCCGGTAACACAAATGCGAGACAATCATTGGGACCATACAAAAATGTAAAAACGTATGCCCGATACACTGACAATTTTCATAAGCATGGTCACATTAGGGTGTGACCTCAACTTTGGATGTTCATTATAGGAGGCAAAGATTGGCCACCTACTCCTTGGTGCGCTCAGATCTAGGGAATGTGATGGTTCTAACACTTCACATACCTACAGCAGCTTTCTGCTACGGAACATTCTTGGTTTTATAAAAACTGGTAGCATGTCTGTTATGTATTTCAGCTTTCAGGAGTCATTGTTTGTGCCCTAGGAGGTTACCCATGTTTTACCAGGGCCTGTAAGAAAGGCAAAGAATAGTAAAACCACCTTATCAGGCAATTAAGAAGGGTTATGTTTAGGGTTGGCTACCCGATCATGTAGAACAAGTCAACCAACCATGAGTAGGTCACATAAAGAAAATAGAATTGCCCAGCAAAACAAGAAGAAAGTAAGTTCTTCTAGAAGAACTATGATGTGTGGAGAAAGCTGCAGTGAATCTGAATTGCTGATTAAGAGAACTTAAGACAGATGAATACCAGATGAGAACATGTCAAGGCTGGGGCTAGCAAAAGATAGGGCAGCTAGGCACGAGTTAGTTGAGGGTCTGTGTCAAAAAAGGACAGAAGCAGCACCAGGAGGTGGTTCCTCAACTGTTTCATTGGGTGTGGCAGAAAAGGTCACCAGACAATGTGGATTAATGTCACTTATACAATGTGGCATGCCATGAGTCTGTAACATTTGTTTTGTTTTCTCTCTCAACAGTCTATTCCAGCTGATATGGAATTTGATCCAGGTTCAACTCCACCATGTTACAAAACTAAAGATGAGGTATGGCTTTCTGATAAAATCACTTTTGTGCAGGTTAACTTACTTGATTTTAAATAAAGGTTTAAAGTGATAATTGAAATCTAAACAGGCTAAAAATGTTTAAAAAAAAAATAAATCAGAAATTAAAGAATGCATAAAAAATTTTATAGACAGAAAGGAGAACAAACAATTTTATCCAGTAAATACTTAATATTGACTGGCTCTGTGGTGAAGGAGCTATGGACACAGTTCGTAATTCTGCATGTCGCATTCAAAACACAGCTGCAGAGAATTTGGCAGCAAACCGCCATGCATTGGGTTTTTTATAAAATGGTATGGGTTTTATAAAATGGTTGTTCAGAAAGCAATGGCAAACTACTGAACGTACAGATCACATACAGCTAAAAAAGGCTGGGGTTGACTGTCACGTCCTGTAAAGTATATGCAGCTAACTTTCACTTCATTTTGAAAAAGATTTGTTATTAACAAAAACAAAACTGAGCAAACTGAAATAATTAATCATAAAGGTCCAGAAAAGATTATTCTGGAGGGAAGTGTGCTGGGTAGGTGGAGAAGATAAAGAATACAACTTAGATAGATTAAAAATATGATAGATACTTTTCACAAGGTAGCAACCTCGGCACAACATTTGGCTCATGATAGAAATTTTGAAGGGCCACTGGATGATGATGATGATGAAATGACACAACGTTCAAGAAATTAAAAAAAAAATTTTTTGATGCATAAAAAAGACAAATCTCAATTGAAAACTATATTTCTAGATGAAAGCAACCTGCAAAGTGAAACAAAATGTTTGTATACAAACATGAACTTTACCATCATTAGGAGTGGGCACAAACGACTGAAGATACTTTGCCACTAGCTTCCGATGTAAAGTTGGCAGCTGGTCTGATCTGAGTGATGGCATTGTGTTTTTTGTGGTGTCTAAAATTTCATCTTATTACTTTGAAACTATTTTACATACTACTAACGACATAGATTAATTTGGAACTGTAAGTTCCAGGCATAATAAGTAAAACACCTGGCAGAACAATGTGACCATTTATACCTTTTACCTAGCATTCAATATAGTTCAAAAGTCTAGAAAATTCTTATGTTTGCTATTCCATTATGCATGAGTCAATCTAGCAGACGGTTAGTTTTTTTTTATTGGGAGACTTCAGGTGCCTTGGAAGCCTGGGCTCCCAGACTGACCAAGCCTAAGATGGACCAGGAAATGTCCTGAGAAGTGAAGGCCACAAGTGTGATATTACCACATACCCATCACCTGCCGACTGGTCTATTCAAATATGAGGTTAAAAAAGTTAGTTGCATGACCTTTACAGGACGTTGCAGTCAACCCCAGCATTTTTTTGGCTGTGTGTGATCTCTTGGCAAGTTTATGTTCAGTAGTTTGCCATTGCTTTCTTAATGACTGGCATCCATACCATTTTATAAACAAACTAACGCAAGGCAGTCTGCTGCCAAATCGCCCGCAGCTAAGTTTCAAGCGTGGTATGCGGGATTATGAACTGTGTCCGTAACCTCTTCACCACGGAGCCGGCACAAATATGAGGCTAGCACCATATATACACCTCAAGGCTGGTAAAAGCCTCTACTTTAGAGGCATCATTGGCTAACGTTCAGATCAGTGATTTGTTAGGACACTGGTTATTTGATTACTCATTGATTTATTTTGTTCAAAATGTAGACATTTTGACTGCTCGTCAACTTTTGCAGATAACTGTTATATTTTTAATACTTTTTAAAAACTTGATCATTTAAAAAATGTTTTTAAAAACAAATAATAGATGATTGATGAACAATGTAAATAAAAATATACCTGTCATTAGAATGAACAATGTAAATAAAAATATACCTGTCATTAGAATGACACTTGAAAGGGGCTTGAACAATTCTTATTCAGACAGTAAGTGACATAATGATTTCTGAGAATATTTGAGAATGCTGTATTATTTCCTGCAATGTTGTTAATATGACCAATTGTACTATTTGCTACTCTCTTATGTTGAGATTAACATATGTCACGTGAACTCTCTTTCTTCTCAATTTCCTACAGGATGTTGTTATACAGGAAGAGGATACAATCCGACTGAAGATTGTGGGTACAAGAGTTGATGCCAAGGACATTGTAAGTGTCAGATTCTGTTGATTGTTCTTAGGTAGTCAAAGCAAAGTTGTTTTAGAGGTATGTCATTTGTTCAACATTCAAAAGGTGTCAGATTCAAATTCATAAGAGGGGCAATATTTTCTCCAGAGGAAGTCAATAATGTAATGCTTGCCCAGTGCTCTCAGTGGACAGTCCACATTCTTTGGGTATGCCATGAGACAAGGAAAGCTGGAGTGTGTTGTCACAACAGGAAAGTTGGATGGGAGGAGAGGCTTAAGGAGACAGAGAGAAGATGCTGGACAGTTTGACATAGATATCAATATCAGAAATGATTGACAGCACATGAGACAGAGAGCTGTGGAAAGATAAGATCACCAATGCTACACAGCATTGTCATGAAACAGAGAAAACTGGAGTATGTTGTCACAACAGGAAAGTTGGATGGGAGGAGAGGCTTTAGGAGACCAAGAGAAGAACTGCTGGACAGTTTCATATCATTGATTGTGGGGACATCAATATCAGAAATGATTGGCAGCACATGAAACAGAGGGATGCTACACAGCATGGTCATGAGACAGGGAAAGCAGGAGTGTTGTCACAACAGGAAAATTGGATAGGAGGAGAGGCTTAAGGAGATAAAGAGAGAAGATGCTGGACAGGTTGACATAGATATAAATATCAGAACTGATTGGCAGCACATGAGACTGAGGGCTCAGGTAAGATAAGATCACCAGTGCTACACAGCATTGTCATGAAACAGAGAAAACTGGTGTATGTTGTCACAACAGGAAAGTTGGATGGGAGGAGAGGCATGAGGAGACCAAGAGAGAAGGTGCTGGACAATTTGACATCGTAGCATGGAGGAACAACAATAACAGAAATAATTGGTAGCACACGAAACAGGAGGCAATGTAAAGATATGATCACCAATGCCACACTGAGTGGACTATAAGAAGAAGAAAAAGACTAGTCGATTGTATTCCTATCCTTCTCTCATAATTGCTAAACATGTATACCATCTGCACATGATGCACGCTTAAAGTCCTGCGAAGGTTAAAAATTCTAGTGTAGGTTGAAGACAGCAATAGCTGCCACCAGAGTTTAAATTTGGTGCTCTGAGATAGCGGCTTAATGAACTGAACTTCACTGGTGATATTTTACCTTCATGTCCCACTCACAAAATCTGATGATATTGCCGTCATATCCTACACACAAAATCTGATGATATTGCTCTCATGTCCCACATACAAAATCTGATGATAATTCCCATATATCCCACACATTATCAGATGATATTGCCCTCATGTCGCACACACAAAATCAGATGATATTGCCCTCATATCCCACATATAAAATCTGATGATACTGTCCACATGTCCCACACACAAAATCTGATGATATAGCCCTCATGTCCCACACACAAAATCAGATTTTGCTTTTATAAGGTGATGTATGAAAATCAAAGATACAGTTGGCATTGTGCCACCACCTGTAGCTTTCCAGAAAAATCATTTTCAACATGGTTGTAGCAGACTCCACATCAGAGCTGTACGTATTGGGGAACAATAATGTTAAAGTGATTGTTCATATAGGTGTTGGACAGTCGGGCTAAAAATGTTGATGTAAATTACAAGTACCTCTGAAGTCGGAGTGAGTTTGCCTGATGGTGAAGGACACTATTAATAGGGAAAGCTAATCCACATGCAAAGTTCAGTCCTGCAATACTAGAAGTAATGTGTATGGATTACCCTTGAGCTCAAAGTGAGCAAGCGCCCCCCCCAAAAAAAAATTCTTTGACAGAATATGTTTATAATCAAGTTCTTGCAGACTGGTATGGGTGATCAGGCTTCTCCATGTCTTTCTATCTCCAACAGCATGTATCTGAATTGCACATAGGTACCTGAGTGAATTGTCTATATATTATGTGAATATATGTCTATATATTTCGTGCAACAATGTGCAGATATTTCACACAACAATGTGCAGATATTGCATGCAACAATGTGCAGTCTCCAATTTTCGCTCTTTGCAATTATTAGTGTTGTTATTAAAGAATTGAAACTTTTTCTTTCAGTTTGCAATTGGTACACTGATGGATGATTTCTTGGGTAAGTTTCGGTGTTGTCATCTGTTTAGTCATACCGAACCTAGCAGTTCACCATTGATTAACATTAATTTCTTTTATTACTACAACATTTTCAGTATTGTTTTCATTCCTTGCCGACTCTGTGGCAAAGGAGTTATGAATGTGATTTGTAATTCCGTGTGCTGCTTTTGAAACACAGCTGTGGGCGATTTGGAAGCAGATCGTCTTGCGTTGATTTCCATTCTGTGGTACGAGTGCCGGTGATTCAGAAATCAATGGCCAACTACTGAACATAAACTTGCCCAGGAATCACAAACAGCCAAAAAATGCTGGAGTCGACTGCTACATCCTGTAAAGGATATGCAACTAACACCACCCCCCCCCCCCCCCCCACTCCTATTTCAGTCCCAGATAGTTATGACTAGTAGTCACTCAGTTCTAGGTTATTGCTTTCATTACTTTTGTTCTAGTTCTTACTTTAATCCAGTTAATACAGTTCCAGATAATTATTATTTTAAAATCTGTTGACCTCAGTGTTTTCAAAATGGTAGTTGCCATGCTATATCTCGGGGTGTAGAATGACTTCTAAAAGAACTGTGCAAATAAATCAACTCGGCTCGAAATGCAACAGCTGATGAGAAGCCGAACCAACAAAATTGACGAAGTCCAGTCAATTACCTTTTTACAGTTAAGACTCCGTTTAATATCGCAGCGTACAAGCTTACCGCAATCATAAACAATAACTAAATGCTTACGTTACTTGCTCTGTCCAAGTTGGGACGCTAAGAATAACATATTTAAGATTACTGATTGTGGCAAAGCCATCCCTATTAGCAGATCAAAAATGTCCTTGTTCGTCCTCGCGGAAACCTTCTGTCACTCCTCAAGTGTCTTTCGTGCCGCTTCGCATATATCTATTTTTCTGCGTCTGCCCACATAATTATTCGTGGCCACAGTAAGTGTTGCTTCTATAGATTGTCTCTTCCATTTCCAAGTATTCATTCAGCCACTGAAGCGCCATCAAGTCAATATCTAGCCGACCTATGGTTACAGAATTCACATGAGCTGCCACCTTGCTCAATCTCCCAAGTTAGTCTCTTGTTTCTATTGACATTGCCATGTGACGATTCTGTGTTGTCACGTCATTTCCTTTGCATTACAAGCGTTTCTGTTCTAGGATTCTTTACTCTATCTACTTTACGTCATTATGTCGCACTTGCTCCTTGGCAGTAGGTTGCTACCATCTGGACTGTCCATAACTCGCATCTGGGCTGTCCAAGGAACCTCTTATTCCTCCTCCTCCTCCTCCACTTCCCCCTCTTCCACTTCCCCCTCTTCCTCTTCTTATTCCCTCTCCAAGTGGAGCCTCAATCAACTCATGCCAAGTCATTTGCAGATATCTTCATGATATGTTAGAATTTTCAGCTAAAATTTTCCACAGGGTGAGATGGCCAGTCTTACGCCAATTGTATATGACGATGCGCATGGTCAGTCACAGGTCCAAGTAACCTTGTTAACATAAAATGCCAGATAGAATGACAGATCTAGATGTTCTCTCTGGGACTGGCATTTCAAGCAATGGGTCTCCACCCCTTCCTGTCATCTGATCTTTTTAATGAAGTTCACTTTGCTCATTGTTATTATTTCTTGCCCAACTGTTTAAGCTTTCCACATCTTTCTTTGTTTTTCTCTACCCGTTTTGCATGTTTTTTTTTCTCTCACATAAGCTAATTTCACCTCTTCCATTGATATTCCGCTACATTTCATTTGTATTTTGCTTTTGATTTTGATGAGTGATCTTTTAACACACGCAGCTCTCAGTACCTCTGGTTTTTAGGTTTCCCTATATTTTGTTGGCCCTGTGAGACAGGGAACTTTCTTATTATACTATTTTCAGGGTTTATTAGTGTGTGTCTTATCCAGCCCTAACAACTCTTCTAGAGTCACTGGTATTTGTTTAATTCTTTCCATGAGCTCCACATTGGTGATTCTGTTATACCATTCTAGTCTCACTATTCTGCGCAAGCACCAGTTAATGAAATGTTTCGCATCTTTGTTAGGCATGAAAAAGAGGGGGTAGGGGGAGATATAAAAACACCCCAAAAGCCCCAGTGGAGAATTGCCTTATGGGCTTTGAAAATTGGGAGAAAATTGCTGTTGATAGCTCTAATTTTGTGATCTAAACCTTGCTGGCACTGCTACCTCTGATCTCCATGAATAGAAAAACTGCTCTCAAGTGCTTTAGAAAATTAAAATGTCAAGTTATCTGTTTTATCAGCAGTTGGCACGCCTCTACCTTCAGTCATCACTAGCATGTGTCTTGCAAAGTTGCCTAGGAATATATTCAAAGATATTGATGCTCTGTTTTCTGGATCATTTCTGCTGCTAATATTGCCTCTTGCCGTCGTTTTAGACCATCAAGCATAATTTCTCTCGGCCTGCCTATGCTACTTCTACTGCTGGTAATTTCAGCTGTCACAATGTTCTCCAGTGTCTCTCTTCTTATTATATGACCAAAGAAAAAGACCAAAATCTGTGTCTTATAGTTGTGTTTGTTTTGTTTTCACTAGCTTCTTTCAGCTAATTGTTGCTAGTTATTCTGGCCATCCAAGGTATTCGTGGCAAGCTACATCAAAACTCTTCCTAATTGTTCACATTCTACGATTCATTCATTGCCCTAATGACTACAGATGTTTCCAAGTTTAGATTTGTGAAATTAGCCACCTCAAATCCACTGTAGGACTTACAGATGACAATATATTCCTGTTCATCAGTGATGTGCAGGGAGCAGTATAACAGACTCATGTCCTTTACTTATCACTTAAAAAGTATTTTCTTCAGAAAATTGTAGCTGATAGAAATAATGAGAAAGTAAGGGGAGATAAATATACAACATCGTGAAAGTGTAAAGCCATGTGCTTGTTATTATTTTAGTGTTTGTTGGATCACAGAAGACACGTCTGTACACTCTTGGATATCAGTTTATTTTGTCCTTGTCTTAATATGATATTACTGTTTTTGTTTCTTGTTCATTATTATGTTTTAAAAAAAATATGGCTTTGGTTTTATTATTTTATTCTTGACTTGAATTACTTCCTTCATAAACATTATTGCTTGTTATTTTCTGAGGCATTGCATTGATTATAACAGTCAGGTTTGTTGTGTGTTGCAGGTGTTCTTTAATGGCAGTCTGGACCATAAACCTGTTGCTGGAGATGAGAAGGCTTCTTTTTCTTCTGCGTTCGTGGTGAGAAGGCTGACATGACCGCTAAAGAATGTGACATGTTTCTCCTTGCTTAATGAGGATGGAGCTTCTGAACTGTTAATGTTTGTAACATGCTGTAACCTGATAAGATGAGCCATTTTTCATGATGCACAAGGTTCAGCTTTCTTGGGTTCATTCCTTTCTAAGACGGTCCACTAGACATAGATGTGGCATTTATCCAGTTAGAGGCAGATAATCTATCTGCAAGCTGCCATACCTCCCTCATTTGACACACTTCTTTCTTTTGCTGTCATTAATCTCCTTTTGGAGCATAGTCACTCAACCAACATATTTGTGTGTGTGTGTGTGTGTGTGTGGGGGGGGGAGTGTAGTTACCATTATTTTTTTAATGTTAAAATCAAAACAGTACACATCATGAATAGTGCCAGGTCAGCACGATCCAGAGGTTAATATGATAACCTTGAAGCCTCTATGGAAGGGTTATTACATGTTATGAACATAATTCAGTTAGTGTTGACTGTCAACTTCGCCCGTTTGATGAAGGGGAAATTGGTAAGTCTTGATATTGTTTAAGCATCACAGAGATCCACGGCAATTTCATCACTCAAAAAACTGCCTTCTCATTCATGTTATTTGCATTTGTAAATATATCTCATTAAACACTCATTTTAGTTTATCCTCGTGTTATGCTGTTTGTACTCCTTGTCTATAAAAGTTTCAGTGTTGTTTTTTTTTTTTATCTGGCTTTCATTGTCTTTGTTTTTCAGTGGAGTGCATTGTTGATAAGGTCTATAGAATATATGCCAGGGAATTCTGTTGGTGGGCATTATAGAAGCAACTAATGTATTGACACAAGCATTTGTTGCATGAAGGAATCCACAGAGGTCCTTTGTTACATTAGGAATTGTGCAAGAATAGCTGATGACTGATATAATGATTAAAAAAAAATAGAAATAATCATTTCACCTCTAAATGCAGTTAAATTTAGTGACACTTATTTAAAGCAAGTCCAAAAAATGCAAAATGTTGTGTTTGGTGTTAATATCTGATGGAAGATATAACACTGAGATATGTTATATATAGGTCAAATAAAAAAATAAAAACGCGTGCATGCACACACACACACACACACACTCCTCTTCCTCTCTCCCCCCCCCCCCCCCCCCCCCCCCCCAAAAAAAAAAATAAAATAAAAAAATGAACATCATGATAAGCACTAAATCCTCTCCCTTGAAATTAAAGACATGACTTCAGAGTATTAGGTAGAAGTAATATTCACATGTGGGTGTACACCAGAAGATTGAAGGTTAGAAGATCATCTTCGTTGCCCGGGTTTTACTCCATCTGGCCCAGGTCTCTCTCCATAGAGTGGTAAGTCACCTGGCGGGAGCATGGACTTCGCAGCTCCAGCTATGCATCCTAGGGGTCACTGGGACAAATTGCACTTGTCTGAACGACACAGCCCTCCGATATTTGTTAGCAACAGACCTCCATGTCTCATATAGTGACCAGGGCAAGAACAAATTGTTTGCATGGTGTTGATTTATGTTTTCTTCAGTGTCTAATAAACATTGGCTCAATTGTATTTTCTGTATGTGATGACACCACATCTCTAAAGCTTTGAAGTTCTTGTCATCTCTTGCGAGTCAATGTTTCAGAGCTGCACATTGGGCCAGATATGACATTTAATACTCAATGTAACTGATGTTAGGAATGTTTGTTTCTCTCGAGATGACTTGTGAGTCGATGTTTCAGAGCTGCACATTGGGCCAGATATGCCATTTAATACTCAATGTAACTGATGTTGGGAATGTTTGTTTCTCTCGAGATGACTTGTGAGTCGATGTTTCAGAGCTGCACATTGGGCCAGATATGCCATTTAATACTCAATGTAACTGATGTTGGGAATGTTTGTTTCTCTCGAGATGACTTGTGAGTCGATGTTTCAGAGCTGCACATTGGGCCAGATATGCCATTTAATACTCAATGTAACTGATGTTGGGAATGTTTGTTTCTCTCGAGATGACTTGTGAGTCGATGTTTCAGAGCTGCACATTGGGCCAGATATGCCATTTAATACTCAATGTAACTGATGTTGGGAATGTTTGTTTCTCTCGAGATGACTTGTGAGTCGATGTTTCAGAGCTGCACATTGGGCCAGATATGCCATTTAATACTCATGTAACTGATGTTAGGAATGTTTTGTTTCTCTCGAGATGACTTGTGAGTCGATGTTTCAGAGATGCACATTGGGCCAGATATGCAATTTAATACTCAATGTAACTGATGTTGGGAATGTTTGTTTCTCTCGAGATGACTTGTGAGTCAATGTTTCAGAGCTGCACATTGGGCCAGATATGCCATTTAATACTCAATGTAACTGATGTTGGGAATGTTTGTTTCTCTCGAGATGACTTGTGAGTCAATGTTTCAGAGCTGCACATTGGGCCAGATATGCCATTTAATACTCAATGTAACTGATGTTGGGAATGTTTGTTTCTCTCGAGATGACTTGTCAGCTGCTGCACTCCCATCTTGTTTGCAAAAACATGGTTTTACATAACATGTTGAAAATACCTGGCACAGTCAGCATAAGTGATGATGAGTTAACAGAGGCTAAGGCACACCAAAATTAGAGAAGCAATCAAACTACTGAAAGATGGGAAAGCGGCTGGTTTAAATTATATACCAGCGGAAGCTATTAACAGGCACACTGATATAGTAGTTAGGAAGTTGCATTGACAAGGGCATGAGCAGTAGTCAGATGAGGGTTCATTGCCTGGGTTCGATGTTCACTACGGGAGGGAAAGACTGGCCACTCGGGCCTGAAAAATGTGATGGTCCTAAACTTCACATACTCATAGCTGCTTTTTTTATTGGGGTATGAAGCAAAATAATAAAAGGCAGAAAGGAAACTCATCAGAAGGAAACAGTTTCATATTCTTTGGTGATACCAACTCATTCAAGCTACTCAATATTGAGTATATTATCAAAACATTTTCAGTGTTTTTCCACTCCTTCAGTCCCAGGCAGTTATTACTTGTACCCACTCGGTTCTAGGTATTGCTTTCAATACTACCATAATTACCTTTACAATACCACAAGGAAAATAGTAGGAGAATTAAAGGAGAGTTCAGCATATGACACCACAACCTCAAGTCTGAGAATGGAGGTGGGTGTGATTACTGCAGATTTCCGCTAGTTGGAGAACAAACTGTATATGCATATTGCCATTGTAACAATCACAAAGCATGCTGACAAGAGTGAAGACTGGCATACTTCGTACAGAATGGCATGCATCAATTCAGAGGTTTCCGCAAGGCAAAAGGAGACCTAAAACATAAACAGAATAGAATTAGAGACAAGAATATATGAGAAATATATGGAACAAACTGCAAGAGACAGCAAAGGAAGATTTAGCATAAGATTGTTCAGATCCTCTGCACCAAGTAGTAGTGGAAGTAGCAGTAGCAGCAGCAGTAATAATAATATGACGACATCAAAGAAGAAGATAGGAAGGGTGAAGAAGAAGCAGAAGAATTAGCAATAGAAGACGCAGGAGGATGAGGAGTGGGAGGCAAAAAAGAAAAGGGAGGAGGAGGAGGAAGAAGTGGCAGATGGAATACAATGGAAGAAGAAATAAGTTGTCGGAGACCCATCTTCACATCAGATTTAAAATGGTCAGTACTACACCATTTGCCGCTATCATCCCAGAGAATTGACTAGCGTTAATTTATGAGGCTTAGTCCACCACACAGTAGAACTGATTAAAAAAACCCATCACTAATGGGGATGAAATCAACTGGTTGGTTGGTTGTGAATCCTTTGGAAGACTTATGAGCCTAACCTCTGAAGCTTTGGCGTTCATGTCGTCTAAGTCTAGAAATGGGCTTTCATCTATCGAAATAAGGTTGGTATAGATGTTTTTCTCCGGACACTGTTAAAGTACCAGTTCTGCGGGGAGTGCATTGCAGAAGGCAAACCTCTCCTAGCGTAGAAACCAGCAGAGTGCAAGAGCAGTCCTGGAACCTTTACATCAGTGAATAGCCCTCTTGTTCTTCTTCTTGTTCTTCTTCTTCTTGTTCTTCTTCTTCTTCTTCTTCTTCTTCTTCTTCTTCTTCTTCTTCTTCTTCTTCTTCTTCTATTAGACCTAGATTGGTAATGTTCCCATCAACGTGGTTTAGATTCGTTGTCCGTGGACTCCAACCCAAGCTCCAGGGGTCGATAGATCAAACAAGAGACCAGTTGTAGCATACATGCGTACTGTACTCACCACAATACAGCCACTTCTCCGAGGTAGTATGGCCGAATAAATAAGAGCACTCGTTCTTAAACATCCGGTGTGCTGATGCCAAAGTAGCAGGTTCAACCCCTACACCGACCAATTGGACGAAAATATTGATGTGACTTGGGGACGTGAAGTAAAAGTACTCCTGAAGTCGGAGTAGGTTCGCCTGATGACGAGGGACATCGATAAAAAGGGCAAGCAAATACACAAGCTAAAATCAGTCCAGTGCACTAGAAGTAGGAGCAAGCATATGGACTACGCTTGAGTTCAAAGCGTGCGAAAGTTAAAAGAAAATAAACAACCACTTCTCTGTCACATACCGATAAACAGAGCACTGTTTGTGAAACAAGTTCAAGGGTATTATTTCTTACATCTTTACTGAGGCAGAACGACACACGCTGTATTAAATACCCCATGTACGCATTAACCAGAGCAAGACGACATTGTAGGCAGCCGCTCATCCAATTGTGGAAAAGACATCAATAGACCACAGCCTGGTCCTGCAGCTATAATTATGGCACCTGATTGCTGACCTAAAAACTCCTGCAGATTGAAAAGCTGTTCTTCTCTGCTTTTTGAGTAATCCGAACCTTCCTATGGGAAGTTCCTGGGATTTTAGAAAAAAATAAATTCTTTGTGCGGGTATGTTGATTTGAGGATAACATGTAAGAGACGGGGTCATCACTTGACCTATCTGTTGAGGATATCGTATTTGTATTTGTTTACTCGTCGTTTTTAGTTTCCCAAGGTCACTGCATCGAATCATGATGTCCCCGATGTTTTAATTTATTTGTGTTGCCTAGTGAGACCTTTTATTTCAACTTCTTTTCGGTATCTTCAAAGAGTGCCCATCAATATCGCCAGTTTATTTCTCATGTTATTGCAGTGGTATGAAAAATTCCCTGCCGACTGACATTTGTGTGTACTGGAGTTAGTGTACGCACAATGGGGTTCGGATTGACACGGGGATAGGAACAGGGTTGTCAGATCACTGTGATCAAATAAAGCCAAGTTATGAAATAAAAAAAAAAGCCACAAAAAATCCAAACACTACCCAATAAAAATATCTATTAAAAATATCACATGAAAACCTCTTCTTCAAATAAGTTTTCTTCTTCATTGTTGAGAAATTCAGTACAGGATTCCTTACAATATAACATTTCAGCTTTGACATCATTCAACATTTTGGATGACGGAACAAATTCCCTACAACACTTGTTTGAAGATAATATTAATAGGTCTGCTCTAATTCTAATAATTGCGTCTGAGAGAGAGAGAGAGAGAGAGAGAGAGAGAGAGAGAGAGAGCTGAAGTATATTCCTTGCTTTGGTTTTTATGCATGTTAAAATAGAGAACATCCTCTCCACTACATCATTGCTAATAGGTGTTATTAAGCAAGTAAGAGCAAAAGAAGCAAGCTCTTTAAATTTGGCATGTTTCGTGACTCCTTGCCAGAACTGATCTGTATCTTAGGGCAGTCCATTTCTTTAAATTGTTCTTCTTCCTTCCAATCTATAAAAGGCAATTTTCTGTACTGCTTTTCAATAATAGCGTGATTTTCTTCAGCCAAATGCGAAAAGAGCAATTTCGAAAATAGTGGTTTTGAAGCTTGGTTTAAGATTATTCCAGGGTTAAAATTGGTGAGATCTTTAAATATATTTCTTGCTGAAGGAAGCCGCTTTCTAACTTGATCAAGTGCTTCTTCTAGCATGGATAAGCATCTTTCTTTGAGATCTTATAACTCTTGTTGGCAATTAATTTTCGTATCAGAACTTTTTTGAATGTAGTTATCACACTCTGACAGGAATTTGAAGACAAAATCAACATTAGAAATATCGTTTTTCTTGTTATTGGTATCAGAAATCCTACTATTAAGACTCTAATAATGCAAAAATAGTTCTTCAAGTAATTCGTGAGGATCTGCCTTACTTTTCTGAAAAAGACTATTTAACCTTTCGACTCCCTGCACAATAGGGGTTGCAAAATGAAAATAAAGGTAGTTTCTTTGATCTAGAAGTATTTCCTTTATAAGTCGTGACTTAAATTTAGTGTCATAATTTGCAAATTCAGCAGAAATAAAATAAGCCTTGAGTTCTTCCCAATTTATTAGAATGTTGAACATTACTTTTCCCCTGACAAGCCAGCGAGTGGAAGAATTTTTTTTCAAAAGGAAGTCGTGCAGTTCTAGCTTACTGTAATTCTGTCGGTGAGATCATAATTTTGAATAAATCTTTAAATGCTTCTCGTCTTAGATTGCTATGTCTAAACCAATTTGGTATTTTTATCAGCAAAAATACAATGTTTGAAGGTTTTTTTAAATACTGCATATTTGATGCACAATGCTAATTATTGGCAAACACACTTATACTGAATACATGAAGGAGATACATCTGTCATTTTGGACCAAACTGAATTGTTGCATCCAACCATACTGGAAGCACCATCTGACAGAATTTGATTAACAATGAAATTTAAAAATGTAATAAAACATTAAAACCAATGCAATGTTTTAATGTTTGATTACATTGTTCAATTTCATTGTTAATCAAATTAAATATATTGTTATTCTCTCATGTAGCCTCCTGAACTGGAATCAAACCTAGAAAACTAGTAATTTCATTTCTTTTATCGCCGAGGTATCTAACTAAAATTCACAACTACTTTTGGGTCGAGACATCAGTGGACTCATCAATGATGAGTGTATACTTCTTGTTTTGCAGATCTAGAATTAGATCAGATTTTAAAGAAGGTGAAATAACATTTCTTATTAGTGATATGCACTTCGTTCGGATGCAATTTTATCTGACAAAGAGTGCTGCCACATCCATGGGCTACCATTATTTCATCTAAGTGATCGATGTTGCGTATGGCACTATGGCAGGCCATGCTAACAGCAATTTGTAACTCCGCTAATATGACTTTATCATCAGTTTACTTACTTATTTATAGCTAATTATTATGCCATTACAAATTTTTGTAAAAGCCAAGAAAAAAGCCAAAACGCTAAACTGATATTTTGACACCGCCAAACCTGTTTTTAAAAAGCCAGATTTATCAGATTTGGCGTTAAAAAGGCCAATATGGCAACCCTGGATGGGAATAGTGTGAATTTATTGGCAGTGACCTAGTACACCATGTCATCAAAATATGACTCCGCGAGAAATAATTGCAAATAAAAACTATAATCGGCAATGCAATTACTGACAATACAAACAAAACATCGTGACAATATTTAACAGACAGAAAAGTTGTGGAAAAACTTGTTCGTGTAAAACTAACAAAAAATACTAATTTGATAATAGAAGTTAATTGCATGTAATGTACAGGAGGGAAACAAACTAGTCCCTTAACAGGAACCTGGTGTGGGTCTATAAAGTGTCAGGATCACCATCATCTATAGGCCTGAGTCGCTTAAAAGTCACTTTACCTCACTTAGCGGACGACGAGCGAAGGAGTCTAACTCTCTTCCGACCGCGATCATGACATTGGCTTTTTGTAATGTACTAGACAATTGTTAAACTTTTAGTAGTTTTCCATTGTTTTCAGAACGACCGATGCTCGCAACATCGAAAGCAGACCGAAGTGATGTGCTTCCAAACCGTGCGCAGCTAATTTCGCACCTCGGCTCGGTATGGCGGGAAAATTGTGAAACTGCATTCACTAACCTCTAAGGCACAGACGTTCTTACTTTCCTTTGTCCGTCATTGCCCCAAACCGTTCGGCGTCATATGCTTGTTTTATGATTGGTTTCCGAAGCTAGGGCTCGCTCGGTCGCTTCGTATCCTGAGATGTAGGGTTTTAAGGTGTTAATGACTCCGTCGATCCATCTTTTTGTGTGGTCTTCACCTGCCTCCTGGTGTTTCCATATTTATGTTGTGTGTTCTTGCTGCTGGCGACATTGGGTTCATTCTCACTAAATTGCCGAACGAGTTAAGTCTTTGTTTATCAATGAATTTAACGACTGGTGTTGCTCCAACTGTTTTATAGATCTTATCGTTTCTAATGTGGTCCTTTATTGATTTGTTCGCTGCTTTTCTCAAGCATCTAATTTCACAAGTAGTGAGTTTTCTTTATTGTTCTTTAGATAGTGCCCATGTTTGGCATTGATAGCACAACGTTGGTATAAATATTGCATTTATAATGTTCTTCTTAATTTCCTTTGGGATAGCTAACGGTTTCAGGATGGGTGTAATTTGATATGTAACATTACTGGCTTGTTTATTTAATGTTTCCAGCTCTCTATCTAATTTGCCAAATTGTATAATATAAATTGTTCGCATGTCTGCTCGTGTTTTATCTGTTTGTCTGCGAGATCTGTTTTTCTTCAATAAATCGATCATTGGTTATCTTATTTGCCAGAGTATTGAATAAATTCTCATATTCTGATGACAACACTATTTTTAGAATGTCCTTCACGGACTGATATTTTGTCTAGTTTAAGACAGGAAAGGAAATCTATACCCACACAATTATATTCCCTCCTTAAAACGCAATACAGCCGTCACGCAGTCTTGCTGGGTCTTCTTACGATACATGGCACTAGTCTGAGATTTCTCCTGAGTTTCCTGATGCCCAGATCATTAGTACATGGCGTCTTTTCAGCTTCACTTTCTTCTCATTCTTCTTTATCTTCCCCGTATCCCCCATTGGGACATAAGCTCTCAACCAAACCACGCCAATATTTTGCTTTCTCCTGCAGCTCTCTACACGTCCTCTCAATCTCATTCATCTCTATCTGTAATAATGCATTCAATCAAATGAAGAACTTTGTGTGCAATAAGTCATCGTACTTTAAAAGTTAGACAAGGGAGTTCTTGCATGTTACATAGAACCAGTTTGAACATACGGCTGCAAGTCCTGGACAATTAGTAAACAGGCGAAAAAATCCCCGGAAGCCTTGGAGATGTGGTTTTGCAGAAGAATGCTGAAAATTAATTGGACAGCCAAAATGAGCAAGGACGTTTCAAGGGAAGGTGAGTCGCAAAGACAACTTATCACAAACACCAGAAAGAGGCAATCATCGTTTTTTGGCCACGTTATGAGAAGACAAAAACTGGAACATGTTGTGACAACCTGAAAGATTTGCGGAAAGAGAGACAGAGGAAGACAGCGGGAGGAGATTCTTGATAGTCTTGTGTCATGGCATGGTAAGGAGTCAACACACGAATTGATACATGATGTCGGAGATCGTAATCTGTGGAGAGGATGATCGCCCACGCCAGCCGGCAAGACACTGGATGATGGTATCTGTAATTCTCTTCTGCAAGCTTCACTTTGGCTTGATTGTTAAGAAAATATTTCAATAAGTTAAAGAATGGAATCCGCGGTAGTCCATTGACTAGCGTGCGTGTCTGTCGGCTCTGAGGTTATATGTTCAAACCCACATCCAGGTAAATGCTGTAAAATTTGATATGGGCTCTCTGGTTCGGCACAGTGTAAATTGGGTACCAGAAAATATTTGGGACATAAAAGTGGCCGGTGTGATACTGACCTTATCATCCATGGCGTGACGATTTGTCTGTGAAAATATGAAGCTAAAACCATACCCAATACGTCTCAAGGCTGGGCAATGGGTTATTTAGCTTGTACTTTCAGGTGAACAGGTGCAGCCTGAAGATATATCTCGTGGCAGTCTTTATTCTAGGGCTTCATTTGAAGACCCAGCATCATTTATCTCTATCTCGATTGTTCTTTCAAACGAGAATAAACAAATATCAATTGTTGTTGAACCATTAAGGCCACTAATAAAGCAGATAAACACATTCAAATACTGACTGGTGCTCATAGCAGAAGAATGAAGAAGTAGAGACCAGATGACTCACTGTACAACCTCAAAATCGATAGCTATATTTACCAAAGAGAGATTCGAACCTGTCAGCTCCAAATGACGAAAGTACTTGGCTGCAAGAGCAAAAAGGACTCGACGCGAGGCCACCAAGAAAGCAGCACATCAACTAATTCAAGTGTTGATTGGCTTTCATAGAAGCAGTCGAAAGTACACTTTGTCGATGTACACTTTGTCGAAGTACACTTTGTTCCTGAAACGAGGCGCTTTCGTCGCTTGGAAGTGATATATTAGAATCCTGGTGTGATAACCATAGCTTTCGATTTGGATGTTGTCTAGCGTATCTTCTGGTCTCTACTTCTTTCTTCTATTTCTATTAGCGCAAATCAATACTTGAATTTATTTATTTGCTATCAAACTTGAAGAACAATCCAGTTGTTTAGTTTGACATACATTCATATTTGCCTTACATTCATATGTTAATCATCTTCATAAGGAAGGTGTTTCTCGAAACTCAATCACAAATGACTGAACGTAAGAAATGACTGAGATTCTCTGGAAAAGTGGCACTCATACAAATAATACAGAGCGTTTCGATCAAAGATTTTATTGCAGAAAAAATTACTTTAGCTGGAAAACTTAAGTAACTGAAGCATCACAGTAAGAAAAAAGTAATCAACATTCTGCAAAGAATATAGAATTGCAAACTGTGATTACTTGCCTGCGGTTGTGATAATTCAGTGTTTTCAGCTAAGTATTCTTGTTTTTGGTCTCAACTTTCGCTTGTATCTGTGTGAACTTTTTCTTTCGCCGAGCTTCCCAGTTACATTTTGTGTACTTTCTGATTCCAGTACCAGCTCGACAGCAGTAGCCCCCTTTTCTCGATGAGACATCAGAAGTTGTAACTTCAAGAATCGCACAGGAAGAATAATAACCATTGTCATGAGCCATGCCGATAAGCGTAGGTGGTCTTGTTTCACCATCTCACACGATCACCAGAGTCGTGGATCAGCTCAATGTTCTTGTCTTGACCATACCACGTGGCTAAGCCATCCAGGTATTTACTTCCCTGCCTTCCCCTTGTTCTCTTCCCCTCAATCTTGCCAGTTGTCAGAAGAATAATAATAATGGTTGGTGGGCATGGTAGAAAATAAGCTCACCTGACCATGCCAGCAACTGATGATATCCGTAGATCTTTGTTTAATCTTTAAAAAAAACAGCAAAACTACGAATACGTGGGAAAATGTATGCACTTATATGATTAGACTTGTAATGAAGTATGGAACATCAGCTTGGGTTACAGCACCCAAAAACAAACAGTGCAGGTGAGTACAAAAATCAGACCTGAATAATCGCAAGCGACAGAAAGGCCACCTCAGTCCAGGGAATGTGAAAATACACCAGCATTGTAGGTCAGCATGGCCGAATGGATAAGAATGCGTGTTTTGTTTTTTAAACCACCGGTGTACTGATGCTGAGGTAAGGGGTTCAACCCATACACCGGAAAGTTGGACTAAAATGTTGACATATCGTCCTTGAATATCATTGAATGTAAGAAAGAGAATGCTAAGGAGCTATATAGAACCTGTTTTGCTGTATGGCTGTGAATCTTGGAATGTAAATGAACAAATTAAGAAGAGACTGGAAGCAACAGACATGTGGTTACTGAGACGAATGTTGTGAATATCTTAGACTGCCAAAGTAACTAACAAGGAATGCCTGAAAGAGGCTAATGAAACTAGAACATTATATACAACAATAAGAAATAGGAAAACAACTTTTTTTGGTCATGTGATGAGAAGAGAAGGCATTGGAGAACATCGTGACAACTGGAAAGATCGAGGGGAAGAGAGGCAGAGGCAGACCAAGAGAAATGATGCTGGATGGATTGCGATGGTGGCATGGAGGAATATCAACGGCAGAGTTGATTCAGAAAACCAAGGACCGAGATCTGTGGAGAGTCATGAACGCCTACGCCAGTCGGCATGGCACTTGATGATGCTGATCGTCCTTGACTTGGGGACGTAAATTACAAGTACCTCTGAAGTCGGAGTTGGTTCACCTGATGGCGAGGGTGACACTGTTAATAGGGAAAGATAATCCACACGCAAAATTCAGCCCATCACTACTAGAAGTAGTGTGTATCGACTACGTTTGAGTTAAAAGTGAGCAAACGCAGAAAAACAAAAAGAAAAAAATAATACCAGCGTCATCCCGGGAAGGTTAACCAGGTCAACAAATGCACGCAGAAGTCCGATGTGTCGGCCTAACGGCGCAAGAATGCAGCTCTGCTGTAAACAGGCACAACGCAATCTTCTTCTTCTTCTTCTTCTTCTTCTTCTTCTTCTTCTTCTTCTTCTTCTTCTTCTTCTTCTTCTTCTTCTTCTTCTTCTTCTTCTTCTTCTTCTTCTTCTTCTTCTTCAGCATTCCGAGCCATTGAGGTTCTTTGCTGCAGATACAATCCGTCTCTATTCGTCTCTCTGGTTGACCTTCTCTTGCCAGTCGTTGATTCCAAGTGCTTGTAGGTCTGTATATATATTATCTCTCCACCATCGTCTTGGTCTACCTCGGAGTCTACGGTCATTTATTTCCTGAGTGTAAGCGAGTTTTGGTTCCCTATTGTCTTCAATCACGTCCGAAAAAATAAAACAAACTCCGGATGAACGCAGAAGAAGAAGAAGAAGAAGAAGAAGAAGAAGAAGAAGATACCAGCCTCAGTTCTTACGGACAAAAGAGGGCGAGTCAATAAATAAGTCACACAGTTCTTTGGGATCGCAGGTAAATGCAGTTGGTGTTTTCTACAGGTGTTATTAGGTGACAGCAACATCAAACTTTATATTCCCGTTCGTCAGGTGGCGCTAGGTATCTAATTTACCACTGTACTTACGCAGTGTACAACCAAAGCGCAACGTGCTGTTGTACGTTAACTTTTATGGGCGCAAGGACTGCCTGCAAAGGACATTCATAAGGAAATGCGTCTTGTTTACAAGGGGCTTCTCATAAGTCTTTAGCCTGACCATGAAGGAGTAGGCGGAGAAAATTGAAATTTGGCACATGTATAGCTCATTCAATTTGTAATGGACATATGAATTATGAATTTCCCTCCTCAACTGGTTTTCCCGATATGGTGCATGGCACAACACACCCTATTGACCAGATCTGCACATCCAACGGTTTGTCAGAACAATGGAGAAATCAGACGCCAGGACTGTGATAAAATTCTTGATGTTACAGGGAAAAACACCTACAGAAATACACAGGGAGATGGAGCCAGTGTTTGAGGAAGTCTGTCCTTCGTATGCTTCTGTAAAAAAAATTGGTGTTTGCAGTTTAAGTGTGGCCGTTCCCAAGTTGCTGATCTGCCAAGATCAGGACGACCGTCCTCAGAGTGCAATGATGCAAATGCTGCAAAAGTGAAGAAAATCATAGACCAGGATAGGAAAATGACAATTGCAGAGATATCGGGTTCAGCAAAACTGAGTAAGAGTACAGTTTTTAGAATTTTACACAACAGACTGAACATGAGAAAAGTGTGTGCCCGCTGGGTCCCGCGCCTGCTGACATGTGAACAGAAACAAACACGGGTTGATTGCTGTGGCCAGTTGCTCAACATGTGGCGGTCGAAAAACATGTTGACGACCATGGTGACGGTAGATGAGACTTGGATTCACCATTATGACCCAGAATCCAAAATTGCCAGCATGCAGTGGAAAACCCCGGGCTCGCCAACACATGTCAAGCCAAGAGCACAAAAATCTGCAAGAAAAGTGATGCTGACTGTTTTTTGGGACGTCAAAGGTGTCATATTGAAAGATTACATGCTTCATGGCAACACGGTTAATGGGCAGTACTATGCAGATCTCCTTATCAAACTAAGAAAGGCTGTGACCAGAAAACGAGGGATAGCGCGTACGCAAATTCTGCCTTTGCTTCAAGACAACGCGCCCTCCCATAAAGCACGGCTTGTGCTGCAAACTGCCAACGATTTGAATATTGAAATTCTTCCACACCCACCATATTCTCCAGATTTGGCTCCATCAGACTTTTTTATTTTCCCAAATCTTAAAAAAACAGCTGAAAGGAAATCGTTTTGACAGTGACGAAGATGTCATACTGGCTTGTGATAACTGGTTTAGTTCGAAAAAATAGGTTGTTTTATTCTGAAGGTCTTTTCAAGGTCACGCAGAAAAGTATAAATTCAGGTGATGGCTACATTGAGAAGGAACAAGCACAGTGCCAAATTTAAATTTTCTCCGACTACTCCATCATGGCCAGGCTAAAGACTTATGAGAAACCCCTTGTATACCGACTACCAGCCCGAACGAAAGCGTGCTTCAATGCAATGGAAACATCCTTCTTCGTCTTGTGTCCAAACATTCAAGGTTACGCCATCAGCAGAGAAGGTTATGCTGACAGTGTTCTGGGATTTTCAAGGAGTGCTTTTAACCAATTTCAAGAAGAAAGGTGACAATGTGAATTCTTAATCGTACTGTGAAGTTCTATCGATGCTTCATGATGCAATTCGAAGAAAACGTCCTGGACTGTTGACTAGAGGAGTGTTGCTTCTTCATGACAATGCCAGACCACATTCGGCTCGATTAACTCAGAAGAACGTTAACCAACTAAGGTGGGAAGTTCTGGAACATCCACCTTACTGCCCTGACTTAGCCCCTAGCGATTTCCACATGTTTGGTCCACTGAAAACCCACCTTGGCGGGAAACATTTCGCGAATGATGCCGAAGTTGAATGTAAAGTGAAAACGTGGTTTAGAAAACGGAGCACGCAGTTCTATGCAGCCGATTTGGGAGGACTGATAAAACGATGGGATAAGTGCATCAATGTTAGTGAAAATTATGTTGAGAAATAGAGGGACGATGTATGTGTAAAAATAAACATGCTTCAAGTTATTATTATATTTAGTTATTCTTCTACAGCCATTTGTGACTACACCTCTTACAAGCGTAACAGACCCGTGATCTCAGATAGACGTTTCTGCATCTGTCTCACCACACTATGGATGCTGTTTGTCATTTCTTGGCAAGTGTACGTTCAGCAGTTTGCCACTGCTTTCTAAGCGACCAGCACACATACCATTGTACGAAATCCAGCGCAAGGCGGTCTGCTTCCAAATCGCCTGCAACTCCGGTAGGAGAGATTTCGAATTGCGTTTCTAATATCGTGGCCATAGCGCCGGCCTATGGATGCACAACTGCAAAATCCAGTAGAATAATTTAAAGAGAAAGAAGCCATTTACTTATAGACACAGAGCTTTTCTCCCCAACAAAGTTTCAGAAGTAGAAATAATGAATGGATCTTTATGAGCTTGGCCATTCATACACAAATGTATAAATGTGCATAAAGATCCGTGGCATGAGGAGGACAATGTAAACAATGAACGGCAGTTTAAACTGAAAGCCAATGAGATGTTACGGAAAAATACAACCCTGTCTGTAGCATATAATAAACACATTAGACAGGGAATTTGTTTACACGAGGGGATCAGCTGAGCGGGAAAGCAAGGCTTGGCGGATCTGCTACCATTGTAAGACATAATAGTGACAAGATAATCCGAAAGTCCTGATTGACTTTAGGTTTTCTCTCCAGAAACCACACGTTCCATTGTCGTAGATTCCAGCAGGGCACACCGTGTTATGTTAAAATTAGCTACACATCCTTTACAGGACGACACAATCTACCCCAATATTTATTGACTGTTTGTGATTTACTAGGTAGATTTACGATTAGCCATACTACTGTAATGTAAACCAGAAATACACAAACACTCGCATGATGGCTGTGCCAAGCTGTTAGTTCATTTTTGAACTCGGTGTCGTTCGTTCATCCCGTACATCCACAACAAAACTTTATAAGAAAACAAAACAAAAACAAAATAAACACGAGACATTCTACGTTGATAGCGCTGCCCGACTTTTTTGGAACTGCAGACAAATCAATCTAAAAAGCGGTAATAAAAGTGCCATATTCTTGCCAATGCTCCTAGTAACAGATTTTTCCTAGTCTGTGTCTTGTCTTCTTTTTGTTTTACTCATAGACAATTTACTAAAAAATTCCTTTCTATGTTTTCTTTGTTAAAATAATTATTGTTGCATTCTTGCCCCATACCTATTCAACATGCTGAAAATGTAATGAAATACAGTCATAAATGATGAAACCAGAGACAATTTTGATCCCTTCATAATTGGTAGAAAGTCAATTTCAGAACTTAGATATGCAGATGACACAATTCTTCCCTGAAATAGCTCTAAACGATGTACAGAGCTAATTTTGTCTGTCAATGGATTACATGAAAATCAAAATATTTTCCTGAACTTGCATAAAATAAAGAAGAAAAAAAAACAAACCAATGTTCATGGACAAAACTAGATGTCTGCCTAAGACCTAACTATTTATACATAGTTCAGCCTGCTGTAAAAGGGAATATAAATGATACCAGCTGCAGCGCTGACTTGTGCTAGTCCTGTTCACCTCAGCTGTATCTGCCAGTTATGTGTGAACGAGCCAGTGTTACAGACCGTATACCCCTAGTAAGCATCTGGGCAGACATACATCAAGGACGGGATGGAAGAAACAAGCTAGCTCAAGCGCACATGTCGACTGAGGACAAAGGACATTTAAGACTCATTAAGTGCTGAGATGACACTTGATAATGAACTCATGAAGGAAATTATATGATACATCAATAAACTGACCACTGATATGATTAACTCTTATAAAGCGACTCACACGTTTACCCGAACATCGTTCTTACAAACACATTCACATAATCAAAAACGTCTGCCTTTTGGCATAAACACAAAACTATATTCAATTCATGTTTGTGCCAGCGGCTTGTTGGGGAAATTCACGTCCTTCTTCTCACGATATTGGAAACATCTTTCTCTTTTATATGATCTCTCACCCCCACCCCTCCCACATACATCAGAGCCAGCGGCCAAAAACAGCCTCATTGAAGATTGTGAGTGCGTGGTAAATATGACCCTGTGGATCCATTTCGTGACAAACTCGGGAAGAATACGAATATAAGCGTTATTATCTCCCAAAACTGTCATCCCTTTGGGTAGAGATAACAGGTGCAATTAATTTTACTTTGGGTAATATTACAAATACAATTGTGCTAATACCAGTAGAATTCAAATGTTGCATATGTGGAAGTAAACTAGAAACAGTAGGTAAATGTTCTCTAAATGTTTTCTTAGTTTCTCTATTGCCTTTTTATCCCGCTGAATTGATTTTAGCTGAGCCAAGAACATCACAGCACTCAGGACATCACCATAGTGCTCTGTCCCCATCCTCAACAGCCAGCGAAGAGTCACACCACTAATGATACCAACTTGATTATGTGACCGCCTGGCATTTCCACAAAGTTCTGAGTGTCGGCCAAGTGTTCACGTTAAGGCGTAGAGGGTGCAAGAAAGAAAAGTAAAGAGCCTTGCCACATTCCCCCAGGTTTGTTGAGTACGTGGTCTAGCCGCATACTTCTATGGGAAGCCGGATTGAGGAGTGGCTAGCATGCTTGCCTACCTGCCCTCTGGTCGTGTGTTCGAATCGCCATCGACGACGATTTAAACAATAAATGGACCTGGGATAACAGATCCATCCATCCTAAAATGGATGAAAAGAAAATGTCTTCAGAAATAGAGGAGGCCAGTCTGATATTGAATCACCCATCGAGTACCGACTGGTATAAAATATGGGATATTCACTGGCACAGGAACGGAGCATAATTAGGACGACTCGTTGCTGTGATGTTGGAACTGCGACTAACTAACTATGGGACCAGCACCATGTATATAGCTGCGGTAAAGTGGTGGACACGTTAGGAGGATGGATGATGGTAGAATACCAAAGGACATCTTTTTTGGTGAATTACAGACGGGTAGGAGATCTCAGGGTCGGCCTCTACTACGATACAAAGATGTGTGTAAGCGGGACATGATTGATACAGGCATTGATAATGCACATTGGGAGCAAGTCGCCGCTGAACGTGTTGCATGAAGGCAACTATCAGAAATGGAATAAAGATAACGATGAAAATGATTGCGGATAAAGCACACACCGAGCGTGAGAGACGTAAGATGGTGCATGATGGTGAAAATGACCACGTGTTCACATGCATCCACTGTGGACAAACATTTGCAGCACGAATTGGCCTATCAGCCACACTCACCACCGCCATGGGTCGTAGTTATTAAGCCTTTTTGAAGCACAATTTATTAAACTATCGTCTCTCAAGACGGAAAGGTGCCAATGTAAAGTGGTGGCTAGACGCTAGCTTGTCGCCCGAAGGTCGTATGTTGGATCCACACAAGGGCGAATTCGAATGTTAAAAATTGACTTGGGCTGCCTGGTCGACTCAATCTAAAATGGGTACCACGAAATATCTTGGTAATTACATGCGACCAGGTTGATAATGACCACATCACCCACCAAGTACCAATGGGTCTATAAAAATGTGGGGCTAGTGCCCCACGGTGTGCAAAATCGACCTTCACATATACAGGGTGTATTTTTAATGACTGCCAGTTTTTGAAAATATTGCCGTTCAAAGTTTTGTATTCACCCTCCGTGGAGTTCATGCAACATAATGGGTATATATACAAATACATATAAATACTATATACATAATAATATGTGATCTGTACACGAAGATCGGTCATATAGTCCAAAGCCCATATTATCACCTGACTCCTCGGACACTTCCTTCTTCTTGTCTTTCCCTGCTTCAGCTGCTGCAGGTTCTCCATCCGCAACACCTGAAGTAGGAGCGGCAGCAGCATGAGCACCAGACACGCAGCAGAACTGCCCACGCTGCTAATCAACCCTTTACCGTTCAAGCCCTTCAAAGCTTTGGCAAACAAATCTGGCCAGTAGGGCTCAATAGTTACATTAGCTGCTTTGAGAATTGTTGCAATCTTGTCACCAGTAATCGCCACTTGTCATCTGCCAAGATGAGAGAGCATAAATGTAAGCGAGCTCATCAATGTTGGCTATCATTTTTATTTACTGAGACTTAGTATTTCCATCTGCATGGGGACTCGGCTGGTTTCCGTGGCCAAAGGGATATGGACGCGGTTCCTAATCCCGCTTATCCGCATTCCAAACACAGCTGCGCTCGATTTGGCAGCAGACCGCGTTTCGCTGGGTTTTAACGAATTGGTATGGGAGCTGGTCGTTCAGAAAGCAATGGCAAACGCCACCCATCCATCATGTGCCATGCCGGAAAGCGTGGGCGGTCATGACTCGCCATTTCACTCGATCACCAGAGTCGTGGATCAGCTCAGTGTTCCTGTCTCGACCATGCCATGTGGCCAAGCCATCCAGGTATTTACTTCTCGGTCTTCCTCTTGGTCTGTTCCCTTCGATCTTGCCAGTTGTCACTAAGTTATCCAATCCATTTCTTCTCATAACATGTCCAAAATTTTTGACTGTCTACGTCTAATTTCTCTAATCAATTTACGATTTTCATTTGTCTCCTGTAGTACTTGGTCATTGGTTTTTCTGTCTGTCCATGGTATTCTTTGCATTTTCCTCAGAAACCACATTTCTGCAGCCATCAGATGTTTTTCAGCTTGACTGCTCATTGTCCAAGTTTCACATCCATACAAAAGTACAGGCTCTATGTAGCACCTCAACACTCTTTTTCTCGTTTCAATTGACATCTTTTTATTGGTCAGTATGTTTTTCATCTTGCTAAAGGCTACTTTCGCCATGGCGATTCTTGTTCTAATCTCTTCAAGGCATCTCCCATCAGATGTTATGACTGTTCCGAGATAATTGTACCGATTCACTTGTTGAAGAATATTCCCATTTACTTGTATATTACATTGTGGTATTTCTTTCTTCCTAGTGACGACCATAATCTGTGTCTTTTTACAATTTAATTCTAACCCCAGTTGTTCACTGTGTGCAACAACCGCATCTACTAATTGTTGCAGATCCTGCTCATTGTCTGCAATCAATACTGTATCATCTGCATATCTAATGTTATTGATGTTTCGTCCTCCAATGATGATTCCATTTATATCTTCTACATTTCTGAAAATATTTTCACTGTATAGGGAAAAAAGATCTGGAGACATTACACATCCCTGTCTCACACCTCTCTTAATAGGCTGATATTGTCCCACTTCATTATCAATCCTTATGGCAGCTTGTTGTTTCCAATATATGTTTTTTATAAGTCTAATGTCTTTCCCATCAATTTGTAGATCTGCAAGCATATCTACCATGTTGACATGTCTTACTCTATCGAAAGCCTTTGTGTAGTCAATAAAGCAAAGATGTATATCTTTGTTTACTTCTATAGAACGTTCAATAACTGATCGCAGCATATACACAGCATTTACTGTACCCTTTCCTTCTACAAACCCACATTGTTCTTCCCTATTTCAGGTTGTATTTTCTTCCTCACTCTTTGCATGATAATTCGTAGCAAAATCTTTGTGATGTGACTCATTATACTAATTGTTCTATGTTGATCACATTCCGAGGCTCCTGATTTCTTTGGGATTGCAATAAATACATAATTACATAATTCAAAAGATATATCTCCAGTATCATATAATGTGTTCAGCAGTCTGGTGACTTGACCTATTCCATATTCTTGTAAAGCTTTAATCATTTCTGTTGTGATGTTATCTGAACGTAAACTTGCCAAGACATTAACAACAGCAGTAAAATGCTGGTGTTGACAGCGATCACCTGTAAAAGGATATGCCCAAAAAAAAAAAAAAAAAAATGGGGAATCGAGCACCTGACCTCCGGCATTGCATAAGCATGTCCTTTACAGGTTTTGGCTGCTCGTGATTCCTGGTCAAGTTTACTTTCAGTAATTTGCCATTGCTTTCTGAACGACCGACACCCATACCCTTTCATAAAAAACAACAACACAGATGTGTTTCGAAATCGGGTATGCGGGATTACGAACTGCGTCTGTAACACCTTGGCCACGGAGTGTGGGACTATTGTAGGCGAAAATGAAACATGAAATGCGCATAAGAGTTCCGGAAGATCCGTTCTCTTGCGGTGGCGCTGAAAATTCAGTTACCGGCGAAGCCATAGGGCCAGTTAATTTAACGCGAAAAATTAATTCCTAGTAGTGCAAGGAAAGAAATAGACATCAGTGGATATACTCGAAAATATAATTGGGTTATCCAACTGTGTAAACAAACGATGATTGTAGCGACTATATAACGCTATAATCACAAGATGATTGTAGCAGACTATCCAACGCTATAAACAAAAGATGATTGTAGAAGTATATCCGACAATATAAACAAAAGATGATTGTAGAAGACTATTCAACACTATAAACAACAAATGATTTTAGCAGACCATCCAACGTTATAAATAAAAGATGACTGTAGCAGACTATCCAACGTTATAGATAAAAGATGATTGTAGCCGAATATCCAAACGTGTAAACAAAAGATGATGTTTCGGGCAGACTAACCAACATTGTAAGTAAAAGATACCGATTGTAGCATACTGCCCAACTATTTAAACAATAGATGATTGTAGAATACTATCCAACAGTGTACACTAAAGTTGATTCTAACAGGCAATCCAATATTATAAACACAGGATGATTGTAGCAGACTATCCAACACTATATACAAAAGATAGTGATTATAGATTGATTGATTGATTGATTTAGGAACCTACATCACAGCATTCGGGACATTCACATAAGCGCCCCGTCCCCATCCTCAGCAGCCAGCGAAGAGTTCCAACCCCAATAGTACCAGTAGCAATCTGATTATATGTCCGTCTCGCCTTTCCTCTAAGCGTCGAGCATCGGCCAGATCCCCTCGTCACTCCACGCTGTCGCATTCTTGCCAGACCATGGTGATCCATTTGCTCCTCCGAGGTGTACACGTGCTCCCACAAGGCCGCAACCACGTCTGCCTTATTATGCATCAATACTGCACCAAATTTTGCAGAGCCAGCCAATCTGTCCGCCTGTTCATTCCTTAGCACACCAGAATGACCCGGAGAAAATATCCAGACGATGCTTGTCACCCGTGACTTCCGAAGCGAAGCAAACCACTCGGCACGAAGCTTGCCTGTCCTCACCCTACTCAGCATGCTTTCTGAGTCGGTTACAATCACGATGTGTGTGTGTGTGTATCGTATTCTCCATCCAGCGGAAAGCTGCACTGACTGCCTCCACCTTCATTCTTAAGCTAGAGGTTTTGGTATCATATGCCAAGCTCTGCTGCACCAAACGTCGACCATTAGCCTTTGCCAAGAAACCCCAGGCACTTCTACTACCTCTCAACACCGAACCATCTGTGTAGATAATCACAACACCCTGGCTAGCCTTATCCTGAATTAGTTGCTGGATTTCCACTTCCGTGGCCTAGTGATTAAAGCAGACTATCCAACACTATAAACAAAGGGTGATTGTAGCAGACTATCCAACACTATTAAAAACGAAGAAGACTGTAGCAGACTATCCAACAATATAACAATTGATGATTGTAGCTGAATATCCAACACTATAAATAAATGATGATTGTAGCAGCCTTTCCAACACTAAAAAAAAAGAAGATGACTGTAGCAGACTATCCACCACTATAAACAAAAGGTGATGATTGTAGCAGACTATCCAAAACTATAAACAAAAGATGATGATTGTAGCAGACTATCCACCACTATAAACAAAAGATGATGATTGTAGCAGACCATATATCCGTGTAAACAAAAGATGGTGATTATCTCAGACCATCGAACCGTATAAACAAACGATGCTGATTATTGTTGACAATTCTCCAACCGTGCAAACACAAGATCATGATTGTAGGAAACTATCCAACTATAATCACATGTTTCAATCTGCCACCAAGAGGGCAAAAATAATAATAAGAAGAATGCCATATATAGGAAGTGATTTTTCCCCGTCATTCCGGAAGAAATCACCAGGGGAGTCAGTTAGCGAAGAATGACGTCAGAGAGGCAGGAAGTACAAGGTTGAGCCCGTTGTCTATCTTGTTTTATTTTATTCACTTCTAGAGATACAGTTCTTTCAACGCTCGAGTCAAGATGACGATAGACAAATGGGGCTTCAGTATTATAACGTTCTGTTTAGTAAGTCAATTGTTATAGGATTTGTTTTGTTAAGTAGTTAACTTTCTGGTGTATGGGTTGTAGATGGGTGTACTCCGTTGCAACGTATTTAAGCCGCCTGCCTCGTGTTTAGAAGGTCGTTCGTTGTCGGACTACATCATTCGGTTCACGAGTGCAATTTTATTCAAAGACTCTCGCATGAGCTACATATTTCGTGCTCTGGGGGATCTGTGGGCAGACCGCTAGCTTCTCTTTGGAACGAGACTGAGCTATATCATATATGGGATAAAACCTGATGCTGAGGCCAATGTTACCGAAATGATATGAGTACTCGTTCTTAAACATCCAGTGTGCTGATGCAGAGGTAGCGGGTTCAACTCCTACACCAGTCAGTTGGACTAAAATGTTGACTTCCCGTCCTTGACTTGGGGACGTAAATCACAAGGACCTCTGAAGTTGGAGTGCATTAGCCTGATGGAAAGGGACACTGGTAATAGGGAAAGCTAATCCACACGCAAAAACCAGTCCAGTCCTACTAGAAGTAGAATGATTGGACTACGCTTGAGTTCAAAGCGAGCGAGCGCAAAAAATAATCTTTAATTTTGATTGTTTGCTGGTGTAATGCCATAGGTTCTTTAGACTGTTGAATCTCTGCTTTGCCAGTCTCTTTCTGACATCTTTAATCAGCCTAGATATCTCAGGGAGTCGCGGTAACGTACTGGCTAGACATTCGCCTATTGACCCAGTGGTCAAACGTTCGATCCACATTGGATTTTAAATATTGACCGGGGCTCCCAGTTCGACCCAGCCTAAAATAGGTATCAAGAACTGTCTTTGCAAGTAAAGGCAGCCGGCGTAATACGAACACATCACCCACGTAGTTCCGATTTGTCTATACAAATATAGAACAAAGTAACCGGGAAGGTTAACCCGGTCAACAAATGCCCGCAGAAGTCGGACAACGCAGTCACATCCGCAAAAGAAACCCGGATGAACGCAGAAGAAGAAGAAGAACAAAGTAACACAAGAAGCCGAACTGTAATTAAACTTTGTAGCAAGAGAGCGCCTTTCAAAATCGGATTGACCCCATTCTTGTGCCGTCTCGAAAACAGAAGTAGCTGTGTTTATTTTATCATTGTGTGTGTGTGTGTTAAAAAAAAAAAAAATTAAACTTCCGTTTGTGTTGTCCTGTCCTTGGAAACGATCTTACAGTCGAAACGTCGGTTGCCCTCTGTGCCCTACAATACTTATTTCTTTATTTTATTTGTTTTCATTATTATATTTGTTTATTGTGTCTGATTTAGGATAATCGATAATCGGTAATCGTCACTCTTTTTCACCGTTATGTACACTGTGTCTGTGTTTAGTATGTCTCATCTTTTCGAGGGAGCTAACTATACATAATTATTTGCTATAAAAATATAGGTCTAGCTACGTAAGCTTATTGCGCCTTATGGCGTGTTAAAGGTCAATTTATTTACTTTTTAATAGACTACTTTAATACTCCAATATTGCATTCTTTCCTCTGAAAAGATAACGGATAACGCCGATAAGAGAAGAGCACAGCTTGAGAACTGCTGGCACGCAATCTGTCATGGTTTGCCTAAAGAAGTTCAATGCCTCACTGGGTGATCGAACCCGGGATATAGTCGTCGACAGAAGACGGACAAACCACAGCTCTACCACGAAGACGCCCCGAGTTATATTAGCTCAATCTTTATTTTAAAATAAAGCCCGTGACCGGACAATCCCTCTTCTACCACGGTAAAAATCTGGCCGCCCTGGGGCGCGGAAAGAGTTCTGACGGAGTTCCATGGATTTCTATTTTTGTTCGTGTTTTTTCTTTTGTTGTTTCGTGTTTGTGGAGCTCTTGTAGTGACAGAAAGTATCCGGTGCCCCTTGATCAATCCAAGAATCCATACCTCGTGTTTACAGCATTTCTCGTCTACTGTCAAACATTTTGTGGACAGAAGCAAGTGGCGGGACAGAAAGACCGTACTTGAATGAACTGTATCAAACTGAAATAAAAAAAAAAAGCTAGTTAGAAACAAAATGGCCGAATTTGTTAACGGAAATGTGTGTGGCATTATCAGTCTTATCTGTCAAGGGCAGTTTAACAAAAAGGGAGAGAAAGATAAATATCATAATCATTAGCTTTGATACAACGAGTGCCGGGGTGGGGTGGGATGGGGGAAGGGGCATACTTGGATGTGGTGGTGATGGTTATCTGAATTGGGGGGGGGGGATGTGGTTGTGGTGGTTGTAGGGTGGACAGATGGTACTCAGGTGAGAGAATGAAGGTGGGATGTGATTAGGTATCTGTAGAAATGGACGGCAGAAGCAAGTATTAAACGAGCGTTTTGACGAAAACTTTTGTCCAGGGACAAACAACGGAAGACAAGAACACTTTGCAGAAATAGTTTAATATACAAACAGCGGGAAACAATAATAATTTGCTGAAAATACAAATATAATATACCTACAACAACGGAAAATAAGCTTTGTATTGGTTTCCATACAAATTTATAAATGCCTGTCACCAAGATCCAACGGAAACAAACAACGGAATATAAGACAGAGTACTTAGTATAAAAACAGAAATATTCTCCTCCTCCTCCTCCTCCTTTCTCCTCCCTCCTTTCTCCTCCTCCTCCTCCTCCTCCTCTTCAATCTTCTTCTTCTTCTTCTTCTTCTTCTTCTTCTTCTTCTTCTTCTTCTTCTTCTTCTTCTTCTTCTTCTTCTTCTTCTTCTTCTTCTTCTTCTTCTTCTTTTTCTTCTTCTTCGTTCGTCAGTAATGTTTGTTATGGACATATTTGCATTGTGCCTGTTTACAGTAGAGTTGCGAAATTTACACCTTTTGGCCGACACATCCGACTTCTGCAGGCATTTGATGCCTGGGTTAACCTTCCCGGGTGAAATATTATAATAAGCAAACAACGGAAAACAAGGCCTCTTAGGTGAAAAACGTAAACATCAGATAAACAAACAAGAGAAAAGAAGAACTTATAGTTGAAAAACAGAAGCATTATAATATAAAAACAACAGAAAATGAACACAGCTGAAAACATAGATATTTCAACATGCAAGCGATGGAAAATAACAACGTATTGCTGAAAAACAAAATATCTTAATTTACAAACAGCGGAAAATGAACACCTAGCTGAAAAACAGAAACATATTAATATAAAGACAACAGAACTAAGAACAGCAACACAACAACAACAACAACAACAACAACAACAACAACAACAACAACAACAACAACAACAACAACAACAACAACAACAACAGAAATATTGTAATATGTGAACAACTTAAAACAAGATGTTTTAGTTTAGTTTAGTCGACGGATCAACATCACGACACACGGGTGTAACCCATAAGTTCTCCGTTCTACTTCTAACTCTAGCCTGAGTTTGGAGAATCTCAGATCAGTGCACGAACTCCGTAGCACCAGCGAGGATCCTGAACTACTTTGAGTAGATTTTTAACTCAAAATTTTGCCCGAGCAGCGCCGTTAGGCTACTCTTTTTCGATTTCTAACTGCAAAGGGATATTTTACGTGCGTAACAATACACACGGGCGTCCGATCTCACTACCCAGAGACCAGGGGCAATTTTGTTTTTAGAAAAAAGTCCACGTGAAAAAATCTCTGCCCTCACCGGGGCTTGAACCGGGACCTCCAGCACTCGAGGCGGACATCATACTTCGAGACCACTTCACCCTCCCACCCCACCCCACCCCACCCCACCCCACCCCACCCCGTCAAACAGATTTTTTGGGGGGTAATATACAAACACGTAAAATAAGGTCACATGGCTGAAAAATCAAAATCAAACCACAACAACCCAAAAACAGAAAGTTATTAGAACTCTACAATCGAAGGTTTTTTACATGGTGGTTTCCGGTTACATTTCACATTGTTGACACCAGTTCAATACCAGCTAACCATACCGTCGTTACGATTTTTGGGTGTCCAATAACTAAACGGATGAGACAAGAGTGGGCGTCAAGCCGTCTTTCTGACAAGGGTTTCATCATCAGAATGTGCTCAGATAACTGACGTCAGTTGTTTGTCTGTTACGGGACGTTGCAATCAATCCAGCATGTACTGGTTGCTATGATTTACCAGACGTTTTAAATACTGAATTATGTAAATCGATACAACTATCTCAGAAGAGTTCATAACATGCGATGGGAGGTGCCCTGAAGAGATTAGAACAAGGTTCGTTATGGCAAAGATAGCCTTTGGCAAGATTAAAAACATACTGACTAATAAAAAGATGTCATTTGCAACGAGAAAATGAGTGATGAAGTGCTGCATATAACTAGTACTTTTGTCTGGATGTGAAACGTGGACAATGAGTAGGTAAGCCGAAAAACAGTTAAAGGCAGTGAAAATGTAGTGTCTGAGGAAAATGCAAAGATTACCATTTACAGACAGAACAAAAAACAGTCCTAGAAGGGGCAAATGAAAACCGTAAAATGATTAAAGAAATTAAACATAGACAGTAAAATTTATTTGGGCACGATGTAAGAAGAAATAAACCAGAAAACTTGGCGACAACAGGCAAGAGATGAGTTGAGTTGAGTTAAGAACCGACATCGCTGCACTCAGGACATTTCCATACATGCTCCGTCCCCTCGTTCAACAGCCAGCGAAGAGTCATACTACTAATCGTTCCCACCGCTATCTGATTAAAAGTTCTCCTGGTCTTTCCTCTCAGTTTTGAGATTCTTCCAGAACCACTCCGATCCCCCGTAATCTCATTCTTTCCACATATGGGTTCTCAATCTGTTCCTCCGCCTTCTCCACCTGGTCCCACACACGCATGACCACCCCCCCCCCCCTTGTCCAGAGGCAATCAATCTACCACCAAGAGGTGCATTCCCTGCTAGCCTATCAGTCTGTTCATTCCCCTGCACCCCCGCATGGCCAGGGCAAAATATCCATACAATTCTCATAATATGTGACCTCTGAAGCGACGAGAACCATTCCATACGGAACATTCCTTTCTCCACCTTAATAAGCATAGTCTTTGAATCCATAATGAATACAATGTGTGTTGCAGTAGTCTCCTCCAGCCAACGGAATGCCGCTGTTACTGCCTCCACCTCCATTCTCATGCTGGAGGTCGTAGTCTCATATGCCAGACTCCTTTTTCAAGACTCGTCCATTAGCATTTGCAATAAATCTCCAACCACTACGTCTGTTTCTCACCACTGACCCAACGGTTTAAATGACTATGTCATCTTGATGTGTGTTACCCTGGATCAGCTGTTGCACTTCAAACTCAGTGCAGCCCGCTGCCCATTCCCTGTACTCACGACCCAGTGTTATTATTACATTGTGCTAGTTCGTCTTCCGGAGCTTCAACCCACTCTTTTTCACGATTGATGGTCTCTAGATCACACACCTGACGTATAGAAAGTTCCGCCTGTGCCATCCAGGACCTGCCTCGTCTTAGTCTATGACCCTTGACTATATCCATTGCTGCATGCAGCGGGTGATCCCTATCTGCAGCAACTCTCAGGTACCATTTGGCCTGAAGGACCCTATGCCTATCCGTCATTGTTGGTAGCGCCAGAATATGCCTCATGCATATACTTGGTGTGTCCTTTGTGCACCCCAGGATTACCCGCATGGCAGCATTTTGTATGCGCTCCAACCTTTCAAGCTGGCTCTTTGATACTGTCAGCAGCCCCAAACCATACTAAATGACAGACATTATTAATTGCTGAAAGAGCCTGTACAGCATCCTTTGATCTACCCCGGTTGCTGCCATCGCCCTCAATGCATTAAGTCCCCTACCAGCCTTCACCACCAAAGCTTAACCACCACCTTAAAAGACAAACACCTGTCAAAGGTGATACCCAAGTACTTTCATTTTATTCTCTCGACTAAAAGGACATCCATTCAACACAATACCTGGGACATCTGCCTTGACAATCCGGTTATCCAGGGAGTACCACACAACCGATGCCTTGTCTGGGTTTATAACGGCCCCTGCGTCTCTGCACCACTCTGCCACCCTATTTACTGCCACCTGTAAGTCTTTCGCCAAACTGGCCCTGTCTCTGCCCTGACTGTACACCTGTCTGTACACACAACAGGCAAGATTGAGGGGGAAAGAACAAGGGAAAGACATAGAAGTAAATATCTAGATGGCTTGGCCACGAGGCATGGTCGAGACTAGAACATCAAGTTGATCCGCGACTCTGGCGATCGTGTAAGATGGCGAAACGTGACCGCCAACGCTTATCGGCATGGCACATCATAATAAGTTTGCCAATGCTGTCTGAACGGCCGACGCAAATAATATTGTGAAAATCGACGCAAAGCTTCCAAATCCTGCAGATTTCCAACTCGATATGCCATAAGGCAGATAACCGATATGCTATAAGGCAGATACTCGCGGTTGACGTCATTAATAATAGGTAGAGAATCCTGAAGCTCAAAAGCTTACAGATATCTAGGAGACTGGTGATAAACGGTGAATCGTCACTGTCACATAATAGACAACCTGATTTAACCCGTGATGAGAATAATAGGCGTTCTGAATTAGCGGCCTGTTCGAGGCCAAAGGTTGTTTCAACAAATCCAGAAAATGTAACTGCACGTGTTTACATCTGGTCGACGGATTGGGAACACTCGGTGGTGAGTGAGACGGGTCCCTGCATCGCTTTGACAGTTTGTCAACATTCGAATACAGATGGAACCCGTCGGATCCTGGTTGCAATCAGATGTCAACCTTAACAGGTCGGGCAGAATTAACAGCTGCAGATGTGTAGGGGAAGTGGGTGAGCTGAATCATACATCGCTTTGACAGTTCATAAACAGGTTGGATTGAGAGCGGAAGTACTCAGCTCGGAAGAAAACAGTCCATCTGATATATAGAGTTTCCGGACATCACGCAGATTGGCAGCTTGCTATTGACAACTGTTGTTGGGATCATACAGTAACTCGCTAGCTTGTTGGAGATGTCAAAACAAGTGATGACAACTCTGACAGTGACTAAGCCAGGGAGGATAGATTCTTGACAATGGATGATATGCCCAAATAACACCTGCAGGACATCAACCACGTCACGTGACCAATTTTGGAGGTTGCCAAAACCATGATTGGAGAGGGGAGTTGAACTAAAACCGTTGATTGAGGCGGACGTGCTTCGGCACTGCGGTTCTGAGTGGAAAATGTCTACCGTGTGCGAATTGAGTTAATTTAATTTTACACGTGCCTGTCATGGCAAGAGTAGATGTAATTTGATCTAACTGCGGTGTTGCCTAAGGTAGAACCTATTATAATTAGTTCTAATTAATATAGACAGTAGTCTTGTTAAAACTAGAGTGTGATACTTGGCTCTGTTAGTTGAAAATAGATTAGTGAAGTGTTGATAAGCTTTACTAGTTGAGAATTGAGTAATGAGGGATAATTGGGATATTCCAGTAGGTGTCCCTTGTGGGCGGGGTTCCGCAGTCTGTTTGTTGATTTTTTTTTCTTGTCTTGGCCTGATGATAACCAAGGGGTTGAGTCATCTGTCCCTGACAGAGTAGGTTCATTGTATTTTCTGAGCCAGGGCCAATGGCCACGATCATCTAATAGAGATCAGTGACGGGGAGGCTATCACCGGTTGTATGATCTATTTTACAGGTTCCCTCTGGTTGGAAGGAAGAACACGGAACCAAGGAAAAATCCGATCCCGGATAAAGTTTGGCGCAGGAAGATTGGCCCGCAACTTTATCCATAAGCCTATGCTAGATGAAGATGATCAACATTGCTCAGGGGAGCTGAATGATAGAAGTATCCTACAGGATAAGTACCGAATGAGTTGTAGGTCATACCAGTCTTTAACACACCAATAGTGATTGAGGTTCACATTGGAGGAAAGATAACATTTAAGTGTAGTTGTTCCACATATCGAGAACATTATAACGTTAAGACAATAACGAGAAAATAAGGAAATCTATAGAACTTTTCGCAAGCAGGACAAGCGCCATGTTCATGGGACAGTGTTCTATTGTTTTTTTTTATTGTGCAGGAATTATGAGATCTCAGTTTTCTACAAACTATTAGGAACAGTTTTGTTACGAACAAACATTAATAGTGTTCCCGGACTGTAGTTTCGAATGGGACTCAGATTTCATGGTTATCAAGGTTCATGGAGGATAACAAGTCTGGCTGAAAAGAAGCGGCAATCGGTGAGGTCTATTGTACTGACTCGTGTGATGTCGTGTAATCCTTGCCATGATGAGTGGACTCTGATCCTGAACTTTGAAGGCTGACCTATACATTTACATTAAAATACACGACACACATTTTCTTCGCATACACGTCTCATATACGTTACACTTTTCTTTTAATAAATTAATCTTTATTAATTTTTAGAAGCAAGAGTTGTTGAGTATGTTGCGTTGGGAAGTATGAGAGGGGGCATAGTACGACAGTGAGAGAGTGATAGGAAAAGGTGTCCACGGGCTGATGGAGTGTGTTGGACGGAAGCTGGTGGATTCTCCAGGATATTGATAGGGAAAAAATATTACAATGTGGGTGTTGACTCTCCTCACTCCAGGGACGACACTTTAAAGGAAGACACAACAGTCACTCTGACGTAGAATAACAACAGAGGTTGTGACTTTCACGGAACAGATCGGTTGTGCTTCGGAGTGGCAGAAAAGGAAGAAGGCGCGTTCCGGAGGAATGAGGTATCAACGGACCTAGACGATATGGAAACAGAAAACTATAGAACAAGTGGAAGGAAGATAACTGGGAATCGGAGACGTAGGATTTTAAGAATTGTTTTGGGAAACTAGTTCTTAGATGTTTGGAATGAAGACCGACCATGCATTAAATGGCACTTCATTTGTCTTCGAGTAGTTTGATCCATGAAAGATTCTACAGTGCATGAATAAATGCCGTCCTTCAGTTCTCACGGTTTGTCGTCAGTTAGTTCCGTTCGCCGCAATTGAGCATTTAGCAAACAGGTGAGAAGATACTTTCGTTTTGTTGTTGACTGTTACTAATTATCATAAACGAGCAGCAGCACAGGCTCCGTGGCAACTTGGGGGCTCGTCATTCTACAGCGGATATATCGACAACGGACATTTCTGTGGGATTATCGTGACAATTGTTCAAGCCAGTGTGATTTGTTGTGTTGGGGTTGTGTTGATTGTTGTTGGATCAAGTGCAGACATAATATATCAATAGTCAATATTATTCTTTTATAAGAGTAGATATCCATTTACAGCTATTCTATTGTCACTCATTGTCTCATAACTGTTACTTGTCTGTTGTTATAATATTCTTTATACGGAATATATTTTTAATACTAATTTCTGTTATTTACAGATAGTCCATTGGCACCTTGCCGTCTTGACAGACGATAGTTTGTGCTTTAAAAAGGCATAATAACTTTTAACTATGGCGGTAGCGAGTGTGACTGATAAGGCCAATTTGCGCTGTAAATATCCGTTCACAGTGGGTGCATCTGAACACGTGGTCATTTCCACCATCATGCACCATCTTACGTCTCAAACGCTTGGTGTGTGACTTTTCTGCAATAATTTTCTCCTTTGACTTTATTCCATTTCTGATATTTGCCCTCCATGCAACACGTTCAGCGGCGACTTGCTCCCAATGTGCATTATCAATGCCTGTATCAATCATGTCCCGCTTACACACATCTTTGTATCGTAGTAGAGGCCGACCCTGAGATCTCTTACCCATCTGTAATTCACCAAAAAAGATATCCTTTGGTATTCTACCATCATCCATCCTCCTAAGATGTCCTATCCATCTAAGTCTACGAAGACTGAGCATGGAATAACAGAATAATAGTAACACTTAAGATATATATATAGCAAGAAGTTACTGAAGTTCTTTATTGTTCAAGGTTACATTGCTGTTGAGTTACAGTTCACATTTTGTTCAGCAGTTGTTATATTGATTGTCTACTCCGAATCGAACATATTTACATTTTTGCATTGTTATATCATATTTCAGCTAGATTATTATACAGGTAGGACAAGATGTCTACACTGCAATATTTCATGGAGTTTAGTGAGAAGACTGGATTGGCTGGAGCAGAACTCAGGAATTGGTTCATACAAGAATTTAAAGCTCAAGCTGCACGTGAGAGGATGGAACGACAGAAAAAACTGGAAGCAAAGCAACTTCAAGCTGCACGTGAAAGAGAAGAATGGCTAGAGAAGTTAGCTCGTAAAAAGGAACAGAGGGAAAATTAGATGGCTATCAAATGAAGTGAACTAGTTCGGGAACATGAAAAGAGGGCAGCCCTGCAACGCGAAAGGATATCAGCTGAAAAAGAGAAGCTAATTATGGAAATAAAATTGAAACAAAAGCGAATAACTACAATGAGGAGAGAGATGGGAGAAAGACGGATAACCGCAGAGGCAGAGTTAAAGGCAAGACAGATAACCGCAGAGGCAGAGTTAAAGGCAAGACAGTTAGTCGTAGAAGCAGAAATCAACAAAAACGACTCGCACTTGAAAAGGAGAATCTTGCAAAGGAAACAATGTGGAAGGAGCAAATGAGACAAATGTATAAAATAAAGGAAAATAATCACACAGGTAAAGTATGTGCTATAGTAGTGAAAGAACTGAACGCAAGAGATTTCGTTCAGAAAGTAACTATCGAACACAAGTCTAACGAAACACTTACAAGTACAAATGCCCAAATTGAAACAACACAAGAAGAAGAAGAATTAAAGAAGAAAAGACGCAAATAGAACAGGGTACATCAACTGTAGACATACATGATACAACGATACTGAGTGATAGCACAACGGTAAATAATTGCGAATACCAAGATTTACACAAAGTAAATGAACCCAAACATGAATAAATAACTGATACTCAAAAAACAAATCAAACGTGATTACATGTCTCTCAATGACATTTTTCTAAAACATCCTTAAAAGAGAGTAAAGGTTACACGCACTCAGTACAAACAACAGAGACAACATACTAAAGTGTTGCCTAAACAACGGCAATGGAATTTGATAACAATATTGATTTCTCAGATCATAACTTTAGCGAAGTCAACCATGACACAGGTTGAATATGTTGTCATAAATGTGTATTTTCGTACAAAAATATATGCTATTAGCAACAGTGCATACATATACGCACAGCTCAAGAAACATTGTACAAACGGTTTCTTACGAACAAAAAGACATATCGCGGACATGCATACAGAAGGCAAGAAGTGTAGCACAAATATACACACAAAAGGCAAGAAATGTATTACATACATACGCGCAGAAGTCACAAAGTGTATCACAAACGTACAAACAGAAGTCAGGAGATGCATCACACATATGCACGCTGAAGTTAAAAAGTATGTCACAAACATGTACGCACAATTGAAAACATACATTACTTGCGGCATTACAACTATCCATTCACAAGTTAAAAGAAGCTACACACAATCCAGAAAGAAACTGATAGATTGGTTAATAGAAACCAAGAAATACACTACAAACATTTGTACGCAAATTAAAACAAAAGTTATAAACTGTGGCATACAGGTAAAGATGTACGTTACGAACTTGATAGGTAAATGCAGAGAACACTACAAACGACAAACTACACTTGTATTTACTTTACTGTAGTTATGGTTACTTGTCTTACTTCTGGTGCACATTTACCAAACATACCTCATTGCAGCGTATGCATTACAGAGGATACACAAGACTGAAAACAATTACATTGTTCCAATCAACAAAATTACAATGTACAAATATTGGCATGAGTGCAGAAGAGAGATTTTACAGGTTTGAAACAAAGAAAGAGAGAAAGAAATAGAATGAAAGGAAGAATAAAAGAAAAGAATAAAGAAAAATAAAATGGGATGAAAGTGTTAGGTTCATATCAACACATAGTACAGTACACTACAGACACATTAGGGTCTTAGGTCTTATTACTTAGTTATGCCAGGTGTCACTGATATAGATCTAGACTTTTCAGAGGTGTTCACACTATCTCATATCTCTACACTCAGTGGTGTGGAAAATATTTCAGTTCTCTATTCGTTGGATAATGGTTCTTAACTATATCTTTATTGGAGAACTTAATAAATTATTTGATTTAAATATTTAGTCTTGTTGAATCAAAATAGTATATTATATTTCTGATTTAATTTTTAGAGGTCTTGAATCTTTAATAGGTATGATTCTTCACAAAATTTTAAGATCTGAAAAATTCTAATCAATGAGAATATTCTTAAAGATGTTCTTAATCGTCTTAATCTTTGGAATCAGTTCAATTTCTGAATGTTTATCTACGTTAGTTATATATTAGTTAGGCCGATTGAATATATTTGAATGCACCTGATTCGATAACAATTTACATAACAAACAACAAAGTATTTGCATAATATTATCATGTATATACATATGTTGTCAATTTTTCGTTTATTGGCAGAGACATTATGAAGCCAGTCATCGTGTTCATTAGATCGAGTCGATGATTATAATAGTTCCTACTATAAGATATGGATGTTGAACTGTGCCAGACCGACAGAGATCGAAATCGCGTTGAGGACGATTCGGTGACATTTATGTTGAACTTTGCTAGATAGATGTGATTAAGAAGTCATGAACACTTAGCTACACATGAAAACACTATTGGGGTAGTTATATTAATTATTTATTAGCAAGAAAACACTTATGTACACTGATATAGAGTGATAATTAATTATTAACATAATGATATTGAGATACTATGAATTATTATAGTAGTTAGATTAATTTAGATTAGTTTTTCGTCGTCAATTAATGTTGTTCACAGATTTAAATATGTATTTATTAGTATTTATTGATATGATTTGGCATTATGTTCGCGCTAGCTCACAGGCGAAGAGTATGACACATGTTAATTTCACCATGAATTGCCAGGAAATTGTTGAGAGTCAACGGATGCAACATATGACTACAACTATGACGGAGTACCACTACGGCCACATTCAAGGCAAAGGACCTCACCTATACGGAGAAGATCATAGCAAGAGAGACATATTGCAGCGAAAGTTATAAAGCAACCACTAGGACTGACAGCTTGGTACCTATGAATCAAACACGTCCCCTACTCAAGTTTAGCTTGAGTTAGGACGCTTGACCATATGGTCAAATGAGGGTCTAAATTATATAGATTTATAAATTTGGTTAGTACAGCCTCCCCATGGGCTGACTACATGACGTCTACCGCGGGATTGTAGACAGGGGGGCATGCCCGTCAATAATAATTTTTTTTAAATTTTTGTGTAGGATACATAGGGAACCATACAGTCGTACTTGGCATAGCTTTTAACATATTTCATCTGCACGATTATTAGCACATTTATTCTTGATGGTCTAGTAAAATGATAAGATCATTTTAAAGGTGAGGGGGGTATATGCCATAAGGCAGATAACCGATATGCTATAAGGCAGATACTCGCGGTTGACGTCATTAATAATAGGTAGAGAATCCTGAAGCTCAAAAGCTTACGGATATCTAGGAGACTGGTGATAAACGGTGAATCGTCACTCTGACGTAGAATAACAACAGAGGTTGTGACTTTCACGGAACAGATCGGTTGTGCTTCGGAGTGTCAGAAAAGGAAGAAGGCGCGTTCCGGAGGAATGAGGTATCAACGGAGATTCATTCTGTAAAGGACCTAGACGATATTGAAACAGAAAACGATAGAACAAGTGGAAGGAAGATAACTGGGAATCGGAGACGTAGGATTTTAAGAATTGTTTTGGGAAACTAGTTCTTAGATGTTTGGAATGAAGACCGACCATGCATTAAATGGCACTTCATTTGTCTTCGAGTAGTTTGATCCATGAAAGATTCTACAGTGCATGAATAAATGCCGTCCTTCAGTTCTCACGGTTTGTCGTCAGTTATTTCCGTTCGCCGCGTTTGAGCATTTTTCAAACAGGTGAGAAGATACTTTCGTTTTGTTGTTGACTGTTACTAATTATCATAAACGAGCGGCAGCACAGGCTCCGTGGCAGGTATGTCGAGATGGCAAAATTGCGTTGACTACTCGCAAGCCAAAGACACCGACATAAGGTGATTAAAATAAACTTGAATAAACCGGATCAATATAAAAAACGGGTGGAAATAGAAGAGAAAACACACCTCAGAATTGACAAACAGGATTCAAAAGCCTTTCCCCATCTTTGGTCCCTATTTAATTAATCTAGGGCAGTGTTTCCCAACCTTCTTTGTTCTATGCCCCACCTAAGCCTTTCTAAATTTCTAATGCCCCCCCCCCCCCCCCCCCCCCCCACCTCTCCCCCAACATATACATTATTTTTAATATTCAAAAATTGAAATGTTCACAAAAGAAACTTGATTGATAGGTTTTAGGAAGAAATCACTAGGAAATTATTGAGCAAACACAGTATGTAAATTTTCAAAACATATAATGGAGAACTGAAATTCAAGTACAAAATAATTTTAATGAAAGATTTTTCTATATTATTTTAATTATTAGTAATTATTTATTATTTAAATTTAGTGAGATCCTTGCTCTAGTTCTTGCTGCAAAGAGATCTTATGTCAGGTTCCAATTTAGTTAACTTCAGTCTCAAGTCTCCCCGTTTTGTTATATCCAGCCGATTTCTTCCATTTTCGAATTGCCCCCCCCCCCCCCCCCCCCCCCCCCTTATGGGGCGTGGGCCCCACATTGGGAAACACTGATCTAGGGTGTCTATTCATACCAGGTTTCTGCTAAAGAATAGTTTAAACAAAGATTTGTTGCATGTCCTTTACAGGACGTCGTAATCAACCCCAACATTTATTTACTGTTTGTGATTTACCTAGAAATTTTACGTTCAGTAGTTTGCCATTGCGTTCTGAACAACCGACGGCCGTCCCAATAAAATCAACGGAAGGCGGGTCTGCTTGCAAATCCTCCGCAGCTGATTTCGAAGCATCGACTCGGTATGTCGGGGAATCGTGAATCATGTTCCCGCCACCAGGCCAGAAAGAAAAGTAGAATCAGAAAACGATGCAACAGACCAGCATTAAATCTTGCAGCACTAAAGTAAACAGTAACGCGCCTACTTTTGCAACCTCGCACGTTGCAATCAGAGCTAGCCAGAATCTGTCTTTACGTGTCTTCTTGTCCATGGCCTACCCTGTTTAGATTTCTTTCGATTTTCCAGTTGGACCGGGTGAGAAGACATCTGCTTGGTTGTCATAGTTGTGTGGTTGAGTTCCCTGGGGGACTGATGTCGCACCGTGTTTTTAAACAGCTAGTAATCTTACCGGAATCTGACAGGCAAACGCGCGGTTTCGATCAATGGTGTCTTCTGACCAGTTGATATAACCGATTTGAATTCTTTATTTTCTCTCTCCATCATTAGTTGTGGGTGTTTATGTTTGTTCTAGCCGTCATTCTGACATTGACGTATCGACTGGCTTTACTAGTTCATTTGTTTTCTTTTCTCAAACCCAATTCTGTCTGATTAGCATAGTTAGTAAAAATTGAATCCACCCTCATCGACTCTTCATACGTTAATTAGCAGCGATAAGCAGCCCCGTCCGTAGAGGTGTGATGTCTTACCCTTCATAATGAGGCTAGGTGAGCAGTTTTATTTGTCACCGCTTCTTCTTCATGCAACATTTCCAGAAATTTCGGAAAATTACACGGCACTTATCTCTGTGACTAGGTATACCCAAAAACGAAAGAGACGGAAATGAGAACAAACAGATCTATCCATAAAAAATTTAAAAAAAAAATCATTGAAGAATTGGTTATTAAGATAAGAATCAGGAACATGCAATATTTTGCACTTGAAAAACGACATGATCGTCTAAGAAAGACAATTATGGAGAGAAGTGTACCGAGGAGTATGAAAAGAGAAAGTCCACAGCGGATATGATTCTTTTTGGGCGTTTGTTAGCATTAAACTGGAGCATAATCCACACACTACTAATCAGTGAACTAGACTGAGTTTGCCTGAGACTTAGCTTTCCTTATTAATAGTGTCCCTCGCCATCAGGCAACGTCTCCGATTTCTGATGCACTTGTGATTTACGTCCCCAAGTCAATGACGAGAAGTCAACATTTAAGTACCACCTGACCGGCGAATGAAACGAACCCAATAGCAAAGGTCAGAAGTGAAAGAACGCAATAGCAAAGGTCAGAAGTGAAAGAACCCAATAGCACATGTCAGAAGTGAAAGTTTCAGCGCGTTAAACTTCTCAGCCACCTGACCTTCATAAATGGAATCAAGATTAGGACGATCCAGGACGTGAGGATCGACTTCATTGTACCGAGTTTTATCTCACACTGCTCAATCTCATGGATTCAAGATGTGATAGATAGCTTACACAGGCCAGCGACAGGAGCAGGATTATGAAGTATGGCATAGAGGAACTTCTAAATACTGTTATGCTGCGAGGTTCTGTGCGGACATTCATCATTTATCTCGGACAGCCTTAGCGTCTTCTAACGTTGATCCTTCCAGTCACCACAATGTTTTCCAGCACCTCTCTTGCCATTACATGACCCAGGCACCCTGCTTGTTTCCTTTCTATGTTTGTATATACTGTTCTACTTTCAAGAGCTACTTTAAGGCAATCGTTGTTAGTTTCTCTGGTAGTCCAAGGTATTGACACCAATCGTCACAGAAACACATCCGTAGCCTCCAAGTTCTTCCTAATTTGTTCGTTAACAGATTAATTGTCATACATCTTCTTTCTCATCTACCTTGTTCACAGTCAGATGGCACTTTGCATGCTTGTGGAGAAAGCAGCAATCAACTTAAGTTTGTTCACATACAACTTCTCACACATTTCATGATTGTGAAGAAAGCAACAATCAACATAGAATTGCTCACATACCACTTCTCAAATATTTCATGATTGTGAAGAAAACAACAATCAACATAGGATTGCTCACATACCACTTCTCACACATTTCATGATTGTGAAGAAAACAACAATCAACATAGGATTGCTCACATACCACTTCTCAAATATTTCATGATTGTGAAGAAAGCAGCAAACTTAAGATTGTTCACATACCACTTCTCACACATGTCATGATTGTGGAGAAAGCAGCAATCAACTTAAGTTTGTTCACCTATCACTTCTCACACCTTTTGTGTGGTTCATTAGTATCAGGAAGTCTCTATGGCGAACTGGTTTCACTACCTGCCTCGTGTTTCGAAGGTCGTGGGTTCGATTCCGGGCTACGCCACGAGTGTAATTTTCTCGGGGACTTCTGGGGGTCGACGCTGGAGCTACGGAGTTCGTGCTTTGTATGACGCTCTCAGCAAGCCATCCCAAAGAAAGAGACCGCCCCATATAGGATAAACCGGTGCAATGAAGTCGACCCTCTTACCTTTTGTAAACATCTGAGTTGAGTTGAGTTGAGCTAAGAACCGACATCACTGCACTCAGGACATTCTCACACGCTCTCAGTCCCCTCGTTCAACAGCAAGTGAAGAGTCATACTCTTAATCGTTCCAACTGCCATCTGATTGAAGGTTCTCATGGACTTCCCTCTCAGTTTTAAGATTCGTCCAGAACCCCTGCCGATCTCCAGCCATATCAATCTCTCCACATACGGGTTCTCAGTCTGTTCCCACCTGATCCCATTAACACAGTGGTTCTCAACCGGTGAGGAATTTCCCCCCCCCCCCCCACCCAGGGGGAATTTTAGGGTTTCCAGGGGGGAATTAAGATTATTTCAAGATGACATTAACACAAGAACAGGTTACTTGATATTGTCTTTCCGTCTATATTTTATGGTTCTGTACTTCTCGCCCTAATGAAGTTCGTTTTATAACGTAAGTAGACCCGCAAATCACGTTTTATGTAGATGTCTAGACTTGTTATAGTATGTGTTATTAAATTTAGCTTCCATTTTTATGTATACGGTGTAAGGATGGGGGGATTTATAGGGAGGAAATTCGAAAGAGAGGGGGTGTGGGTGTGGGGAATGACTTTCTGAACATATTGTAAAGGGGGGGCATGGGCCAAAAAAGGTTGAGAACCACTGCCACTAACATCTACACAGACTTTGTCCTCAGATGAAGAAGGCGTAGACCAAAATAGTGTTATCTGTTTTGCATATGTTGGACACTCCATGCTGCAGATTATATTCTGTATGAAATTTCAGTACCTTCTTTCTGGCATTCAATAACAACTCCTTTAAAAAAAAAAAAAATTGAAATTACAATATATAAAATACCCTCCCTATGCGATTACCGTGTCTGATTTTCATACTAACGTATATTTAAATAGCGACTTCTTTCCCCCACTCACTCTACCACTACTCCTGCCAAGTTCACGTCACCACTCCCCACTCTGATATATCACTACACTACTTGTCACTTCACACAGCCAATCCATATCTCTCCGACGAGACTCGTCTCGCTACCATTCACTTTCCTACCCCGTAGAACCCGGGCAACGAACGAGGGGAAATATTTCCAGTAGATTTCTTCCGCTTTATATCGAATGATGGAAAACGGATCTCCGTGATTGAGGGGGATCAATAGACAGATGTAGCAGACGACACAATAATGAATGAACTGAGCTGGTCAATGAGCCGTACGTTCTGTCTGTTCATCTTCCAACACATTGGCTGCACAATTACTGTGGGTGTATCGTGTATACTACTAGGCAGCACAACCGAATCACATCGCTTCTGTTTTTTTAAATTTTGGTAAATACTGATTGCCGTTTTTTTTTGTATGCTTATCTTTTTGGTAGTGGTTGTGATTGTGTTTTATTTGTTGATGTGTTTATTTCTGGTTTTCTTGTTATTTTGGCTTTTTAAAATTTCAATTTGTGTGCATACGGTTGTGATTACTTTTGTTGTTGTTATTGTTCTTTTTCTTTCTTATTTTTTTGTTTGTCGAGCTCCCTCGTTTTGTACTCAAGCGTAGTCTATACACGTGCTTCTACTTCTAGTGTGCTGGACAGATTTTCGAGTGCGGATTAGCTTTCCCTATTACCAGTGTCCCTCGCCATTGAAAGCACAAGTGGAATATATAAATTAGCATTAGGTTTGAAAAATTGCGGGCAAGCGAAGTAAAAGAAAGCAGAAACAGATGTATGCGGAAACTTAAACAGCTGGATGAGTTGACTTGAGTCAAGAACCGACATCACTGCACTAGGGGCATTCCCATAACCTCTAAATCCTCACCTTCAACAGCCAGTGAGGAGTTCCAATACTAATGGTGCCCGTTGCAATCTGATTATATGACCCTCTTGCTTTACCCCTGAGTGACGAGTGTCGACCAGATCCTCTGACCACCCTTTGCTGCCGCATCTCTCTAGACCAGTGTTTCCCAACGTGGGGCCCACGCCCCACAGGAGGGGGGGGGGCAATTCAATTGTTAAGGTGGGCAATTCGAAAATGGAAGAAATCGGCTGGATATAACAAAACGGGGAGACTTGAGACTGAAGTTAACTAAATTGGAACCTGACATAAAATCTCTTTGCAGCAAGCATCAAGCGCAAGGATCTCACCAAATTTAAATAATAAATAATTACTAATAATTAAAATAATATAGAAAAATCTTTCATTAAAATTATTTTGTACTTGAATTGCAGTTCTCCATTATATGTTTTGAAAATTTACTTACTGTGTTTGCTCAATAATTTCCTAGTGATTTCTTCCTAAAACGTATCATTCAAGTTTCTTTAGTGAACATTTCAATTTTTGAAATAATGTATATTGGGGGGGGGGGGGGGGGGGGGTCGTCGCTGCAACATAAGAAGTTTAGAAAGGCTTGGGTGGGGCATAGCACAAAAAAGGTTGGGAAACACTGCTCTAGACTATGATAGTCCATCTGTTCTTCTGCGTTATTCACACGCTCCCAGACGGCCTTTACCCACATCCGCCTATCATGTATCAAATCACCCTAAACAGCTGGATACCATATATTAATAAAAGCGATATCAAAGTCATTAAAATGTTAAATTTCAGGGATGCATTGTATGGTCTTCATCGCCAATGCTTGTCAAGACCAGGCAGACGAAGAAGCTACATCTGAAGAGTTGTACCAAAACAATACCAAGGCAGGAACTGCGTGTCTTGAGAATAAAGATAAAAGCGGACAATGTAACTTAACAAAAGAACAACCACGCAATTCCATCGCGGCCCAGCCTTTCTATCGTCCTCTCACGTGAACCACTTCATTCATCCCCCGTGTACTTGATCTAATGCAAACTACTTAACTCTTAGCTCAATCCCCAGTCTTAAAACTCATCATTCCAGATCTATGTCACAGTGACGTCATCGTCAGCTGATCATTCTTGGAAAGTCGATTGGCTGATACCCCGTGTGCGGATTTTGGATTGAGCGTTACGACCGCGGATCAGCGATTTAGAGGGATAAAGCAAGATGGAGGGATTTGTCTGTCTGTCGGCAATGACGTATTTTCTCTGGGAGTTTGGTGATTAATGAATGGATACCAGCAGACGACGGAGACAGAGAGTTAAGATGTTGTTCCAGACGCTGTAGGTATAAAGTCAATATAATGGTTTCTGGTTGGGTGAGAATGTTGGTACCCTCTCCCCTGATCGTACCAAGTTTTCACTTAAGACGCGAGACCGACTCTGATTCATAGAGCCACAAGACATGATACCAAACTGCTTTATATGGAAAGGGGTCCGATAATAAGTGGGCTCAAGGCCAACAGTAGTCTGTAGACTCCTAGCTTATAGTAATGTTTTCATAAACTCGTATATAAATTTATAACGTTACGCTTAGACCAGATTGGATGCCAGCTTCGCATCGAAAGTTGGTTGCAATTGATCTGCATCAATCTCTCGCCATTGTGTTGCAGTCAGATAATTTGTCGCATGTCCTTATTCTCATGCCATTCTCCCACTTGAAATGGTTTTCTCTTGCCTATCTGCCGTCTGTCTTTTCTTCATATCCCCTCCCACCTTTTTTACGTCATTCATTCCATTACGTCTTTCCTTTCATTACATCTCTCCTTTCATTACGTCCTTGCTTGAATTACAATTTTTCACCCATAATATCATTTCTTTCATCAGATATTTCCACGCCCTACATCTCTCCTTCCAACATGTCTTTCCTTCCATTACATCTTTCTTTCTGTTACATTCTACATTTTGTCGTGGATTTATTTATAGTGTCGTCCCTGGGGTGAGGGGAATCAACACCCACATTCTTTTTAACCCCATATCATTATTCTGGAGAATCCACTATATTCAGTCCACAACACCCCGTTAATCCCTGGATACCTCTTTCTCTCTCACCACTCACCACTGGATCATGCCCCCTCTCATTCTTTCCCAAAACAACATACTACACCACTCTAGCTTCTAAAAATTAATAACAATTTAATTTAATGAAGAAAAGTGTATGTATGTGCGAAGTGTATGTGTAGAATGTATGTCGTATACTCTAGTGTGTCTGCGGAATCAGACCGGACAGCTCAGGAGCAAAGTCTGATCATCCCGGTAATGGCCACACAACATCAATATAGCTCAGCATACGATGACCTCACCAAACGATGTGTCCCTCATGCCAGATGTTGACTTCCTCCAGTAGCTCTTTGATAACCCAAATACCTGGTCACCAATCACGGATATAGTCCAATACTGATCCTGAATCGATCACACACAATGTTACTAAATGTCCCTACCGTTCCGAGATTTAACAATCCCTGTATCGTGAAAACACGGATCACTGTCACTTGAAACAAAATGATTCATTCCTAAATGTTCTAGAGTTTCACGATTACACAGTTAATGATTACAGATCCACAGGAATGTAATAACTGAGAAGAACGCTATGTTCGTTGTTCCTGTTCCCCTTATAACCCATATTGTTCTTTTTACATGTGGTATGGACAATAATTTCACTCAACTTCCGTGAACCCTATCACTAAGGAGTCATTTCCAGATAGTTATCTGTTTCCGCTCAACAGAGCCATGTTCCTTCAGACCCTCTTGATTATGGGCCCAGAGCAATAGCCGCTGAATAAAACCTCCTTCACTGAATCATCCAGAATCTTAAACAGTGAATGTTCAGCTTGTTTTCTTCATAACCGGAGTGGAACCTGTGAAAGAGAGAACACACCTGGTGAGAGCAACCCGACACTGACCCCTATTAGATGAGTGCAGACCGACGGCCGCACTCAGATATTTAACAGTCATAGGGCAGAGGAGCTCATCACATCTGTCTGAGTTAGGGTAAGACAAGGAAAGACCAAAGGCACAGTGCAGACCCCCAGTAGACACCCCATTGGAAGATCCCACGCTTGGACATTTCCCCTATCCCCCAACCATCCCCAATCTCTCCAAATACCATCCCACTACACTATTCTCAACCAGCTGAGCCAATTGACATATCACACTGGCTAGTTTAACAACGCGATTGCCCACTGTCGCCGACACTCCTAGAATACCTAACCACAAAGCAACAACACTATGCTCAAGTCCTACACTCTATCTATCACTAGACTATCCTACATTACTTATACCTAAACGCTATCTAGTGAATACCTTATGTACACCAGCTCTATCCTGAATTGAATCTACACATTGCCATGAAAGACACATGTTCATCAACTTTAATTGACACAGAACACAATAGATTCTTTCCAAATTAGAACAGAGCTAGCCAAACACTTCAGTCTAGTTTAATTCCATTTTTCACACTGGCGGCAAATAAGTTATGTTTCCTCCAGTCGGAGATTGTCCGAGTGACGTCATTCGCTGTCAACAACAGGTGGTCTTGGCGGCAACCATATGAAAACGGCGTTTTTCCTTTCATCTTGCGATTCGGGCAAAATAACATGCCGACAATTTTCTTGTGTCCTGGGGAAATCTCAAGGACTTTTGGTTTCGTTTGATCCGATGGAAGTGTCCCCCCCTCCCCATCAACAAAACGTTGCAGCTGTCTCTGTAAATCTATCATCTGATCGTTAACTCCAGTGGTCCCGTGACATGGCTCCCTCTTAATAGAGTAGTCCGTCTCACTCTTTTCCACTGGTAGTTCGATCCAGATGATTTATTCCTCTTCTTCAGGAGCTGGGTGTCTAGACAGGAAATCAGCTTCAACATTTTCCTTCCCAGGTATATACTCCACCGTGAAATGGTAGGGCTGAAGCAGCAACGACCACCGCATCAAACAGGCGTTGAGCTTCTGAGAAGTAGCCAGGAACATCAAGGGCTGATGATCCGACTGGACCCAAAACTGAACTCCATACAAATAGGGCTGGAATTATTGTACGGCCCATACAAGAGACAAACACTCTCTCTCGACGGTCGAATAATTCCTTTCAGCCTGGAGAAGTTTCTTGCCTGCGTATGCCACTGGTTTCAAAACCGAAGCATCGTCTTTCCCTTCCTGTAACAGGGCTGCCCCAATTCCAATCCCACTCGCATCCGTTGTCAACATAAATGGCTTGGAAAGGTCGGGGAGCTGTAAAACAGGTTTGCTGACCAAGGCCTCCTTCAACTGACTGTAGGCACTTTCGCACTCCGGTGTCCAAACGATTTGATCCGGGGATCCCTTTTTCAAGGTTTCCGTTAATGGAGCTCTCAGTTCAGTGAAATGCGGGATACATTTTTGGTAGAACCCACACAACGAGAGAAAGGATCTCACATCCTTCTTTGTTTTCGGCCTTGGAGCACGTCTGATCTTTTCTAGGTTCTTCTCCTCTGGAACAATTTGTCCTGGAGTGATGGTGTGACCCAGAAATTCCAGAGTCTGGTAACCAATCATGCACTTGGTTGGGCGAGCTGTAAGCCCTGCTTCCCTGAGCCTATCAAAAACTCTCTCCAAGGATTGCAAATGGTCATCCAAGCTGTCACTGGAAATCAGTATATCATCCATGAATGATATAATGGACGGATCCTGTAAGGGATCTAATAAGGTCCTCATCGTGCGAGTAAACACACTAGGTGCATTGCTGAGTCCAAAGGGCATGACCTTGAATTCGTAGTGTCCACTGGGTGTACTGAAAGCCAGAAGGGGTCGAACCTCTGGTTTGACCGGAATCTGATAATACCCCCGACTCAGATCCACCTTTGAGAAGTACCTAGCCTTATGGAGCCTAGCGAATAACTGAGTTGGATTCGGCAAAGGTTCCACCTGAAACTGAGTGTGACCGTTCAGAAGTCGATAGTCTATACACAACCGGTGTTCTCCACTTGGTTTGCGTAACAAAACCACCCCCGCATTGTATGGGGATGTGGATGGCGCACTTCAGCAGTTTCTGTATTTCCTCCTCCAGGGCCTTTTCTTTAGAGAATGGCACTGGGTAAATCTTTTGGCGAACAGGCTCTTGTGTGGTCAAGGTCATCTCGAACTCAACCAACCTCGTTCGTCCTGGTCTATCAGTCAGTATCTCCTTATGAGACTCGAGAACCTGGGTTATCTTTTCCCTCACCTGGGAGGTCAGATCAGGGTTCACCTGCACATCCTTGTAGTTTTCCTGGTGTACCAGGGGATATTCGCTGCTCTCGTCGGTTCTCACTTCAGTCTGCACTGCAACTGCCATTGCCATGAGGTGGGCTGCTTTATCTCCGGGTCTCTCCTCGTACTTCCGCAGGAGATTGATATGGAAAATCTTCGACTTTCCCCGGATCCGGATCTGATAGTTGGTTCTGGATATCACCCTTTCCACAGGAAATGGTCCTTGCCAACCTATCTCCAGTTTGTTGGTTCCCGTTGGGAGTAGCAACAAGACTTTGTCTCCCACCTCTAGAGATCTATCTTTAGACCTACGGTTGTAGTAAGCCGCATGTCTTTTTCTGGCCTTTTACAAGTTTTGATTTGCCAGAGTCCATCCCTTGTGAAGTTTTTCTTTCAATTCCTCCACGTATTTATAAGAGGAGATCACTTCTTCTGACATCCCCTCCTCAGTCCAACTCCTCAACATGGCTTCCAACGGTCCCTTGATTGGACGACCAAACAGCAAAGTAGCGGGTGGTAGTCCTGTTGAGCCATGAGGTACTTCCCGATAGGCAAAAAGTGCTGCTGGGATATATTCATCCCACCTATCAGGTTTTTCCTGTGCCAGTTTCCGGAGCATTGTCATCAACGTGCCGTTGAAACGCTCTACTTGTCCATTGGCTTGAGGGTGGTAAGGGCTGGTATGTATATGGTTAGAGTGGAACACCCTAAATACCTCCTCCATTAATTTCCCACAAAATTGGGACCCATTGTCCGTCAGAATTTGATCAGGGAAGCCTAATCTAGTAAAGGCCTCCATCAGTGCGTCCGCCACTCGTTTCGAGTCAATTGTGGTCAACGGTATGGCTTCATCCCACATTGTACAGCAATCCACCATTGTGAGTATGTACATGTCCCTCTTCCTAGTCCTAGGAAGTGGACCCACGATATCGATGGCTACCCTCTCGAAAGGAGAGTTCATAATGGGCATTTCACCCAAGACCACCGGCGCTGTCCAGTGTTTCGGTGCCACCCTCTGGCACTCAGGGCATGACTTCACATACCGACGCACATCACCGGTCATTCCCGGCCAATAGTAATGGCAGGAAATTCGCTGCATGGTGGCGGCAATACCCATATGTCCACTAAAGGAGATGGTATGCCCCATATGAAGAATTTGGGAACGGTGAGCCTTCGGGACCACCAACTGACCGTGTAGGTTGTCTCCCCTTCCGGCTCTCCTGTAGAGTATCCTATTCTTCATGTAGTACTGCCCCCGTTTTGGTGGATCAGCACTTCTCTGCAGCTTCTTGTAGCAAGGACGTAAGGTTGCATCCTCACTCTGGGCAGTTCGCAACTCCCCCGGCAGTGGGTTAGTCACAATTGCTTCTGCCTGATCCATTCTCGTCTGAGAGCGAGTCTGAATTGCTCCCATATGGATTGGCTCCCTGGGCATTCCCAGAAAGACATACCGGCAACCGAGGATGACGGGAAAAATGGGATCGGTCAATACAGCGGCCTTGATTGTGCCGGTGACATATCTTGACCGAATCTCCACTTTGGCAATTGGCAACTTCATGGCTACAGCACTCTTCTGTGCAGGCTGTATCTCCATGGTCTCACCTGTGAATTGTTCTGGGTGTACCAGATCCGCAGAAATCACGGCCTCCCCGTCCAGTCCAGTGTCGTATAGACACTCAACTTGTCGGCCGTTAACCTCTATCAATTCCACTACAGGTGGTTTATCCTGGTCTGGAGTCTCTTCCTCGGCCTCGACCTGTTCGGTGGTCTCCACCTTAGGTTTCCCTGGGCACACGACGAAATGAGAGTCTCCTGACTTAACCCTGCAGTCAATAGCATTATGCGTGTTCGACCTGCAGTGTTTGCACCATTTCCCTGTCCTAGATTTTCTCGTGCCGAACTTTAGTGAGCTCTCCTGGTGGCGAGCTTCCTTGTCGACCTTGGCATTTTCAGTGACAACCTCCTTTGAAGTCACTTGACATGCCGCGAAGTGAGGGCTCTTAGCCTTCGATTTGCATTCCCTCGTATTGTGAGAGGGTGACTTACAAATCGAACACCACTTCTCCGACCACGGTCGTTTTGGTGTAGAGCTCGAGGTGCTCTTGCTTCCCTCCTTCGTCTTCTCCAAACTCTCCTCTGAAGTTTTTACATAAGGTTCCCCTTTCTTGGTTCCTGTGTTTTTGGATTTCTTCCGGTCCTGTTTCTCCTGACTTTTGGTGTTTGTGGGAAGGTTTTCCCCCGCCTCGCCATGTACCTCGACGAACTGTTCTGCCAATTTCGTCACGATGTCAATACGATCCGCCACTTGTTCTCCCAGGAATGTCCTGAGAGGTTTCGACATTTGCTTCCGCAACTGGTCGACTACCATGAGCTCTTCCAGACTCTAATAGTCATGCGCGAACCCAGCAAAATCCATTCACCTATGGAGATAGGATTTCAGACGTAGACTGTAGGCGGCAAACAACTCTCCCGGTTCTCGTTTCGCTGCTCGAAATTTTTTCCGGTAAGTATGTGACGTAACTTCGAAACGTTTCAGCAGAGCCGTTTTCAGTTCGTCGTAATTGTTCTCGTGTCCTGGCGGCAGGCGAGAATAAACCTCGTAACAGGTCCCGCGTAATCCCTGGGACAACTTAAGACACCATTTGTCACGATTCAGACCCATAGCAACAGACATGGCCTCGAAGCGTTGTAATTACTGGTCGATCTTCTCGTTGTCTTCCTCTTAGACCGCTAGAGGAAACTTCATAGCATGGTAACTATGTCCACCTACTGGGGTTGAGCCAGGCAGAGAGGAGCCTCCCACTGCTCCCTTAGTTTCCCCACTAGATTGCTCTTAAGCTCGAGTTCCCACATTCGGTACTCGTGCTCCCTTTTCTGAGCTTCTTGTTCAGCTTCCCATCTCTTAGCAGCTTGCTCCGCGTCAAGATTCTTAGCAGCTTGCTCAGCTTCAAGTTTCCTAGCAGCTTGCTCAGCTTCAAGTTTCCTAGCAGCTTGCTCAGCTTCCAGTTCTAACCTTTTGGTGACTTGCTCAGCTTCAAGTTCTAACCTTTTAGTGGCTTGCTCAGCTTCTATTCTCTTAGTCTCTAACTCCATCTTTCTTAATTACATCTCGGCCTTCCGATCTTCTCTTTCTGCTTGACGAAAATCTCTCTCCACCTCCTGTATCTAATCTGTTAGTGCAGAAACCGACAAGCCCATTCCTTCCCCCCTTGCCCTTAGTTCTGCCAAATCTAATTTAGGAGTGGCCATATTTAAGTGAGGTAAGTCAGCAGGTTGAGTTTAAATTTTCCCCAAAACAAATATATAGATATTTACACATTAATATGTATCTATATATTTAACACCACACAGCACAACACAAAACAATCACTCAGTGACAAGAGTAGAATTACGACCACAGACCTAAGTAGACGTGTGAAGTGTGAACAGGCAAGATATGTGTCTTAACTCCTATCCACATTCACCCTAGCTGGATCCTCACTAATATGATATCACCGTCCCGTATCGAAAGATCCCGTATCAAGAAATCCCGTGTCAAAGGATCCCGTTGTCTAGAAATCCCGTTGTCAAAAGATCCCTTTGTCGAGAGATCCCTGTGTCAAAAGATCCCGCTGTCGAGCCCCCAGTAATGTCGTGGATTTATTTATAGTGTCGTCCCTGGGATAAGAATAATCAACACCCACATTCTAGTTAACCCCATATCATTATTCTGGAGAATCCACTAGATTCCGTCCACAGCACCCCGTCAATCCCTGGATACCTCTTTCTCTCTCACCACTCACCACTGGATCATGACCCCTCTCATTCTTTCCCAAACAACATACTACACCACTCTAGCTTCTAAAAATTAATAACAATTTAATTTAATGAAGAAAAGTGTATGTATGTGCGAAGTGTATGTGTAGAATGCATGTCGTATACTCTAGTGTGTCTGCGGAATCAGACCGGACAGCTCAGGAGCAAAGTCTGATCATCCCGGTAATGGCCACACAACATCATTATAGCTCAGCACACGATGACCTCACCAAACGATGTGTCCCTCCTGCCAGATGTTGACTTCCTCCAGTAGCTCTTTGATAACCCAAATACCTGGTCACCAATCACGAATATAGTCCATTACTGATCCTGAATCGATCACACACAATGTTACTAAATGTCCCTACCGTTCTGAGATTTGACAATCCCTGTGTCGCGAAAACACGGATCACTGTCACTTGAAACAAAATGATTCATTCCTAAATGTTCTAGAGTTTCACGATTACACAGTTAATGATTACAGTTCCACAGGAATGTAATAACTGAGAAGAACTCTATGTTCGTTGTTCCTGTTCCCCTTATAACCCATATTGTTCTTTTTACATGTGGTATGGAAAATAATTTCACTCAATGACTAAGGAGTCATTTCCAGATAGTTATCTGTTTCCACTCAACAGAGCCATGTTCCTTCAGACCCTCTTGATTATGGGCCCAGAGCAAAAGCCGCTGAATAAAACCTCCTTCACTGAATCATCCAGAATCTTAAACAGTGAATGTTCAGCTTCTTTTCTTCATAACCGGAAGTGGAACCTGTGAAAGAGAGAACACACCTGGTGAGAGCAACCCGACACTGACCCCTATTAGATGAGTGCAGACCGACTGCCGCACTCAGATATTTAACAGTCATAGGGCAGAGGAGCTCATCACATCTGTCTGAGTTAGGGTAAGACAAGGAAAGACCAAAGGCACAGTGCAGACCCCCAGTAGACACCCCACTGGAAGATCCCACCCTTGGACATTTCCCCTATCCCCCAACCATCCCCAATCTCTCCAAATATCATCCCACTACACTATTCTCAACCAGCTGAGCCAATTGACATATCACACTGGCTAGTTTAACAACGCGATTGCCCACTGTCGCCGACACTCCTAGAATACCTATAACAGTGTGAAGGACTAACAAAGACTGTTGGCTTCATATAAATAAGGTTTATTGTCATGGTATGACAACTTCTACAAACATGGCGTCCTTCCAGTTCCAGGCCCTGATCTTGACTGCCCCCTGACAACAAACTACGTCACGACTTGAGCATCTCTCTTCCCATTCTCCCCCGATGCTCAATCGTGCCACAGCCTTTTCCCACTAATACCCTACTTCTGTTACACCTCCCTCTGTTTACTAAAGAATTTTTCCTATAAAGGAAAAAATCTTTACTCCTAATCCCCTTACTCTATTCCCTCTTTTTCCTTACCTCACACAGTTCCTCCAATCTTCCCCAAACCAACTCCAACTTAAGTAAATATTCTATTCTTTAACTCTTTCCCCTGCTATATAGTCAACCCACTTCTTCTTCGTTTCTGGCCCTTCAAACAAACATAACATATTTACATATCCTTAATAACATTTAAATCTCAACTTTATACAATACATCATAACACATCTTCTTAAATACTTCTTTTCCACTTCATAAGCAATCCGCTTACAATTTCAAACGCTGATACCAACTCCTTATTCTTATCACCAACACTACTAATTCCCCACTTTCAACTAACCTGAAATCACTTTCACACGATAGGAAGACAAAGAATCGGTGGCCACCGGTATTTAAAAGAAGCAGTAGAACTCTTCCACACAAAGACCACACTCAGCTAAATTCCACACCCATTTTACTAAACCATACTCCTTTACCCCCCTATGTCATTTGAGACTTTATGTAATAAAGTCTAAAATAATTATATCTCCTACAGTACCACTCATTATGGTAAACGTTTACGCTGCTATCTACAGCATCAAAAACATTATTCACTTCCAATTGTCTATATATTACAGACACTACTACTTTTATGTCTCTGAACCTTACTTCAACCTCTCATTGTAATGTCAACCACAAAACAATATCCCTAGGACACAATTTAAAAAAATCTATTATCCCTTAAGACCTCCTCCAACATTATACACATCACCTCACATAACTAATCTTCTCCTATACCTCACTCAGAATTCTCTCGCCGAAAATTTCAGCGACCCCTTACTGTCCATTTATTATGGGCATATCTATTAAAAGCTCCACTTATGCCGTCATCAACAGCAACAATATACTACCCCCAACTCCTGTCTGTGATTGCTTGCAATCAACTTTATCTCAGTCCATATCTCACGGACCCTCAAAAACCCCTTGTCATTATGTCTCCACTATGTTCATTTCTTACTATTTTTCTGCTATCCACAGTGTCTAATCACTCTTCAGATTTAAACATGGATTCAATTCATGTTTTTGCTATTTGTCTGGGGTAACCCGTTACCCACTTCTTCTTCTATAACCCAGCAATCCTGTGTACATCATGGCTCTTCTGACCCCATGGAAACTATGTTTAAAACTTTCTCCTCATTTACCCCACTGCTATATTAATCTTTTCTTCCCCCATATGGCTTCCAATCCATATATTTCCAATCAATGCTGACTTTAGTGTAACTCTAAACCTTCCCATAACCATCCCCAGTATATGTTTCCACTACTTCATAACCATATCAACCTCATTATGCTGATTATCACAGCAACTAAATACCCATGAACTTATTCTTCACAAAGAGAATGTGTCTCTCTATTAGCTCTCAGTAGTTTTATTAACTCTTTTCTGAACGAAGGGTCCTAATTAAACCCTATATATTGTCTTTATTCTAGACAAAACTATGTAAACTAAACATAACTTAATTAACTACTATTTAACATACAAAACAGCGAAATAAAATCACAACAGGATATCATACCCCTCAAATTTTTATAACATCATTTATGTTTCCCCTCATATCAATTAAAGGTATGATGATGATGGTGATGATGATGATGGTGATGATGATTAAAATAATACTACATACATCCTAATCTATTGTTACCTAATACTACTGGTCTCTTTTACGGACCAGTAGTGTGTATGCACAATTCTAAGAACACAATAATTCTATTCTAAAATAATAACAATCATTTTACAGGACCAAATCAAGCAAAAAAACTCAGACTCCATAAAACAATTGTCTTCTCGCTAAAGAGAAGGTTTTCAAAAAAAAAATAACTCCCTTCAAATTAACTACGTACAGTGGCCCCTTAACATTGGCCTCCTATATGAGCTATTCATTCCACTATTTCTATAACCGAGAAAACAAAACACTTCACCGCCAAGTATGTATATCTGTTAACTACAGACCATCATAACGCGGAACAATACTTGTTCCCCTCAACCAAAATCACTACTTAACAACTGACCGTTCCTTTTTCTGGAAGTCAAACATTGAGTATCTCCCCTCACAACATTTTACAAAACTAACTCTTAACACATCACCATATCTAGAATATCATCTTAAGTATACACTGTAACTACAGGTCAACTCATTTTATCTATTACTAATGTGGCGATTATTCCAATGTACCAGCCGTCATCTATCTACTCACTAACCTGTGGCTCGGCACACCAATTGTTTCCCTTGGATTTATACCAAACATCACTACAACTTCTTAATCACTATTACCGTTATCTACGGTATCTCCACCCTCCTACGTCCAACAAAACTTTGTCTATTTACTATAGACCTCCCACCAACACATCTACTTACTGTACCAATAACTAATTCTACTTTTAAGTTTCTCGTCTATCCGACGCAATTACTTAACGTATCATTACTTTCTAACATCTCACCACGACTACCCTAAGCTATCCTCAAGTCTTTCCTAGCACTCTTGCATCGTGACGATAATCAAACCGGTCACCCTCTTCGGAACACGTTCTCCAACATTCATTTAACTAACCTTGTTTACCTCCGTATCTTTCACTCTTCTTCTTTCAGAACTGCAACCCACGCCACTTATAACTGACAGCAGACCTCACTTTTCTCGTTTCTCAGTATTAGGCATTCCTGCTTCGACCCTGTCCCTGTCAAGAATGCTAAACATGTTTTATGAAACGTCATTCAGAATGTTACTTCTCTTTCCATCAACCTGTCATACAACTTCCATAATTTCCTTTCAAGATCACCCATTCCAACCAAAGGACATCACAATTCTCTAACCACGTTCTTTCTATCTCTCAATTTTCGCATACTCTATGTTCCACGTTTTATCAACGTCACTTATCAACCACTCTTCGCATATTCACACGGACAGTGACACACAACCTCGCTCTCACCTCACGACTATTCTCGCATCGCGGCAACCTAACGTGTCTATACTCTTACTTCACAACAACAATTTAAACATCAATTCAACATTCTAGCAATCACTCACCACAATCTAAGCGTATCGACTTCCTCTACACACATTGACACAAGATATATCAGCTTCACTCTTACATTTTATCTATGTTTTCACTTAGGCGACATCATCACAGCTCAATCCAACTTCACTCATCGCGACGAACAACGCATAACCACACGAATTACTCCACAGGACTTTCACAATTCACTACTTTCTTATTTCTACTTTACTCAACCACTCACTCCTATACGAAGGTCAGACCCTATACATTACCTCTCGCAACTTATATCGCTTTCACAGCACTATATACTATCTCTTCAAAACGAACCTCATTCCTCTGAAGCACTAACCTCGTAACTATCATTCTACACTTCTCCACACAACAACTTTCTCAGACTTAATCCGCTCTTCTTTTTCCACAAGCACGACGTAACTCGTATTTTTCAAGCATCCACTTCTACAGTCTTTTACTCTTATTCTCACGTTCAACTGACTATTTTACACACAGGATACTCAATTCCTCCTCAATCTATATCTCCTCACCAGACACTCTCGGTTCACCTGTCAACCATACTATACTTTCTTCTCAAACTCCCAAGCGAAACTATCTCAGACATCACGTCATAACTCTGAGTCAAAGCATTTCTAGTACTTAGTTTATCTCTCACCCTCTACTAATTCTGTGCTGAATCTACTCTATTTTACTTACACCAGTTATACATCACTCGACGTGATTAACTCTCTATATCTATCCATTCCGGACAAACTCATTTTATCTAGTTTACTCTCCCTACACCGGAATCAAAAACCAGATATCCTGTATTACGTATCCACGTAAAATATCATTTTTCGTAACTCTCTATCCTCAACAACACTATCGACTACTCTGTACCATGTGACGCTACACCAAAAAATTTCATCTGCCTATTTTAGACAGCTCATATATCTATATGCTCAAACCGCAATTCTTCTCATAAGCCAAAACTATTCCATTTTCCTTCCTCACCCAAGGAATTTTAACAGTTATAGAGTGTGTCCAAGTTAAATATTTCATTGTCTCTCAATACATTAGTCCGTCTCTCTCTAATTATGTCATCCTCCCTATCTGTCGTTAACCTGTTGTTAAAGTACTCAGGTCTTAAGGTCATAAGGTCTTCTATTTTTCCTAAGTCACTTTCTGTCGTTGAGTAAATTCCCGCTATCTGTCTACTATTATTCTTCTTCTTAAATGATTTCTTTCTATTTCCTTTATTTGCGTCGGTCTGCTCACTGTTTCCTATATACCTTATGTAACGTTTGTACTTCCCCATCTCGTCTTCAGATGACACACTGACAATAGTTCCTTCATCAGACCCATAGCCTACTGCAAACACGTCGACCCTATTCCCATAGTCATCTTTAGAACGTCTGACTTTCTTTCTCTTTCTCGGTCTTCGTCCCTTAGCCTTCCCTACTTTCTTGTCATATAAACTGGTATCTATTTCTAAAGAGTCATTAACCAAACTCTGTCCGTCTGTCTACCAGTAACTACACCGTATGAGGGAACATCAACTTCGATTCAGGATCTGCTCGTAGTGCAACTCTCTCATTCTCCGAATCATCCGTATTAGTATCTGTTTCAGCATCACTATAATATGCGGCGGTAGGAATATCTTCTCCGTAACCTGAACTCTGACAGCTAATATTCCTACACCATTTGGGAATTAGTTTCATGTCTATACCTGAGGAACTTGACACGGCAGTACCTCTATTTACTATCATACTACTATTCCTTTCTTCAATACTTTTCCTCTTTGGCTTTCTTTCGTCCTTAGTTCTCGTCTGTCTATCTTTCTTAATTTCAACCTTGTCTCTCTTAGTCAAATGAGTTGATTTTGACTGAGTTTCTATTAAGTCAGTTTGACTTCCCTTTGTTATCTTGCTGGCTGGTTGTACCTGGACCTTTTTCTCTATTGTATCTACCTGAGTCTGCGTACTATTTTCTATCGTATTACCTGCCTGCGTCTGTGTCTCTCGGTTTCTTTTCTTTACTAATATCGTCGTCTTCTTTTCCTGTTCAATCTTAATATTAGCAAGTACTTTAGGAGTCGTTGAATTCTTATCTTTGTGTTCTACTCTGTCCTTCGATCCTGACTTCAAATACTGTCTCCGTCTTTGTTCAAACCAGTCGTCACGTCTTTTTCTAGCGGTTGCACTGTGAGAGGGCCAGTCCCATGATTTCCTTGAAAGGTTTCTCTCACGCGCATTTTTGTATTTACAACAACTATACCAGTCCGAGCTTTCACCATTACGTCTGTTCTCACCGTCTTTTACTCTATAACCATTAAACTTTGGTTCATCATAACCATATTGTCTTCTGTCTTTATTAAGCAATGGCTGTCTCCTGTTATTCTTTCCTACTCCATTACAGTCTACCATAATTCTATAAGGGTCTTGTCTAGTCGTTCTGTTCTTCAACATTTCTATAAAATTCTCTACTTCACTAACTGCCTCCCTTAATTCCCCCAACCATGTACCAATACGTTGTAATTCTACATATAAATAACTCATATTTCTACTTCTTCTTCTCTGCATATTCCTTGGTACCTGGGAAAAAAACTCGAAGTCTTGAACTCAGCCGAAATTATGCCTGTTTCTCCACTGTGCTGTGATGGGTCTGCTATGCTGAAATATTTATACTTATACAAGCAAACAACAATCATTCTTATTAATATCCAATCTTAAACTAACTAAAGGATGTTATCGTCCTCCTGAAATTTAATTATTTTCTATCTAAACATAAATATATTACCCCTTGAGGTAAGCTTTCCAACCGAAGATGAAGTCCTTGACGTCCATGTCCTTGTATGCTGAGTTTGAGAAGCACGGTATTCGAGTACTTGAACCAAGATCGACAAAGCGGCTTCAATAAGGATCAAAAACGCTCGACTGCTCGATATGCTCGACTGCTCGATATGCTCGACTGCTCGATAGGACAGTGAAGAATGGTTAAACGTATCAGCCACCCAGGGACGGGCTCTTGAAACACCGTAAGGAACGAACGATCGAATGTATCAGCCACCCAAGGAAGGGCTCTTGAAACACCGTAAGGAACGATTGAACGTATCAGCCACCCAAGGACGGGCTCTTGAAACACAGCAAAGTCCTGAGATGAGCTGACAACGGCTCGATTTTAATGACTTGGGTTACTGGGCCATAGCGATCAAAACCATCACTGGACGACGGTGATCATAAAACAGTACTTCAGCCGAACTTGATTGTCTTATTGAAAAGTTCTTGCTCACCTGAACCAACGATCAGACTGGATTGCCCTTCAGCCAAACTCTTGCTCGCTCAAGACACGATTAAAATGGGCCGACCTTCAGCACACTCCTGCTCGCTCGAGACACGTTCGGCAGAGAAATGGACAAGAGGAGTCGTTAGGATGGTGTTTACAGTTGATCCTCGCCGGTTTGATGACAATCGCAGGCGCTGCAACCTGTTATGGCAAGTTGGTCTTCAGCCTTTTCTTGACGCCAATTAAATTTTAATATCAAGTCTTGAAAAAGACTTACAGACAACCACCCCTGGCCGGGCTTTTGGTTGCTGTACTTTTCTCAGATAACTTATTGGCCATTTTTCCAACTGCGCTTTGTTATGTTCAATACTTGTTTAGAACCGTGCCGAAATTCTGTTTCTGGCGCTCGACACAAACGGACCAAGGATCTTGAGCTACTTCGATGTATTATATAGTAGACATCGTTTTTAGACTCCGCGATCTTATTCAGTAGACAGCATTTTGAGAGACTCCGCGTTGTTACTCAGTAGACAGCATTTTGAGAGACTCCGCGTTGTTACTCAGTAGACAGCATTTTGAGAGACTCCGCGTTATACCAGGCTCGAATCCTGTGTCGTGGGCTCCAAAATTCGTAGTATAACAGTGTGAAGGACTAACAAAGACTGATGGCTTCATATAAGTAAGGTTTATTTTCATGGTATGACAACTTCTACAAACATGGCGTCCTTCCAGTTCCAGGCCCTGATCTTGACTGCCCCCTGACAACAAACTACGTCACGACTTGAGCATCTCTCTTCCCATTCTCCCCCGTTGCTCAATCGTGCCACAGCCTTTTCCCACTAATACCCTACTTCTGTTACATACCTAACCACAAAGCAACAACACTATGCTCAAGTCCTACACTCTATCTATCACTAGACTATCCTACATTACTTATACCTAAACGCTATCTAGTGAATACCTTATATACACCAGCTCTATTCTGAATTGAATCTACACATTGCCATGAAAGACACATGTTCATCAACTTTAATTGACACAGAACACAATAGATTCTTTCCAAATTAGAACAGAGCTAGCCAAACACTTCAGTCTAGTTTAATTCCATTTTTCACACTGGCGGCAAATAAGTTATGTTTCCTCCAGTCGGAGATTGTCCGAGTGACGTCATTCGCTGTCAAAAACAGGTGGTCTTGGCGGCAACCATATGAAAACGGCGTTTTTCCTTTCATCTTGCGATTCGGGCAAACTAACATGCCGACAATTTTCCTGTGTCCTGGGGAAATCTCAAGGACTTTTGGTTTCGTTTGATCCGATGGAAGTGTTCCCCCCCCCCCCCCCCCCCCTTTCCCATCAACAAAAAGTTGCAGCTGTCTCTGTAAATCTATCATCTGATCGTTAACTCCAGTGGTCCCGTGACTCATTTCCCGTTTCCATCTTCCTCCATTTACATATGTCCGTCCATTACATCTAGTCTTCCATTACATCTGTCCTTCCAGTGCATAGAGCCACCTACCACATCTATTCTCCCATTACACCTTTCCTTCCATTAAACTTTCCTTCCATTATATCTATTCTTCAATTGCATCTTTTATACCATTATATCTTTTCCCATTACATTTTATTTCCCATTACATCTAATCTTCCGTTAAATCTATTCTTCTGTTCCACCTTTTTTTTTTTTTTTAAATTGCAACCGTTTCCCCGTTATATCATTTCGTTCAAAAAATCTATTCTTCCTTTACATCTAATCTTCATGAGAAGAAATGACTTGGAGAACTTGGTGACAACTGGCAAGATCTAAGGGAACAGACCAAGGGGAAGACCTAGAAGTAAATACCTGGATGGCTTGGCCACGTGGCATGGTCGAGACAGAAACACGGAGCTGATCCACGACTCTGGTGATCGAGTGAGATGGCAAAACAAGCCTGCTGTTGGTTTGGTGTTTGGTTAAGGACTATTTTTATTAGTCGTTAGTCGTTAGTCCCGGCTGCCTGGCCGAGGGGTTAGCAGCTTTCTGCGTTAACCCCGAATACTCTCGTGGTCAACGTGAGCGCACGAGAATTAGAAGTGGTTCGAGTCGCGCCAGTGACTTATGAGAGTATGTAACCGGTCGCTCAGAAAGTCGTGGCGTGCTGATGAGCTTAATCTAGTCTAGGAATCACAGAAGAAAGATGCTGATGTTGACCGCAATATCCTGAAACAGGATGGAAACGCGGAAAAAAAAAGTTAGTCGTTAGTCGAGGTTCCAACTCCACGGCAACGGGTCGTCCCCATTATGCTCCATTCCCGTGCCAGCGAATATCACACAAAATGCTCCCCACTGTCCAATGTGAAAAGTCGAATAGACAGGAGTCTGGACAATCCAACAGCCCACACAGATACACTGTGCATAATGCCGCCGTCAGAATGCCAACACAAAACTTATCCACGAATACCACAGTTCATCGTCGCTGGACACCCGAAAGACCTCATTGATCCGGTTTTTTTTTCTCCACATGTATGTGAGAAGGACTATTTTTTATTGCACACGACATTCTCAAGAAGTGCTCCAGTACCCTCTTATAGACCACGTAAGGAGAATCTGATTGCAGTGCACTAACTCCGAACCACCGGCGGGGATACAAATGCGAAATACTAGAATGACATATCTTATGATTATTCTTTTGTGGGCAACTTGTCTAATTATGAAATTTCCTCCAGGCAGCAACCATTTCGGTTCGTTCTTTTCGATTGTCAAATGTCGAGGAGTTTTTAACCTACGTACCGTGGAATTCTTCATTCTTTTTCTTTGAGAAGTAGGACAGATTCGTTGCCGGCTTGCTAGGCCAGTCTCAGATTTAGGTCAGGAAAATCTGACCAAGGTGAGTCCGTCTCTCCTGGCGAGGAAGAATCCTTTTTGTCCATGACTTTGCGGTTTCCCGGTTTTTGTAAAATTTTTTTTTTAAAATGTTGCATATCTCTTACAGGACGTTGCAATCAACACCAGCATTTTCCAGCTGTTGTTGATGTACTAGGCAAGATTACGCTCAGTAGTTTGCCATTGCTTTTTGAGCGACCGGCTCACATACCCCCTAAGTTACCGACGCGGCGAGAACCGCTACCAATTCTCGCGCACATGACGTCACTCATGAGAGTATACGGGATTACAGGAGAAAGACGCTAACGCCTAGGCCAGGCGGCGTACTCCTCTAGAAAGTGGGGTTGAGTTGTGAAATATGCGGATTCTCGGCAGGCTACTAAATTTCGCTTTTCACCCCACTTGAGAGAGACTAGACCAGGGGTGGGCAAACTTTTCGTGCTGAGGGCCGCATTGACAAATGTAAAGCTATTGGCGGGCAGCATATATATATATATATATATATATATATATATATATATATATATATATATATATATATATATATATATATATATATATATATATATATATATATATATATCCATTTTGTTTACAGCAATCACTCACAATAAGTAATTATTAATTATTTATAGGTTATTAAGCAGTATAAATAACTAATTATTGCAATTTTATTTTACTTATACACTTATACATTATATTTGACGATATGGACAAAAACTTTTACTAATTTGTTAACACGATTTTACAACTTGTTATTATAACAAATATTCTTTATTATCTATCAATGGCTTTAATTTAGACGCATAGCGACTACATTGTCACTACAGTTGTTGATTTCTAATGAGATGTATGTAACTGCTTGCACTTTTTGACAATATTCTTGAAATCTGGAGCAAGTTTACTTGTTGAAATTCGCATGACAGCATGCAAGTTGTAGTCCGACAATAAAGACCTATTCTTAGATTTTTTGATCTTCAAGCAAGAGAATGCTTGTTCGCAAATGTATGTTGATCCAAATAATGATAAAAGTTTAGCTGCAAAGTTTTTCAAGTTGGGAAATGATTCTTGTGATAAAGATCAATAGAAGTCTAGCAAACCATCTGTCTTGAATTTCTCTTTCAGGTCATGATCTGCTTGTAAGTCAAGCAGCTCCAACTGTATATTCTCTGTGGCTGTATCAGCTTCTGCACTAAAAGGTGAACTGAGAATATTGAACTATGGCTCTAATTTCTTGAAATCTTGGAATCTCCTTCTAAATTCTTCAATCAATGCATCTAATTGGGCATTTGTATTTTTCAGTCATTCTTTTTTCATTTGCTTGTCTGGAGAACATTGAGAGTTTTGCCTGAAATGATTTTACATATACATACAATTCATGTGCAAACACACCATTGCCCTGAAATTTGACATTCAGTTCATTTAACTTTTCCATAATTTCAATGGCAAACATAAAGTCCAACTGCCACTCTTTATTGAACAATGTTAGTATTAAAGTCACATGCAATGCCCTTCATCTCTATGAACATCACTATTTCTTCTCTGCATTCGCACATTCGCCTCAGAAACTTGCCGAGACTCAGCCATCGAAGCATTGGTGTGTTTAGGACATCGGAATGTTCAGTTTCCAAATCGTCAAGTAATGACTTGAACTGTCTGTGATTAAGTCCTCTTGATCTGATGACACTGACAACTGGGTCAATAACATGCTTGATATTCAAAACAGTTTTACACAGACTTTCTTGATGGATCACGCAGTGAAGTGTAATAATGTGTGGTCTGGATATTCTGCTTTAATCTTATCACTTATCAACTTTACCAGACTTACATTTTTTCCAGTCAAAGCACGAGCTCCGTCAATTGTAAGACTTGCCATCTTGTTCCAAACCAACACAGTTCTTTCAATACAGTTAGTAACAGCATTGAATATATCATGGCCTGTGGTTGTGTCTTTGAGTGATTCAACTACTCAGTAACTCTTTCAGTGAGTTTGAAAAGAAGTGTTTATTCCACTGTATAAATATCAATAAGTAGGCAGTATCATGTACATCGGTACTCTCACCCAATGCAAGAGAGTACCACAAAAATTGTTTTCTTGCATCTTGAAGTTTATGCATCAATTTGTCACTGATCTTGTCAACACGTCTGACCACAGTTCTCCTTGATAAAGTAATGTTGTCAAATCTGTTGTTTTTTTTTGGGTTCTGGACACATAATGTTTGCTTCATCTAGCAAACATTCCTTGATGAACTCGCCATCAGAAAATGGCTTGTTCTGTTTTACAATTCTATGTGACAGCACAAGACTAACTTCAGTTGCAGCATCTTGAATTGAAGACTGTTTAGTGAAAACATTATGCTGTTTCTCCAAATTTTTCACCAACTCAAGGCATTTCCTTTCCTTCTCTTCTGTCGTTAAATTGTATCCGAAATCGGAATGTTTTGTTTGATAATGTCTTTTTAAATTGTACTCCTTGAAGACAGCCACTGACTCACGACACAACAAGCAAACTGATTTGCTACCAACTTTTATAAAACAGTACTTAGTTGTCCATTCATCATTAAAAACACGGCATTCATCTTCAATCTTACGTTTGTTATTGACACTCATCATAACGGTATATGAAATTCTGAAAATTCAACAATATAACTTAAAAACGAATTAAAATTTTTTATTTCTAAATGCCCTCGCGGGCCGCATAAAATCACTTGGCGGGCCGCATGCGGCCCGCGGGCCGTAGTTTGCCCACCCCTGGACTAGACGATTCTAACCCTACTGGGTGCAGGGTCAGGTGCAGTCTACACCTTGTAAACGATGGAGAAAGGAAATGACAGTGCGTGAGAATCTCGAAAGGAAATGACAGTCCATGATTGATTGATTGATTGATTGATTGATTGATTGATTTAAGAACCGACATCACATCTTTCGGGGCATTCACATAAGACAGTCCATGAGAATCTCGAAAGGAAATGACAGTCCATGAGAATCTCGAAAGGAAATGACAGTCCATGGGAATCTCGATAGATGCAGCTCATAATTGAGCACTCTCTCGCTGTTTCTGCTGCACTTAGACAACACGAGATACAAGAGGAACAAGATAGGATGATATGAGTATCGTACATGAAAGAGAGATGTAAGAAGCATACACAGGGTATTGGGCTCATCCCAAACACTGGTAAGTTAGACTTAAATGTTGACTCTTCATTCAGAAATCAATGACAAACTACTGAACAAAAAATTGCTTACAAATTCAACCTGGGATTTATCGCAACGTGTCGCAAAAAACCTGCACGCGGGTCATCCGAGGTGTTCGCCAGTGCATAAAAAGATGTCCAATCTGGTACCCTGTTTAATTTGTCCGATCCGATACCCGAAAACATGACCGATCCGCTAATCGAATAAGATGTCTGATCTGCTACATTAGGATCAGGAAGCGTTGTCACCACCTCTGTCTTATTTGTGTAAAAGAAAACAATTACGCAGTCCAGAACCGGAATCGAACTCCAAGAGTCAGAAGCGTTTGTCTGAACATCTAAGCCATACCGCCGTACTTGTCTCTTTACTCTGTCATAGTAACATATATGTCCAACTTAGATCTGATGTAATTGTTTTTGTCTATCCCCACTTCTGTTTATTGTTTCTTTATATATTTTCTATGCCAGAAAGTTAAACTTAGTTGCATGCTCGACGCTACAATCAACGTCCGTATTTATTGTCTGTTTGTAGTTGTCTATTTAATTTCACGTTAGGTAGTTTGATGTCATAAAGAAAGTAATAAAATAAAGAGGTAACAATTGGTTAAAGGAAAAAGCATCGACTTCATTTCACCGGGTTCTATCCCACATGGCCAGGTCTTCTTTCTGCATAGCGATTTGTTTAAAGAGCGACACAGAGCACAAACGCGGTAGCTCCAGCGACGATGTTCATGAATCTCCAAAAACAATGCGCTCATGAATCAAATGATGGGTTCAGACACAAACCCTTTACCTTCATAGCGCGAAGCAGACGAGTTGACTACTTCGCTACCATCATCATGTACCATGCCAATAAGCGTAGGCGGTCATGTTTCGCCATCTCACACGATCACCAGAGTCGTGGATCGGAAATACAGACTTGAATATATACACGCCATATCGAACCTGTTCTGTTGCTGTGTAGTGAAGTTTAGAATGCAGTCACACCTGGATGTGAATTATGGATAATTTCATAATAACCAAAGAGAGTCCCTACACGAAGCTGATTACGATACACTGGGTGGGTACCGTCCAAAAAGAGAAACCTGGACCAATGCAGCAGCGTTTGCCCATGACGTCTATGAAGGTTTCCACTCAGGTGTTGAAACCTTTGCTGCAGCGATTGATCTTGAGGACGCGTACAACAGAGTACCATTGGATTTTTTTAATGCTTCAGCTTCTTGAACTTAAGATAAGTCCTTTCCTCCTGAGTTGGATCGCTGCAGCCCTGTTCCAACGGAAAGTAGTTTTTAGATGTGGCAGTTGGACTTCAGAACCAACAACAATATATCCTGGCCTACCACAGGGATCACCATTATCTCCAGTGCTGTTCAACGCCTACACTGTGAGAATCACCAGCGAGCAGATCACGGGACCAGGGAGGACATTGTCATATGCCGATGATGTTTTAGTGTATCGTCAGGGTAAGGATAGAGATCAGGCTGCTGCGGAACTACAAACCGAACTCAATCGCATAAGTACTTGGTGTGTTGAAGCTGGGGCAATGGTCAACCCAACAAAGGCAACAGTGACATGGTTCTCTTTGAATAATCATATTGTCAACACTCCAACACCAACTGTAAAGCTGTGTTCAGAGACTGTGGAAAGAACGCAGGCAATGAACTACCTGGGGATACGTTTTGATCGAAGCCTTGCTTATATCGAGCACATAGACCAGGTGATAACAAAGGCCAAGCGGGGTTTGGCTGCGATGCGGGTGATGGCGGCAGCAAACTGTGAGCAGCGCCATCTATGTCTTCTGTACGAAGGGCTGGTCATGTCTGTTTTTGAGTATGCGATGGCTATCCTGACTCTCAGCCGTAAGCAGATAGAAAGGATGGAAAGGATACAGAACGAAGCTATGCGCATTATTCTTGGATGTACAAGAGATACAGCATGCAGGGCGATGCGCTACCTTCTTGATTTTCCAACCATTGAAGACAGAATACAAATTTGCAGAGCACGTGCCTACCTCAGAGTTAATGCAAACACACAACATCCTCTGCATAGTGAAATTAGGAAGGTGAAGGGCAGTAGGTTAAAAAGAGGAAGGTCGTGGATGGGTCAAGCCGAGGACATTCTTCAACAGGTATGTTCACTTGAGGACTTAGAACCTGGTGAGGAGTGGGTACAAGTGCCAACAGATTTCTGTACGTCTCTTTCAGTCTGCATCCAACTAGACAGCAAATGCAGACAAGAAAATCCGGGCTGCTGTGGAGGCGGAAATACAAGCGTTGATTTTCGAGAATTCCGTAGACGGTGATGCTGTCATATACACAGATGGTTCGGTCGTCCGACATGTGAGAAGCTCATGGGCTTTTACGGCGCAGGCCGGAGGGAGAATTGTGAAGGAGGACTCTGGTGCTTTTGCTGAGACCACAAGTAGCCAGACTATGGAAGTCATGGCAGTAAGTAAAGCAATAACATGGCTCGAGACACAGACATCCACTAGGGCATGTTTCCTTAGGGACTCAATGCGTATGCTCAAGAGGATAGAGATGGGGTGGATCCGAAGAGAGTGGTTGCTGTCTCTGGAGCGGTCTCGGCTGGCAAAGATTAGTTTCATCTTCGTGCCAGGGCATGCGGGTGTACAAGGAAATGAGCGGGCTGACGAAGCTCGCAGGTAAGGCTGCTGTGGAGGGCGGACGCGCTATGGACCAGGCTGACATTCTGAATGCGCTACGAGAAGTAAGACTTTTGCGAGAACCAAGTGATGACTGCAAATCTACAACCATGGTCAGACTGCGAGAACTACACATTAAAAGAGGAGTTGCCAAACAAGAACACTACGCAAGAAGCCAAAGAAGATTGATAACCAACACAGAACTCGGTGTCGTTAGCCGCTACACGCTGCGGGATTTGCTGAGGAGGGTATCCGAGCACTTATGGACTGAATGGTTCGATGTGCAATGAGGATGATCTGTCGACTAACTAACTAACTAACTAACTAACTAACTAACTAACTAACTAACTAACTAACTAACTAACTAACTAACTAACTAACTAACTAACTAACTAACTAACTAACTAACTAACTAACTAACTAACTAACTAACTAACTAACTAGCTAGCTAGCTAACTAACGAACGAACGAACTAACTAACTAACTAACTAACTAACTAACTAACGAACGAACGAACTAACTAACTAACTAACTAACTAACTAACTAACTAACTAACTAACTAACTAACTAACTAACTAACTAACTAACTAACTAACTAGCTGACTACGATAGATGCCTTTCCCTTTTAACGCCCAGACGACCTGAAAACCAATGCATCTGACTAAAGCTTTTAAAGTCACTGTCTTTCAGAGTGCACTTAAACAACCAGCCAGCTAACCAATCAAGCAGCCAAGAAACCAACCACCAAAAACCAACTAACCAGCCATTCAACCACCAAATCAACCAATCAGCCAGCCAACCATTCAACTAACTAACTAACTAGCCGACGGATCTAATGACCAACCAACCAACAAACCAACCAACCATCTAACCAACGAACGAACCAACCAACAAACCAACGAACCAACCAATCAATTAACGAACGAACCAACGAACCAACCAATCAATTAACGAACGAACCAACCAAATAACTAACCAACTAACCAACTAACCAACCATCCAACCAGCCAATCGTCTGAACTTATACATTCTATAATTAAGGCCTTTACATATTCATACACATTGTGGCTGGATAGCTGAGTTCTCCAGTTAGAAAAGTCTGCAATAAGAAAATCTAAAGATCGCGATTCCACACACAGAGGAACAGTGGGTATATAGTTCTAACCCCATATATTCATCAACCATTATGCAATATATAGGTGGAGTGGTCGATATTACGCCGGTCACCTTTACTTCCCTTGACCTTTCCTATAACCCATTTTAGACTGGGTCTATCTCGGAGCCCAGGGTAGTAAAACAAATTCTTCTGGATGTGGATTCTCCTCCTCCTCCTCGTCCTCCTCGTCCTCGTCCTCGTCCTCGTCCTCCTCCTCTTCTTCTTCTTCTTCTTCTTCTTCTTCTTCTTCTTCTTCTTCTTCTTCTTCTTCTTCTTCTTCTTCTTCTTCTTCTTCTTCTTCTTCTTCTTCTTCTTCTTCTTCTTCTTCTTCTTCTTCTTCTTCTTCTTCTTCTTCTTCTTCTTCTGCGTTCATCCGGAGAGATGTTTTTAGGATGTGATTGCGTTGTGTCTGTTTACAGCAGAGCTGCGTTCCTGTGCCGTTAGGCCGAAACTTACGACTTCTGCGGACATTTGTTGACCGGGTAAACCTTCCCGGGGGTTTCTTAGGACGTTTCACTCTCACAGTTGTGGTGTTATCCCCCATAACAGCTGGCCCATTTAGAACAGCCGAAGACATCCTGGTCAACCCCCAAGGGAAGGCAGGGGCAGACCATGGGCATTCCCCGCCATCCAAGGAGGCCTCCATAATTGCAGAGCCGACACATAACGCTCTGGTAACTGGGCTCACCCACGGAATCGTCACGTCCTGCACATGGCTGCTTAGTCTCACTTCCGTATATTGGGCCTTCCAGTCACCACAGGCAGTTCCTCAGGAAACCAGAAGAATGCAGTCTGCAGGTAACATCCACACAGTGAGCTTTCGATTCGGACTTTCCATGTAATGGATTTGCTATCCAAGCAATATTCCATTTCGTGCCACTAGGACACTTTTTCCACCTTTGATGACGCCCACACAGTGAGCTTTCAATTCAGACTTTCCACTTAACGAATTTGCTAGCCAAGCAATATTCCATGTAATGCTACCGACATACCTGTAGTATGAAGTGTGGCAATTTAAGTACTTCTTCATGCACCTTTACATGTCAACCTGAATGTAGTTAACGTAAGCTTCGTTCAACTTGAATTTGTTGATATCTCTATAGAGCTTGTCCTCAAATGAAGCAGGCATGGGCCAAAATATCTTTCTATGTTCTGCATATATTGGGTACTCCTGCGGCAAATGTTTAGCTGTCATTGTACCAGTACCACAATTACATGGATCGGTATCTCCTATCTTTAGTTTATTGAACAAGTGGTATATTCAGCCTGTTATGTCCTGTACGGAGTCTGAAAGATTGCCACTTTTTTCACTTAGGTCGAGTTTGTAATATGCATCATCCTTCATGTGGCCTGGATGCTCTGATTCCCATTTGGTTCTATAAGTCCTTTTTATAAACCTCTTTGCCTCATTATAGGTTATGTCTATGTCAGGCTGTGGTAGTCGTCCGCCCTCTTTTGCTAGTCTGTCAGCCTCTTCATTTCCAGGTATACTGCAATGTGATGGGATCCACTGTATTACAACTTTTTTGGGATTTCTGGCATAGACCATGGAGTGCTGCTCTTAGGTCTGCTAGTTCTGTGCTGTTTTTGCTCTTCAGTATTGAGACAGCTGACTTTGCATCTGTGAAGATAGCTATTTGCTTCTCTTTATTTTCCTCCATCAAGAGCATTTCTGCTGCAGTTTTCAAAGCCTCTACCTCTGCTTTGAAGTTACTTGAAAATTTTCCAGTTGCCACTGACTGTGTTTTTTTCACTCCATTTTTTTAAATTTAGGAGAATTCCTCCTCCTCCATTTTCTATTGAATTTTTGGCTGATCCATCTGTATATGCATGGGTCCAATTGCTACTTGGGTAATGTTCTTTTATGTAGTTTAGGGCTATTTTTCTTCTTTCTGTTTCATTCTGAGTGTTCTTTTTCTCAATACCAGGAATGTTTTCTATCATCTCAGGCAGTTGCTGCTGTCTCCAAGCTGGGAACTTGTGTGCATTGTAAATGGGTTTGACTGTTGATATGTTAAGTATAGGATCTGCCCTAATCTTTTGTTTTGCGGTTTCTACAAAGTTGCTATGCTTCAGTCTTCCCTTTCCAAAACCATTAAACCTGTTATACATAGGGTGGTCTGTCAATCTTCTAAATTTTTCTGCTTGTTGTTGGGCTCTACTATCTCTTCTATCCTGCATTGGTTGTAAACAAGTGATCTTTTCTAGTTCGTTAATAGGCGTTGTCTTCAGGCTTCCAGTTATGATCCGCATTCCTTGATTTTGGACTACTTATTTTGTAAAAGTTTGACTTAGCTGCTGTTGCCCAAGCTGCGATGCCATATTCCAGTACTGGCCTCACCCGTCCAGTGTATAACTATCATGAGAACTTTCTCATCTGCTCCCCATGTTGTACCAGCAAGCTTTTTTCATGATTGCCATTCTTTGCCTTGCTCTTGTTCTATTTTTCTCAACCTGTGTCTTCCACGTCAGGCGTCGATCAAAGGTAACTCCTAGATTGTTTGGATTTTCTTCATGGTGCAATATTTTTCTATTCAATACCAACTTAGAGTGCCTGAGTTTTATTTGAGAGGGAGAACCATGTGCATGTTGTTTTCTCCTCACTTATCTTCACTACCCATAATTTTGACCAGTCCTCTAGCGCTAATAAGGCGTACTGTATTCTGCTGTTAGCTGTACTAATATATTCTTCAGATGTCCACATGGCTAGGTCATCTGCAAAACGGATGTGTGTACTCTGGCTGGAAAATTTTCTGTGATGTCATTTATATACGCTAGGAATAATGTTGGTGAAAGAACTCCTCCTTGGGGGACACCCTTGCTCCAACAGCATCATTTTGCTGGTTTGTCCTTGTACTTTTGTCCCGCAGTTCTGTTCTAAGTAGTGGCTGAATCCATTTGTACATTTTCCCACAAACATGCATTTTTGCGGTTTTACTTTCACTCCTTCCTTCCATACTTTATCAAATGCTGTTTCTAAATCTACCCAGACAGCTAGTGCATGCTTTTCTCTTGGAAGGCATCCTTTATTTCCTGAGCTGTACTTTCTGAATCCTTCATGGTGTGGTGTTAAGTGTTGGTTTTCTTCCATATGCCATGTTAGCCTGCCATTGATAATGCATTTCCATTAATTTTCCCACACAGCTAAGTAGACTGATAGGTCGATAGCCATTTGGTTCTTCCAGGTCTTTTCCTTTCTTTGGGACTGGTATTAGTATACTTCCTTCCATGCCTGTGGGATTATTTCTCTCTTCCAGCTGTAATTTAGGACTGCTAGTAGTTTCGTTTTTGCTTTAGTGCCTAGTCCTATTAGCATTTCATTTGTGGATCCATCCTTTCCTGGTGATTTTTTCTTTTTTAGGGTATTCATTGCCTATTCCATTTCTTCCATTTTCAGATTTGCCATCATATATTATGTTGCTGTCTCTGTATTACCATGCTGTGTCTGTTATTTTTGATTGCTTTCTTCTGTTCGGTTGTAATATCAATGTGGTTTGCACTCGCATAATGTTCCATTAGTGCATTTGCAGCCTTTTTTTCCCTGTAAGCAAAGCATTTCTTTGTTTAATTGTTATTTGTTTGTTTCTAGGTCCTTCATTGTTCATGGCTTTTATTAGTTTCCATAGTTTGTTTCCATCCCTGTTAAAGTTCAGATTTTCTGTTTTCCCCCTCCAACAATCTCTTTTCTTTTATTTACTGTTCTTTTATATATTGCAGAGATGGCTTTGAGAGAGATGTTTGCTTCAGTTGTGTGTTCTCTCTCTGCTGTCTTCCTGGAATCTTCAACATTGTCCTCCAAAATTTGTAGTTCGTCAGTCCAGTATGGTTTGTAATTTATCCTCGCTCCTTTTGGAATGGACTCACTGACCGCCTGTATTATTGCTTTGTTTAGACTTTCCACCATTTGTTTCATGTTGCATGTCGTGTATTTATGTTTTCACAATATTTGTCTGTTAGTATGGCAAATCTATCCCAAACTGCTCGTTTGTAATTCCAACGAGGCAAAGGCTTTTGCTCCTGTGGAACATACTCCATATTCATTACAAGCTTGATTGGTCTGTGGTCACTACCTGCTAATTGGTCATGCACTTGACTGTCATAATCTCCCCATTAGTTCTACCGCGTCGTCGTTAACGATGCCTGGCGAGTACGGCCAGGGGTCCACCTGTGAGCGACACTAACCACACTGTGGCAGGAATAGGCCAGTCGGTGAATGCGTGGATCATGCAGTGGGATGCAACCCCGACTAGCGAGACTCACAGTGGGTTAGCGGCCAGACGGCTTGGGAGTGTTGGACGAGACAGACGGGAATGAATGTGCTCGTATACTTGGGTATATGAACGCAATAGAGAGAACGCCTGTGAGAAGATAGAAGACTGTGCGCCTGTGAGTTGTGTATACTATATTGATATATCTATTGAATGTATTATTGCACCGTCATTGTAATTGTACGATGAATGTAATTGTTGTGATGAGTGAGATGTGTGAATAAAGTGTTTGCAGTGTAAGTGTAGCGCGTCACGTCAAGTCATTCTGTGACCGTGTTTTGTATCACACTTGTTGGTGATTACGAGCCTGTGTTATTGCTGAATGCAAGACTCTGACAATGACAATCGATTTTGTGGAGGATGTCTCCTGTGCAGAAAGCTAAGTCTGGAGTAGAAGTGGTAAACTATCTCCTGGAGTAGAAGCTCGGTGTGTCATCCGCTTTGTTGAGTAGATGGAGATTTGAGTCTTTTTACCAGTCCCCCACTGCATCTCCTTTGTTGTCAGTATTTGGGTATCTCCATCTTTCTGAACGGTTATTAAAGTCTCCGACAATAACGCAGTTTGTGTCAGTTATTTTCATGTTTGAAAGTGTAAGGTCCTTATCTGCTGGGCTATTGTTTTTTGTTATTTTTTTTGCATATCCTTTACAGGACATCGCTGTCAACACAGCATCTTTCAGCTGTATGTTGATTATCTTGGCAAGATTACTCTCAATAGTTTGCCATTGCTTTCTGAGCGGCCGGCTCAGTTATCCCGCAAGTCACCAGCGGGGGTAGAACCGCTCCCAGTTCTCGCCCGCTACGAGACCCTGCGTGATAAACGGGATTACGGAGAAAGTGGTGTAACCTCTCGGCCAGAGAGACCGGCTGCTGGGCTATACAGGTTGTAAATTCTTATTTTCAGGTCCTTTATCATTTTATCAACACCTATAATTTCCGTTTGGTTATAAGAATTCACAGATACTTCACTACAAGGTATTGTGTTTCGTGTAAATATTAGAACTCCTCTTTTGTGTCCTTCGCGGTCGAAACGTGTGGCGCCTGATATCTTCTGACTGAGAATCTGTGATCGGCGTTGAGGTGTGACTCATTGAATGCAGGCCACATCAATTCTATCTTATGAAGACGATGTGTTAAGGGGACTTTCTTGTTAGAAACTCCTTCAGCATTCCACTGTAGTATGTTGAGTGTCCGGGGTGTTTGGTCAATAGCTCTTAATCTACTCCTCTGTGCCTTGACTCCACAGCACAGGGGAAGGTGACCACCAGTAGTCATGGGTGGACCCCCTCGAGGCAGGAGGCCCGGCACTATCACCGCCTGATGGGACTTCACGGGATTAGCACCATACTGATTAATGTTAATCTGTGGCATTATGAATTGATTAAGTTACGTTGCACTGCTTTGTCAAGCCTGTGGCTCAGTACATCCGATTTCGACAAGCATTTTTCGGGGTGCTTTCCCTAGCCTTTGACGGTCCCCAGTCTACGTACAAGGCAGCAGGTTTGTGTGTCGCTTGGTCTGGTTCCTCTTCCTTGACCTGTCCGAAATGGATGACCTACCAGCAGCTGTGCTACCGTCGGCATAGCTCTTGAGATCATTGGAACACGCAAGCCCCTCTACCTCGTCACTGTGGGCACACGGCAGAGGGGGGATGTGGATTTGAACCCACTACCACAACAACTTGCCAGCCACCACGCTACATCGGCTCCCAAGACAAATTAGAAGCCAGAAGAAAAATCAAAGACACTCCCCAATCCACCCTTTAACTGAAATGCGAGAAACCGAAAGGTGAGTAAATAATTGCCAAGTGTTGTCCCTGTCTACCATTGTCGGGTGAAATTTACATTTCTACTCTCAGTTTATCCCAGTAATTGTAGAATGACAACACTTGCTATGTCATTTAAAGTAAAACTAAAGTAAAACCATTAACATGAGAGTAGGATACATTTGGTATACTTATTTCATCATCATGTGCCGCGATGTTAAGCGTGGGTGATCATGGTTCATCATCGTCTCTCGCGATGACCAGCCTCTTGTCAGAGCGGTTAAAGGGGGTTAGAGGATGGTGACTTTATAACGGCGTGGGAACACACACACACACGTACACACATACACAGAGAGAGAGAGAGAGAGAGAGAGAGAGACAGAGAGAGACAGAGAGAGACAGAGGGAGACAGAGAGAGACAGAGATACACACACTATGACTAAGAAGCTCGGCGGATGAGTTAAAAAAACACACACACACAAATACAGACAAATGAATATCACAACCACCTAACTTATGGACAGTCCAGAATAAATCATTATTTTGCGCACAGATCGGGACACAATGAATTACGCAACCAGATGTATACAACATTCAAGATTGGCGAATCAGCCATGTGCACATGTGGATTGGCGCCACAGATAGCAGACCACTTACTCCAATACTGCCCAGAATATGACATATATAGGCAAACCTTCTGACCTGGAGACACAACATTGATTCATTGGCTCCTTGCAGTCTTGACAGACGATAATTTGGTACATTGTGCTTCAAAAAGGCTTAATAACTACAGCCCATGGCGGTGACGAATGTGGCTGCCAAGGCCAATTCGCGCTGTAAATGTTCGTCCACAGTGGAGGCATGTGAAAACATTGTCATTGTCACCATCATGCACGTCTCACACGCTTTTGTGCGTGTGTGCTTTATCTGCAATAATTTTCTCCTTTGTCTTTATTCCATTTCTGATAGTTGACCTCCATGTAACACGTTCAGCGGCGACTTGCTCCCAGTGTGCATTATCAATGCCTGTATCAATCATGTCCCGCTTACATCTTTATAACGTAGTAGAGGCCGACCCTGAGATCTCTTACCCATCTATAATTCACCAAAAAAGATGTCCTGTGGTATTCTACCATCACCCATCCCCTAACGCAGGGGTGGGCAAACTACGGCCCGCGGGCCGCATGCGGCCCGCCACCTGGTTTTATGCGGCCCGCGAGGGCATTTAGGAATAATAATTTTTACTTTGTTTGTAAGTTATTTTGTTGAATTTTAAAGAATTTCATTTACCGTTATGATTGTTTCAACATGTTTGATAAGATTTCTTTCTAATTATCAATTTTTGTAAACAGTCATTGGCCTTCGTAATGTAATGCTTCTTCTTCTTCTTCTTCTTCTTCTTCTTCTTCTTCTTCTTCTTCTTCTTCTTCTTCTTCTTCTTCTTCTTCTTCTTCTTCTTCTTCTTCTTCTTCTTCTTCTTCTTCTTCTTCTTCTTCTTCTTCTTCTTCTTCTTCTTCTTCTTCTTCTTCTTCTTCTCCTCCTCCTCCCCCTCCCCTCCTTCTTCTTCTTCTTCTTCTTCTTCTTCTTCTTCTTCTTCTTCTTCTTCTTCTTCTTCTTCTTCTTCTTCTTCTTCTTCTTCTTCTTCTTCTTCTTCTTCTTCTTCTTCTTCTTCTTCTTCTTCTCTTCTTCTTCTTCTTCTTCTTCTTCTTCTTCTTCTTCTTCTTCTTCTTCTTCTTCTTCTTCTTCTTCTTCTTCTTCTTCTTCTTCTTCTTCTTCTTCTTCTTCTTCCGTTCGCCTTGAATACTATAAATTCCATGTTGCCTCTTGTGTGAATTTAACTGTCTTTTTTAGTTCACTCAGCAGTCCATATAGTTTATCTTCCACTGCCGTCTCTCTTGGCCAGAAGGTTATCCTAGACATGTTGTAATTTGGGCAGTCTTTGAGTATGTGCTCTGCTGTCTGCGACCATAATCCACACGTGCACATGGCTGATTCACCAATCTTGAATCTTGTATACATGTGGTTGCGCAATCTATTGTGTCTTGTTCTGAGGAGCAGAATAATGACTTGTTCTGGTCTGTCCATAGCATGGTAGTCGTCTTGAGCTGGTTTTGGTGGCTTTCTGACTGATTTGATCATTCTTTTCTTTTGGTGGTGACGGGCACATCAGGCTGTTCTTCTTTTGCTCCTTTCTTAGCCAATCGATCAGTTCTGTCGTTTCCGGGTACTCCACAGTGGGATGGTATCCACTGTATGGTGACCTTATGCTGGCTGCTAAGTTCAGAAAGTAGTGTCCTTAATACTGGCAATTTCCAAGATATCATTTCGTTTTCGTTGAGGTGAGTTTCTTGCATTCCAGTGCATTAGTTTTAGTCTTTGTTTGGTATGGCCAGACACTCTATTCTCAGGTCCCCTGGCTCCACAGGACATCTGAGAAGGACCTCCAGTAGTTGTATTTGGACTCTTTCGAGGCATATGGCCTGGCACTGCACCTGCCTGGGGGTTCAAAGTAGGGCGAGCACCGTAACATTTAGCCGTAGTCGACATATTTCATTGCGCGTGATTGGTGGTATCCTGATTTCTGTGGTGCGCCTTCTCGCTGGTTGCCTCTTTATTCAGCACATTTCCTTTGCTGGATCAGACTGTGGTCTTTCTCGAGCTTAGGTGTGTAGGCATGCACACACATGTCTGCGCATGCACGTACGAGCATACACATCTAAAGCGTTCTGTATATTTCTCGGCGCCAGTGTCTTGTCGCTGCTCATTCTCCTGTTAGTTAAAACAGTTCCGCCACGAGAAGGCCAGAAGTTGGACTTCTGCTGCAAAGGTGATGAATGCATGAGCCGTTAGGGTATTTATGCAGGGTTGGGCACTCACCCCAACCCGTCCCTGTCTACATACAGCAACATTTGGAACCATGTTATGCTAACATACGAATTTATCGATTTTTATATAGAGAAATATTTATCGACATGAAAAATTTAATAAGGATGATTTTATGAAATACATATATTTCTCCGGTGAATAAAATGGTTTATTTTGCAAGAAAATATTAAATTTAAATGTCTTTTGCTGTTTTAAATTATTTCCACATTTACAATGTTCAAATTAATTTATTTGTTGTAGTAGTCTTGATATATTTCTGAAATTTATTCTGAGTTTACTACTTATTTTCCGAATATTTTATTTTCACACAGCCGGAAGTAGGTTTTGTTTCATTTCCGTCTTAAAGTTTTGTACAGTTCTAACTGTTCGAATTTTATTTTAAAAAATGAGTGTCAATAACAAATGTAAGATTGAAGATGAATGTCGTGTTTTTAATTATGAATGGACAACTAAGTACTGTTTTATAAAAGTTGGTAGCAAATCAGTTTGCTTGCTGTGTCGTGAGTCAGTGGCTGTCTTCAAGGAGTACAATTTTAAAAGACATTATCAAACAAAATATTCCGATTTGGGATACAATTTAACGACCGAAGGGAGAGAAAGGAAATGCCTTGAGTTGGTGAAAATTTTTGGAGATATAGCAAACTGTTTTCACTAAACAGTCTTGAATTCAAGATGCTGCAAATGAAGCTAGTATTGTGCTGTCACACTGAATGGTAAAACAGAACAAGCCATTTTCTGATGGCGAGTTCATCAAGGAATGTTTGCTAGATACAGCAAACATTATATGTCCAGAACACACACACACACACAAAAACAGATCTGACAACATTACTTTATCCAGGAGAACTGTGGTCAGACGTGTTGATAAGATAAGTGACAATGTTATGCATAAACTTCAAGATGCAAGTAAACAATTTTTGTGGTAGTCTCTTTCATTGGATGAGAGTACCGATTTACATGATACTGCCCAATTATTGATATTTATACGTGGAATAAACACTTCTTTCAAACTCACTGAAGAGTTATTGAGTGTTGAGTCACTCAAAGACACAACCACAGGCCATGATATATTCAATGCTTTTACTAACTGTATTGAAAGAACTGGGTTAGTTCGGAACAAGATGGCAAGTATTACAACTGACGGAGCTCGTGCTTTGACTGGAAAAAATGTAGGTCTGGTAAAGTTGATAAGTGATAAGATTAAATCAGAATATCCAGACCATACATTATTACCACTTCACTGTGTGATTCATCAAGAAAGTCTGTGAAAAACTGTTTTGAATATCAAGCATGTTATTGACCCAGTTGTCAGTGTCATCAACCTCATCAGATCAAGACGATTTGGAAACTGAACAATCCGATGTCTTGAACCACACCAGTGTTCGATAGCTGAGTCTCGGCAAGGTGTTGAGGCGAGTGTGGGAACTCAGAGAAGAAATAGTGATGTTCCTAGAGATGAAGGGCATTGAATGTGACTTTAATACTAATATTGTCAATAAAGAGTGGAAGTTAGACTTTATGTTTGCCATTGAAATTATGGAAAAGTTAAATGAACTGAATTGACAAACTTCAGGGCAATGGTGTGTTCGCACATGAATTGTATGTACATGTAAAATCATTTCAGGCAAAACTCTCACTGTACTCCAGACAATCAATCAATCATGTGCCATGCCGGAAAGCGTGGTCGGTCATGACTCGCCATTTCACTCGATCACCAGTGTCGTGGATCAGCTCGGTGTTCCTGTCTCGTCCATGCCATGTGGCCAAGCAATCCAGGTATTTTCCTCTCGGTCTTCCTCTTGGTCTGTTCCCCTCGATCTTGCCAGTTGTCACTAAGTTCTCCAACCCATTTCTTCTCATAACATGTCCAAAAACTTTTGACTGTCTACGTTTAATTTCTCTAATCAGTCTCTTCTCTTTCACTCCAGACATCATCATCATCAAGTGCCGTGTCGGCTGGCGTAGGCGTTCATGGCTCTCCATAGATCTCGGTCTTTGGTTTTCTGGATCAACTCTGGTGCTGATATTCCTCCATGCTACCGTCTCAATCCATCCAGCATCACTTCTCTTGGTCTACCTCTGCCTCTCTTCCCCTCGATCTTTCCAGTTGTTACGATGTTCTCCAATGCCTCTCTTCTCATCACGTGACCGAAGAAAGATGTTTGTCTCTGTCTTATTGTTGTATATAATGTTCTAGTTTCATTAGCCTGTTTCAGGCAGTCGTCGTTAGTTACTCTGGCAGTCCAAGGAATTCGCAACATTCGTCTCAGGAACCACATCTCTGTTGCTTCTAATTTCTTCTTAATTTGTTCATTTACGTTCCAAGATTCACTGCCATACAGCAAAACTGGTTCTACATAGCATTTCAGCACTCTCTTTCTTACATTCAGTGATAGTGACTTATTGCATAAGATACTCTTCATTTTCTGAAAAGCGGCTTTTGCCTGCCCTATTCTACTCCTAATCTCTGTTGTACATCTTCCATCTGATGTTATAAATGCCCCTAGGTATCTAAAATTATCAACTTGGTTAAGGATTTTCCCTTCTATTTCTATGTCACATTTTGGTGTCACCATTTTCTTTGATATTACCATTGTTACTGTTTTCTTGATATTAAAGGAGAGTCCTTTCCTTGCACTCTCTGTTACTACAACGTCTAATAATTGTTGTAGGTCTGTTGAATTATCCGCCACCAATACTGTGTCATCTGCATAGCGTATATTATTTATATTATAACCTCCAACTAGTATTCCTGTCATCTCTTTGATCTCTCTCATTATTACTTCGCTATACAGGGAGAAAAGATCTGGTGACAAGACACACCCTTGTCGTACTCCTAGCTTTATCTGTTCGTAACTACCCTCTTTATTTCCCATTTTAATTGCTGCTACTTGGTTCCAGTAAACATTCTTTATTATTCTTAAATCTTTTCCATCAATGTTGATATCTTCCAACATTTTAATCAGTTCATCATGTTTTACTTTATCAAATGCCTTAGTATAATCTATGAAGCACAAATATACGTCTCTCTGTTTCTCTATTGACCTTTCTATTAGTGTCCGTAATGTATAAATTGCATTGTTTGTGCCCTTTCCTTCCACAAATCCATACTGTTCTTCACTAATTTCCATTTTTATTTTCTTTTTGATTCTTCTCATTATGATTGTCACAAAATAAAACCGTGTGTTTAACCGGTTGATTATTATAGAGGATTTTCTGATTAAACGGACTATCTGCCAGCGACTACTATTTTACTAACAGTAAAAACAAATCGGATGTCAAAATCCCAGGACAATATTTGTAGTTGCACGTGTACATCTCTAACGGATTGGGAACATTCGGTGGCGATGAAGACAGGTCCCGGCATCGCTTGACAGTTTGTCAACAGTCAGGGACAAACCGGAATTGGCAGCGAGAGACAGGAAACAGTACATCTGTCAAGTCTTAGTTCCGGAACATCAAGAAGATTGACGGCTGTTTACTGGCAACTGTGTTGAGAGTATACAGGAACTCGCTGGCTTGTTTTGAGAATCTAAACAATTAATGACAACGTTGACAAGGACTAAAGCCAGGAAAATAGATTCTTGACAATGGCTGATATGTCCAAATAACACCTGTGAGGACAGGAAGAATACAGTCACGTGACCAATTAGAGGTTTTGCCATAAACCATGATTGTTGATGGGGAGTTGACAAAAACCGTGGATTATGATGGACGTGTTTGTGGGAGAGCTCTACAGTGCTAGATAAATTTAACATTAACTAGCATGTGTCGTTATGGCAAAGTGTAGTAGCCATCCCGGGAATGAGGCGGTTGTGCATAAGGTAGTCAATATAGTCAATTAGTTCTAATTAATATGGGCTGTAGGCTTGTAAAAACTATAGTGTGATGATTAGCACTGTTAGTGGAAAACTAACTAGAGTAGGGAAGTGATACTTGGCTCTGTTAGTTGAAAATAGATTAGTGAAGTGTTGATAAGCTTTACTAGTTGAGAATTGAGTAATGAGGGATAATTGGGATTTTCCCGTAGGTGTCCCTGGTGGGCGGGGTTCCGCATTCTGTTTGCTGATATTTTTTGTCTTGGCCTGATGATAACCTATGTGGTCAGTTCATATGTCCCTGATGGGTTCATTATATTTCTGAGTGAGGCCGATGGCCCACGATCATCTAATAGAGATCAGTGACGGGGAGGCTATCACCAGTTGTATGATTTATTTTACAGGTTCCTCGGGTTGGAATGAAGAACCCGGACCCAATGTAACATCCGATCCGGATAAATTATGATGTGGAGAGATGGGCCAGCAACTTTCGCAATGGAAGAAGTTAAGACACATTGCTCGGTGGAGTCTAATGGTATATGTATCCTACATGAGTGAATACCAATCGTTAACACACCTGAAGTGATGGAGGTTCAGCCCATGTGGAACTAGATCAGTAGGGATTGATGTTCACAGTAGATGAAACCAAACATTGAAGTGTAGTTGTTCCACGTATCAAGGAAATCAGAACTTTCAGACTATATCTAGTGAATAAAGCAAGCCATTTTATTCTAGATACATTAACTGTTTAATAGTGAGAACTAGTGAACATTTATCAAGAGACAAAAAGACTTGTTAGTAGGACAGTGTTCCATGTTTGTTTTCACTGCGCCGGAATTATGAAGCCGGATTTTCTATAAACTATTAGGAACAGTTGCGTTAGGAAATATACTAGTATTTTCCAAGGATTATATTTACATGAGATTCAGATCTCATGGTCATCAGAGTTCCTGGAGGAGGACATGTCTGGAGAGAAGGATACGACTTCGGTGAGGTTTTTCGTACTGACTTGAATGATGTCGTGTGATCCTTGCCATGATGTGTACACTATGATCCTGAACTTTGAAGGCTGACACATACATTTATGTTATAATACACGACACACTTTTTCTTCGCATACACGTCTCATATACGTTACACTTTTCTTTTAATAAATTAGTCTTTATTAATTTTTAGAAGCAAGATTTGTTGAGTATGTTGCGTTGGGGAAGTATGAGAGGGGGCATAGTACGACAGTGAGAGAGTGATAGGAAAAGGTGTCCATAGGCTGATGGAGTGTGTTGGACGGAAGCTGGTGGATTCTCCAGAATATTGAGAGGAAAAAAAAAATTATAATGTGGGTGTCGACTCTCCTCACTCCAGGGACGACACTTTAAAGGAGGACACGACAATGATTCTGAGTAGAAGCTTAGTGATATGGTTTATAAGGTTAATTGTACGAAAATCTTCACAATCAATTGCTCCTGGTCTTTTTGGTATAGCTATAAATACAGATTTCAGCATATCACTGGGTAAATATCCACTGCTGTAAATATCATTCAACATTTTGGTTAATATATCTACTCCAAATTCTCCTCAATACTTCTAATTCTTCTATTGTGATTTCATCTGGCCCAGCTGTTTTTCCTTTCTTCATACGTTTCATAGCGTCAGCGACTTCTTTTCAGAATAGGTGGACCTTCTAAGTTACTATCTTCTGTTAATTCTCCCCTTTCTCCTTCATATAATTCTCTTATATACTCATTCCACCTCTTCATTATAGCATCTTCCTCTAATATTATCTTTCCTGTTTTTGATTTCAAACACCCTGTATTTATTCTTATTTTTCTTCCTGTAAGCTCACTGATTTGTCTGTGCATATTTTTTGTATCTTTAATGGAATTTAATTCAATTTTTTTGCATTGCTCGTTTAACCAACTTTCTTTAGCCTTCCCACATTTATCTTTTATTTCTTTATTTATCTTAGCGTATTCTTGTTTGTCATTTTTACTCTGTTTTCTTTTGTCCATCAGTTTTAAGATATCTTCATTCATCCATTTTTTCTTAGCTATTTTGCCTCTCTCCGGTAATACTTCTTTGCTAGTTTGATGAATGGAGTCCCTTAACATTTCCCATTGTTCATCTATACTCTGTATTTTAGTTATTGCATTGTACCTATTTTTCACAGTCACTCTGTATTGTTCTTGCATTTCTTTATCTATTTTCAGAACCTCTTTATTAAGTCTCATGTTCTTAACCAATTTTTTCCCTCTCTTTAATCTTACTTTTATTTGTCCACATAGTGCCACATGATCACTATTACAGTCAGCACCAGGCATTGTCTTTACATTAATTAAAGCATTTCTAAATCTTTTATTAATTAGTATGTAGTCAATTTGGTTGCGTATTTTCTTATCAGGGCTTATCCATGTGTACAGTCGTCTTTTATGGTGTTTAAACCATGTGTTTCCAATTATCATCTCATTGATATTTGCCCATTCTATTAGCTTTTCCCCTCTTTCATTTCTTGTACCTAAACCATAATTCCCCACTACATCCTCCATTTTCCCTTTCCTACTTTTGCATTAAAATCACCAAGTATTATTTTTATTTCTTGTGATCCAATTTGAGCCATCGCCATTTCTATTTCGTCGTAAAAGTGTTGTATTTCTTCCTCACTACTGCTTGCTGTTGGTGCATATACTTGTATAGTATTTATGTTTATTGGTTTGCCTTTGATTTTTACCATTATAACTCTATCTGAAATACACCAGTATCCATTAATTGACTTGGCTGTTTTTTCGTCTAATATTATTCCTACACCTTTTTCATGTGTATCCCCTCCAGAATAAATTATTGTGTGATTGTCAGCTATAATTTTGCCCGATCCCTTCCATCTCATCTCACTAACGCCTAGTATATTCATTTTCATGCTACGCCTAGTATATTCATTTTCATGCTATCCATCTCTCTTAGAACATTGGTCAACTTTCCTAGCTCATTTAATGTCCTAACATTCACTCCAGACAAGCAAGTGAAAAAAAGATTTTGTCACTTCCCTTTGCTGAAACAAGAAACCATTTCTGGTGAAATGACTGAAAAGTACAAAGCCCAATTAGATGCACTGATTGAAGAATTTGGATGGAGATTCCAAGATTTCAAGAACGTAGAGCCACAGTTCAATATTCTCAGTTCCCCTTTCAGTGCAGAAGCTGATACAGCCACAGAGGATATACAATTGGAGCTGCTTGACTTAGAAGCAGATCATGACCTGAAAGAGAAATTCAAGTCAGATGGTTTGCTGGATTTCTATGGATCTTTATGACAAGAATCATTTCCCATCTTGAAAAACTTTGCAGCTAAACTTTTATCATTGTTTGGATCAACATACATTTGCGAACAAGCATTCTCTTCCTTGAAGATCAACAAATCTAAGAATAGGTCTTTATTGTCGGACTGCAACTTGCATGCTGTCATGCGAATTTCAACAAGTAAACATTCTCCATATTTCAAGAATATTGTCAAAAAGTGCAAGCAGTTACATACATCTCATTAGAAATCAACAACTGTAGTGACAGTGTAGTCGGTTTGTGTCTAAATTAAAGCCATTGATAGATAATAAAGAATATTTGTTATAATAACATGTTGTAAAATCTTGTTAACAAATTAGTAAAAGTTTTTGTCCATATTGTCAAATATAATGTATAAGTATATAAGTAAAATAACACTGCAATCATTATTTATTTATACTGCTTAATAACCTATAAATAATTAATAATTACTTATTGTGATAGGTTGCTGTAAGCAAAATGGACATTTTATACAATATATATATATATATATATATATATATATATATATATATATATATATATATATATATATATATATATATATATATATATATATATATATACATACATACATGCGGCCAGCCAATAGCTTTACATTTGTCAATGCGGCCCTACGCACAAAACGTTTGCCCACCCCTGCCCTAGTCCATACTTGCCCAGTATGCATCCGTCCTGTTGATTTCCAACTTTGGCATTCAAGTCACCCATTATGATAGCTACTTCAGAATTCTTGCATTTCTTGAAGGCTTTCTCTAAATCACTATAAAATTCATCAATGCTGTCATCACTACTGTCTGCTGTTGGTGCATAAACTTGTATGACGTTGACATCAAAAGGTCTTCCACTCAACTTCACCAGTAACACACTGTCTGATACAGTCCAATATCATTTAATCGATTTTGTTCTCTCTGTATCCATTATAATTGCTACTCCCCGCTGTTGTTTCTCTCCACCAGAATAGATCATTCTATATTCCTCAGATGTCATAATGCCCATTCCTGTCCATCTGGTCTCACATATACCTAACATGTTAATATTTAATCTTCTCATTTCATTCTTAATGTTATCAAATTTCCCATCCCCACTCATAGTTCTTACATTCCAAGTTCCTACTTTCAATGATGATATTATTTTGCACCCAGTCGCCTGATGACAGTCTGGAATCACCTGGTGCACATGACTACCCCTACCGGGCGAGGCTGCTCCTATGGAGCACCCATTTACGTTGTTTCTCTGATTATCGATAAGACTGCAGTACATAATATTCTTGGTATCTGTAAAGAAGGTAGTTTGCCATTGCTTTCCTTCCTAGCAGTGACCATACTGGTCGATGACCGTAGCCAATGTCTCCCAAAAAAGAGATCCTCTGCCTACCGTCGTGAAACTGGAGACCATAACCTACAACTATCTGTCGGCTGCTTCTCAACTTCATCCACCACCTGCACCCATGGCTTCACGTATCCCTGATCGGGGGGCTAAACGGGTACTCCACCTTGCCTAAGGGTGTCCCGTAGGCTAGTGGAGGGAAGGAGGCACCCATCAAGGCATTACTATCATGCTATTATATTTAAAATATTCTCTAAGCAAACGTAATTGCACCAGCATTTGGGAGAGAGAGAGAGAGAGAGAGAGAGAGAGAGAGAGAGAGAGAGAGAGAGAGAGAGAGAGAGAGAGAGAGAGAGAGAGAGAGAGAGAGAGAGCTACTTGTTCAAATTGAATGAAATTTACAAACATAAATGACATTTCTTCTAAACATATTTATCAACATAAACCCCATAGACTTCCAAGGTCTTTCGCCGTTAATGTAAGTAAATTGTCTCTAAATTGTGAGTGGCCTTAAGAGGCCAGTAAAAAAATGTTGTTCCCCACAGAGGGGAACATATTTCGCATGTAATAAGACTTATCATTAAAAGTACAGTTTTGAGAATTAAACATAAACATAAAATTGAAAAAGTTGGTCATAAAATGTAAGTAAACAAAGATTAAACAAATGTTGTATAAACATTTTAATAGCTTTCTTCTCGCCATTTCAAATATTTGACTGCCGTAATGATTGTTTTATTTCTCACAAAATAATAAAAGACTTTAATGTTAGTTATTGGTATTATACTTAGGTATACCATTTTCATTTTCAAATTCTAGTAATTTCCCTTGTATCAATATTAGATGTTTATGTCCCCCTACCATGCGCTGACTGCTAATGCAACCATAGATTAATCTTAGGCAATTTACATATAAGGTAGACCAAGAAGACGGTGGAGAGATAATATATATATATATATATATATATATATATATATATATATATATATATATATATATATATATATATATATATATATATATATACAGACCTACAAGCACTTGGAATCAGCGACTGGCAAGAGAAGGTCAAACAGAAAGACGAATGGAAACGGATTGTATCTGCAGCAAAGAACCTCAATGGCTCGGAACGCTGAAGAAGAAGAAGAAGAATTTACATATAAACTTAAAGAAAGTCAAATATACAAATAGAAACGCAAAATTTGATCTACAGGCACTGAAGAGTGAGGAGGTAAAAGATAAATTCAGCGTAGAGGTAAAGAACAGATTCGATGCATTGTCCGATATGGAAATATTATTTCAAGACGTCAGTGACCAATTGGAAATATAAAAGAAATCAGTCAAGAAGCTGTACTAACAACAATGATAATCCCAAAAATAAAGATAATAGGACGCAAGAAATGGATGATGGAAGACATCTTAAAACTCATGGAAATAAGAAGAAATAACAAAAATAACAAGGAAATATACGAAGAGATTCACAGGAAAATTATAAGCTATGCAAAGAGGCAAAAGAAACATGGCTTGAGGAAAATTGCAAGGAAATTGAAAACCAACACAACACCCAGAATACCAAATTAATGCACACAAGAATTAATGACATCACTAACAAAAGAACACACACATCAACAGGTTGCCTAAAAACCAAAGATGGCAAAATCATAATAGAAAAAGATCAGATTTTACATGCGTGGTCAGATAATGTTAAAGACCTTTATGATGATACAAGAGAAGAACAATATGATCATCAGAATAATAATGAAGGACCATCAGTTTTGTTTGTCGGGGTGTTTTTCTTTTAGATATCTAACAATTCTGCAGAGCCGGCTCCCTGGCGAAGGTGTTAACGATTTTATCCGTAATCCCGTATATCCACGTGTGGGGAAACAGCTGCGCGAGATTCGGCAGGGAATCGGGTTGCGTTGGTTACTTACAGGGGTATCTGAGATTGTCGCTCAGTAAGCAATGCAAAATACTCTGCGTAATCTTGCAAAGACATCAACAACAGCGGTAAAATTCCGCTGAATGCTTGAACATAAGTCTAGTGATCAATCAAGGCATTACTATCATGTTATTATGATATTTGAAATATTCTCTAAGCAAATGTAATTGCACCAGCATTTAGCTGAGAGAGAGAGAGAGAGAGAGAGAGAGAGAGAGAGAGAGAGAGAGAGAGAGAGAGAGAGAGAGAGAGAGAGAGAGAGAGAGAGAGAGAGAGAGAGAGAGAGAGAGAGAGAAGAATGGGGGGGGGGGGTGGAAGAACTATTTGTAATATTTGTCAACATAAGCCCCATAAGCTTGCACGGCCTTTCGCCAGTGCGAAAATAAGTGCACGCAGGCCCTGATTGTGCCAGACCAGGTTTTGTCCTACTCATTTCGCCTGTTAATCGTCATCTCTCTCATTCCTATCACCTAGGCCAGGGGTGGGCAAACTACGGCCCGCGGGCCACATGCGGCCCGCCACCTGGTTTTATGCGGCCCGCGAGGGCATTTAGGAATAATAATTTTTACTTTGTTTGTAAGTTATTTTGTTGAATTTTAAAGAATTTCATGTACCGTTATGATTGTTTCAACATGTTTGATAAGATTTCTTTCTAATTATCAATTTTTGTAAACAGTCCTTGGCCTTCGTAATGTAATGCTTCTTCTTCTTCTTCTTCTTCTTCTTCTTCTTCTTCTTCTTCTTCTTCTTCTTCTTCTTCTTCTTCTTCTTCTTCTTCTTCTTCTTCTTCTTCTTCTTCTTCTTCTTCTTCTTCTTCTTCTTCTTCTTCTTCTTCTTCTTCTTCTTCTTCTTCTTCTTCTTCTTCTTCTTCTTCTTCTTCTTCTTCTTCTTCTTCTTCTTCTTCTTCTTCTTCTTCTTCTTCTTCTTCTTCTTCTTCTTCTTCTTCTTCTTCTTCTTCTTCTTCTTCTTCTTCTTCTTCTTCTTCTTCTTCTTCTTCTTCTTCTTCTTCTTCTTCTTCTTCTTCTTCTTCTTCTTCTTCTTCTTCTTCTTCTTCTTCTTCTTCTTCTTCTTCTTCTTCTTCTTCTTCTTCTTCTTCTTCTTCTTCTTCTTCTTCTTCTTCTTCTTCTTCTTCTTCTTCTTCTTCTTCTTCTTCTTCTTCTTCTTCTTCTTCTTCTTCTTCTTCTTCTTCTTCTTCTTCTTCTTCTTCTTCTTCTTCTTCTTCTTCTTCTTCTTCTTCTTCTTCTTCTTCTTCTTCTTCTTCTTCTTCTTCTTCTTCTTCTTCTTCTTCTTCTTCTTCTTCTTCTTCTTCTTCTTCTTCTTCTTCTTCTTCTTCTTCTTCTTCTTCTTCTTCTTCTTCTTCTTCTTCTTCTTCTTCTTCTTCTTCTTCTTCTTCTTCTTCTTCTTCTTCTTCTTCTTCTTCTTCTTCTTCTTCTTCTTCTTCTTCTTCTTCTTCTTCTTCTTCTTCTTCTTCTTCTTCTTCTTCTTCTTCTTCTTCTTCTTCTTCTTCTTCTTCTTCTTCTTCTTCTTCTTCTTCTTCTTCTTCTTCTTCTTCTTCTTCTTCTTCTTCTTCTTCTTCTTCTTCTTCTTCTTCTTCTTCTTCTTCTTCTTCTTCTTCTTCTTCTTCCGTTCGCCTTGAATACTATAACTGCAATGTCGCCTCTTGTGTGAATTTAACTGTCCTTTTTAGTTCACTCAGCAGTCCATAGAGTTTATCTTCCACTGTCGTCTCTCTTGGCCAGAAGGTTATCCTAGACATGTTGTAATTTGGGCAGTCTTTGAGTATGTGCTCTGCTGTCTGCGACCGATAATCCACACGTGCACATGGCTGATTCACCAATCTTGAATCTTGTATACATGTGGTTGCGCAATCTATTGTGTCTTGTTCTGAGGAGCAGAATAATGACTTGTTCTGGTCTGTCCATAGCGTGGTAGTCGTCTTGAGCTGGTTTTGGTGGCTTTCTGACTGATTTGATCATTCTTTTCTTTTGGTGGTAACGGGCACATCAGGCTGTTCTTCTTTTGCTCCTTCCTTAGCCAATCGATCAGTTCTGTCGTTTCCGGGTACTCCACAGTGGGATGGTATCCACTGTATGGTGACCTTATGCTGGCTGCTAAGTTCAGAAAGTAGTGTCCTTAATACTGGCAATTTCCAAGACATCATTTCGTTTTCGTTGAGGTGAGTTTCTTGCATTCCAGTGCATTAGTTTTAGTCTTTGTTTGGTATGGCCAGAAGCTCTATTCTCAGGTCCCCTGGCTCCACAGGACATCTGAGAAGGACCTCCAGTAGTTGTGGTTGGACTCTTTCGAGGCATATGGCCTAGCACTGCACCTGCCTGGGGGTCCAAAGTAGGGCGAGCACCGTAACATTTAGCCGTAGTCGACATATTTCATTGTGCGTGATTTGTGGCATCCTGATTTCTGTGGTGCGCCTTCTCGCTGGTTGCCTCTTTATTCAGCACCTTTCCTTTGCTGGAGCAGACTGTGGTCTTTCTCGAGTTTAGGTGTGTAGGCATGCACACACATGTCTGCGCATGCACGTACGAGCATACACATCTAAAGCGTTCTGTATATTTCTCGGCGCCAGTGTCTTGTCGCTGCCCATTCTCCTGTTAGTTAAAACAGTTCCGCCACGAGAAGGCCAGAAGTTGGACTTCTGCTGCAAAGGTGATGAATGCATGAGCCGTTAGGGTATTTATGCAGGGTTGGGCGCTCACCCCAACCCGTCCCTGTCTACATACAGCAACATTTGGAACCATGTTATGCTAAAATACGAATTTATCGATTTTATATAGAGAAATATTTATCGACATGAACAATTTAATAAGGATGATTTTATGAAAAACATATATTTCTCCGGTGAATAAAATGATTTATTTTGCAAGAAAATATTAAATTTAAATGTCTTTTGCTGTTTTAAATTATTTCCACATTTACAATGTTCAAATTAATTTATTTGTTGTAGTAGTCTTGATATATTTCTGAAATTTATTCTGAGTTTACTACTTGTTTTCCGAATATTTTATTTTCACAGAGCCGGAAGTAGGTTTTGTTTCATTTCCGTCTTAAAGTTTTGTACAGTTCTAACTGTTCGAATTTTATTTTAAAAAATGAGTGTCAATAACAAATGTAAGATTGAAGATGAATGCCGTGTTTTTAATTATGAATGGACAACTAAGTACTGTTTTATAAAAGTTGGTAGCAAATCAGTTTGCTTGCTGTGTCGTGAGTCAGTGGCTGTCTTCAAGGAGTACAATTTAAAAAGACATTATCAAACAAAATATTCCGATTTGGGATACAACTTAACAACCGAAGGGAGAGAAAGGAAATGCCTTGAGTTCGTGAAAAATTTTGGAGAAACAGCAAACTGTTTTCACTAAACAGTCTTGAATTCAAGATGCTGCAAATGAAGCTAGTATTGTTCTATCACACATAATTGTAAAACAGAACAAGCCATTTTCTGATGGCGAGTTCATCAATGAATGTTTGCTAGATGCAGCAAACATTATGTGTCCAGAACACACACACACACACACACACACACACACACACACACACACACACACACACACACACACACACACACACACACACACACACACACACACACACACACACACACACACACACAAACAGATCTGACAACATTACTTTATCCACATCTTCCGGTTTCAAGATGGCGACGGACGGTCGTGTTGTTTTGTGTTCGTTAACTTTTTTGCGTAGGGGATGGATTTATTCATCTCTTGCGTGTAATTGGTGTGCCAGGATGTAAAACCAGGAGTTTCTACTCAAGATCTGCGCGGGTGCTACGGAGTTCGTGCATCGAGCGAAGCCATCCTTGAGTAAATTTTCAGCAGCGTGTGTGGTTCTCAGCAGTCTGTGTTTACGTTTTTTCAACATGGCGGAACAACGTGTTTTTTCCGAGCGGTCAGCAGTCAACATAACGAAGCGGCGTGGTAGCCGCGCAGGGACAAAGAAGCAAGGTAAGCGCGGTGGCTTGAGACGTTTTAGACTCAAGTGTCACCGTCTAGGACTCAGGAACATCCGTATTCTATATTGGAACTGTGCCAGTGTAAAACAACGGGGCTCTATTTTAGAAACCCTAGTTTACAGGAACGACATTGTAGCACTCCAGGAGACGAGACTGGGCGATCAGCTACTCCGAATTGCCGGCTTCAAATGTTTCTACAACAGACGACATCTGGGAACGGCGATTCTCGTTCGCGACAGCATGGTGGCGTCAGAGCTAGACATGTCCAGTTGGGACAGTGACGATATACAAATACAGGCGTTGAGAGTTCATTCCAGTATACCATTCGTGTTGGTTAATGTTTATGCCCGCAATGCCAGTGTGGACGCCCAGAAGTGGCAGTGCTTAAGTGGCATATTAGGCCACGAGATAAATGTTATTTTCTGTGGTGACTTCAACGCTAAAGGCAGATCATGGGGAAACACTTCCTCCAATACACAAGGGGAGGAGCTCGAGACTGCACTGGAAACCATCGACCTGGTTTGTATCAACAGTGGCTGTGTCACCAGGACAGCAAGCCGTCCGGGCGATGAGGACAGTGCTATTGATCTGGCGCTAGTTTCACCTTCACTCACTACAGTGTGTAGATGGGGTGTCCTAGGACACCATGGCAGCGACCACCACCCTTGCAGCATAGTGGTGGAGAAAATCAAATCAAATCAAATCAACTTTATTAGGGTCACAAATTGGGCGCGCAGGCCCGTCTTACATTCGGCCCTTCCAATCACTCGTCTTTCGTTCATCAAGAGCATTATACATTTACATAGGAAGAAAAATAAACATTGTGAAATGAATGTTGTAAACATAAACAAGGCAAATTACCATATTATGAGGCCCTTCTCCCACCTACCCATACATCACCTCACCCACACAACACCCCCACCTACCCACACACACGCACACCAAGGGACACATACACACCCCCACCTACCGACACACACGCACACCAAGGGACACATACATACCCCACCAACCGACCCATCCCCCTCCCGCACATCCCCCACCCACACACACTGCCCTCACCTGATCCCCCAACCAAAACACACTCGCCACCCACAAACATTCCCCCACCAACCCACACATCCCACGCCCATCCACATCCTACCCCACACATCCTCTCCCCACCCACACCTCAAACCACCCATCCCCCAGCCACATCTCCATCGACAACATATTCCCCACCCACACACACACTCCCCCACCAACCCACACATCGCACATCCACTCACACATCCCCAAACCATACACACACATCCCCACCAACTGACATGTCCCTACCCCCCCCCCCCCCCACACACACACATCTCCCTAACCACCCATACATCCCCAATCCACTCACACACACCCCACCACCCACACATACAACTTCCACCCACCCACACATGCCTTAACCTAATCCCCCACCACACAATCCCCCACCCGCACATCACATACACCCCCTACCACGCACTATTCCCAACCCACGCACCACACACACACATATCCCTCACCAACACATCCCCACTTACACACCACACACATATCCCCCACCCAGATATCACACAATATTCCCACCCACACCCACACAGATACCCTTACCCATCCACCCCACATACCCCCACTCACACACCACAAAAATCCCCACCCACACACACATACCTCACCCACACAATATCACCAACCAACACACCACACACCTCTCCCCACCCACACACGCATTCCCTACCCGTCCACCAACACACACTCACTCACGCATACATCCTCCACTACGCACCCACACACCCCCACCCACCCCCAACCAAACATCTCTCGATCACAATACCCCTACCCCCACATACATCCTCCACCCACTCACACATCCACCCCGACACATACAACTCTCTCACCCACCTACACATCCCTAAGCCACTCACACACCCCCACCCACACATTCCCCACCCACACACACACATCTCCCACCCACACTCCCCCACATACTTCCCCCAACCACCACAATCCCCTGCTCACCCACACATATACCCCACCCATACGCACATTCCCCGCACCCATCACACACATCCCCCACACCACACACTATCCTCCACCCATACCACCACAAACATACCCTCCACCCACACATCATTCACACTTCCCCCACCAACACACCGCACACATATCTCAAACCCACACACCATACACTTCTCCCCACCCGCCCTTCCATCCCAAATCCACCCAACACAATCCCCTACCCACACAACCCCGCCTCCCACACATACTTCCTCAAACCATCCACACATCTCCACCCACATAAACACACATCCCCTGCATCCGTCCCATACACATATCCTCCACCCATACACACATCCCCCACACCCATTCAAACACCCCTACTTTCACCCCCACACATCCATCCACACATCCCACCAACACCCACAAATACCACTACCCACCCCAACCCATCCAAATGCATACCCCCACCCACACACCCCCACCCACACATATCCCCACACTCACACACATCCTCCACATACACTCACACTTCCTCACATATAGACACATACAAATGTCTCACGTTAGTAATGAAATTATTATGAACAAACTCCCACACTTTACTCACACACATACACTGACACTTGTCATGAGCAGTCTCATAAAAATGTTAAACATGGAGAAAAATGCGTACATAAAATGTATGTGACGTAAAAATAGTGATGCTCTCTCTCTCTCTCTCTCTCTCTCTCTCTCTCTCTCTCTCTCTCTCTCTCTCTCTCTCACACACACACACACACACACACACATTCACTCTCACGCTCACACATTCACTCTTTCGCTCATTCATTCACTCTCACGCATTCACTCTCACGCTCACTCATTCACTCTCCCGCTCACTCATTCACTTTCCCGTTCACTCATTCACTCTCCCGCTCACTCATTCACTCTCCCGCTCACTCATTCACTCTCACGCTCACTCGTTCTGTCTCTCATTCACACTCACTGACTCACTCACTCAAACTACAGTAATGAACATGAGTTTATATTATGCATGATACAATCAAATGGTATTTAACTGATAATATGACAGATGAGAATACACAAACATATGGATTCGCGTGTTACATAACATGCGTGTTACATGACATGCATCTGCTCAGCTCTCTCTCTCTCTCTCTCTCTCTCTCTCTCTCTCTCTCTCTCTCTCTCTCTCTCTCTCTCTCTGTATTCTTTCATATACACACACTCACTTGCATGCGCGCGCTCACACACACACACACTAACACATCAACTCTCCCACTGTCTCACTCTCTAACACACAATCCTTCACACACACACACACACTCACTCTCTCAATCACACTCTCTCACACATACACATACACATGAACGCATGCACATGAACGCATGCACACACGCATACACTCCCTCACTCACTCTCACACATACACGTACGAATGCATGCACTGACACATTCCCCCACCATTTCTCGCTCAATCACTCTCTCCACACACACGTATGCACATGCGCACACACGCATTCACTCTCTCCCTCTCACTGACACCCACTTTCTCTCTCTCTCTCTCTCTCTGTCTCTCTCCGTCTGTCTCTCTCTCTCTCTCTCTCTCTCTCTCTCTCTCTCCCTCGCTCCCACACGCACACACATATATAGTGAACAATTATAGTTAAACAATTATAATGAACAATTATACTGAACAATTATACCAGTAAATGAATTATGGTGGCATATAGTCGGTATGGATTAAGTATTGAAAGAGTTTTCGGTTAAATGTGTAGGGACTCATTGGAGTTTTCAGATCTGGAGGCAGATCATTCCATAAGTGAGCACCAGAATAGGTGAAACATGTTTTGTATAGGTCCAATCTAGGCTTTGAGACATGTAACAAATTTAGGCGCTTGCTGTTCATTGCATTAGATTGAATCAGCGGCAGAAGATACTCTGGGGTATTTTAAGATATAATTTTATTCACTAATTTGGCTTTGTTGAAAAGGAAGCGCTTTTGTAGTGGTAGAAGTCTTAGATGACTGTACAAATTATTACTTTCAACGTGCTTTATGTCAGAAACCAGACGAATAGCGCGGTTTTGTAGAGAACATAGTCGTTTTAAATTAGATTTAGGGCAACCATCCCAAACTGTGGAACAGTAATCGAGATGTGATTGGATATAGCATGTATAGAATATTTTTCGTGTGCTTTCGTCCAGGAAGTGCTGAATTTTAGCAAGTTGGTAAACTTTTTGTGCTATTTTCTTGGTAAGAGCGTGAACATGAGAGCTCCAGTTCAAATGGCTGTCTATTAAAAGCCTTGTGTTTTATGTTCAGTCACAGTGACTATAGGTAACGTGCCCATGCGGAGTTCGAGCGGTGATCCAGTTATGGCTAGTGTCTGTAGTTTTTGTCTGGTCGTTATTAGCATGGATTTGGTTTTGTCGATGTTAATTTGCATGCGGTTTTCATTGCTCCATCTAGTAAGATTATCAAGTTCCTTTTGTAAAGAATTCTCTAATTCACTACGGTTTTCTTGACTAGTATATATAGTACAGTCGTCTGCGAATAGATCACAAGTTGTATTGATATATAAAGGAAGATCATTAATATAAACTGCAAAAAGCAGCGGACCTAGTATTGAGCCCTGAGGCACACCAATATTAAGCTGTGTGGGTCTTGATAGACAGTTGTTGAAGGACACGACTTGTTGCCTGTCGGATAGAAATGACGTAATTATGTTCACCATGTTGGTGCTTGTCTTCATTTGCTTTAGTTTTCTAATTAAAATATCGTGATCTACCATATCAAAAGCTTTTTAAAAGTCTACAAACACCGCTCCACAAATTCTACCGTTGTTGATGTTTAAGTGCCAGTTATCGGTCATTTTTGTTAGAGCACTATGGCAAGAATATTTAGGTCGAAACCCAGATTGACTGTTAATTATTAGATCATTGTTAATTAAATGGTGTAACGTTATTTTATGAATGTGTTTTTCTAGTGGTTTTGATAGCGACGATAGTAAGGAAATAGGTCTATAATTACCCAAAACGCTATTATCGATTGAGCCATTTTTAATAAGCGGAAACACTTTAGCAATTTTAAATGCAGATGGAAAGTAGTTTTTGGCCAGGCACTGGTTATATATGAACGTTAAGGACTCGCTAATGACTGGTGCAGCACAACGAAGAATTCTATTACTGATACCATCTAGGTCGTGTGAGTTTGTTGATTTGAGGTTCAAGAGATATTTATAAACGTCTGCAACAGACATTAAAGGAATCTCAGCGGGAATATTTCTGGCGCACTTCTCCTCACAGAATGATGCCAGTGAACTTAAATTACACGATGAGTCTGGTATTGAAGACTTTAGATTCTCTATTTCTGATTGAAAGAACCAACTGAATTCATCGCATGTTATAGAATTTGGTATTGCTGATTCTGTAGGGCGTTTCTTATTGGTTAGCAAGTTAATAGCCTTCCATATATTTGTACTGTTTGAATTATCTACAATCAAATTTTTAAAATGATCTTTTTTTTATCCTACGAATTTCATATTTAACTTTATTCCTTAGTCTGCGGTAATTGATGAAGTCTTTATTTTTGTGTGCTGTATCTCGCTCTCTCATGATTTCCAGCACTTCTCTAGTGACCCATGGGGATTTATGTTGATTTTTTACTCGAACTTCTTTGATTGGCACGTGTTTATCGAACACATTGTAGACTGTCTTCGTCCAGAAAGCTAATGCATCGTCCGGGTCAGGAAGTTGATAAACGTGATCAAGGGCTGCTTTTCTTAAGTCTTGCAAAAATACATCTTGGTTGAATGCTTTATAATTCCTAAATTTGATACTTACATGTTTATGTTTAAGAGGTTTGAACCCAATTCTTGACCATGTACAACATACCGGGTAGTGGTCACTAACTGTACAAACAGGAACAGAACATTCAATAATATTATCTGGACAAGTAACATATATATGATCAATTATAGTTGAGGATGTGTCAGTAACCCTTGTGGGACGGTTTATTAGTTGTTTGAAATTGTAAGAAAGAATGATATCGTCCCATGTCTGGTTGGATTTACTAATATCTATGTTGAAGTCACCTAGTATCATAACTTCTCTACCTGCTGTAAACACTCTATCCATCATTGTAGTGAAGCAGTCATACCAACTGTACCCGGCACAAGGATTCCTATATAGGTATCCAATGAGAAAACGGCTGTTGGGTGGCTGGCTTCACCTCTAACCAAACACATTCTATCTCTACTGTCTCGAGATCACTTCTACGGGACCAGTTGAGAGAATTGGAAATGTATACAGCAATACCTGTCTCTAATTTTTGATTTGCATCTTTCCGAATTACTTTAAACCCCTTAAGTGAGATTTCGGAGTCGGTTATTTTGTCGTTAAGACGACTTTCTGTGATTCCAAACACATGGGAATGTTTGGACAGTATTACCGAGAGCTCAGGTAATTTGTTGAGCAGATGAAAGATGATGAGATGGCCTATATATAGACCATTTTTGCAGAGCCACTGATCGTGATTAGCGAACATTACAAACTAAAAGGAAGATTTCGCTTGTGGTATACAAATTGCAGGGATTTTGAAACTTTATTTAGAAATAGTTAAGGCTGTTAGAGGGGGCAGGAAAATGTCTTTGCTGGAGTGATATCATGAATGCTTGGTGCAGGGCTGCAGGATTGTATCGCATTAGCTGCTGAAGTTGATGGTTCCACTCATAGGGTTGTAGATTACCGTCCAGCGAGGGATTGCTATGAGTGTCACTGGAAGTGCCTACATTGGAAGCAGGCATCGACGGTACAGCACCATTGTTTAACGGTGTCCCCTTTGACATCATAGAGGGAGACTGTTTTACGGGCAAGGTAGGAAACAAAGTATCATATTTAGCAACATTTGGATTGGAGCTTGGGTTGCTATTCACAACATTGTGTTCCTGGGGTACAGGCAAGGGTGGTGTGGGAAGAGAAGGAGTGTTTTCTGAACACAGTGAGATGGCTGTTGCCGGAGGTGAAGTTCGGTTTACTCCTGTAACTGGTGCTGGTTGTTGTGCACGTTCGGGATATTTTATGTTCTTCGCTAGGAAGCTACTTCCTAGCTTGGAACAATGTATTTGATGTATATAGAGAAAGGCAGAACCAGGCAGCACAAGCTAAAGGTAAAGACGTTCCAGTATGACAGTACAGGGCAAGATGTGGTGAGTAAAATAAGACGTGACAAGCGCAGAACGTTTCAGGGCAGGAAAAAAAGCTGGGAGCAGCCACTGTGGTGGAGTCTCGAGGTGGAGAAGGCTTGGTTGGATAAGCGTAGTGCTGTAAGGAGATGGCAAAATGCCAAGAAGAACAGAGCTGGTCATCCTAGTCCCTGCTTGCACTTAGAAAGAGAGATGCACACAAAAGTAATCTATTTCAAAAAACTGGTCAAGGTGGTTAAATGCGAAAAATGGGCAGAGGTGTGTCAAAGAGTAAGCACAGACAAGTCACTGAAATTGTTCTGGCGACTACATAAAAGCATGAGTGGTATAGTCAAGAATAAGAGCATTTCAGACTTCCAAGGTGCTGACCTCACCTGGCAGAGGACTGACGAGGACAAGGGCAAAGCCCTCTTTGAACGCTACCTTGAGCAGGGCAACCAGACAGACATGGGAGGCCGAAATCTGGCCAAGGAGGTCACCTCAGACAGATGCAAGGCCCAGAACACTTCGGAGGAAGACACAGTGACAGTGAAAGAAATCAAGGCTGTGCTTCGACGATCAAAAAACAGTGCTCCAGGTCCTGATGGCATAAGATACGACGACATAAATAGGTGTACCGACAATGAGCTAGAGAAACTAGCAGACATATACAACAACAGTATAGGGAGTGCTAGCATCAAGGAGGAATGGTTACACAGCTATCTGATTCCCTTGCCGAAGCCTGACAAAGACCACAAAAAAATTCAGGGATATCGAATTATAACCATGCAGAATACAATAGGCAAGCTGCTGGAGAAGGTAATTGCCAGGAAAATATCAAGCCAACTAGAGAGGCAAGGTGTTTTCCCACCTACCCTGGGTGGGTACCGTCCAAAAAGAGAAACCTGGACCAATGCAGCAGTCTTTGCCCATGATGTCTATGAAGGTTTCCACGCAGGCACTGAAACCGTTGCTGCAGCGATTGATCTTGAGGACGCATACAACAGAGTACCACTGGATTTTTTAATGTTTCAGCTTCTTGAACTAAACGTAAGTCCATTCCTCCTTAGTTGGATCGCTGCAGCCCTCTACCAACGGAAAGTAGTTTTTAGATGTGGCAGTTGGACTTCGGAACCAACAACAATATATCCTGGCCTACCACAGGGATCACCATTATCTCCGGTACTGTTCAACGCCTACACAGTGAGAATCACCAGTGAGCAGATCATTGGACCTGGCAGGACATTGTCGTATGCCGATGATGTTTTAGTGTATCGTCAGGGTAAGGATAGAGAGGAGGTTGCTGTGGAACTACAAACCTAACTCAATCGCATAAGTACTTGGTGTGATGAAGCTGGGGCAATGGTCAACCCAACAAAGGCAACAGTGACTTGGTTCTCGTTGAATAATCATATTGTCAACAATCCAACACCAACTGTAATGCTGTGTTCAGAGACGGTGGAAAGAACGCAGGCAATGAATTACCTGGGGATACGGTTTGATCGAAGCCTTGCTTATAATGTGCACATAGACCAGGTGATAACAAAGGCCAAACGGGGTTTGGCAGCGATGCGGGTGATGGCGGCAGCAAACTGTGAGCAGCGCCATCTATGTCTTCTGTACGAGGGGCTGGTCATGTCTGTTTTGGAGTATGCAATGGCAATCCTGACTGTCAGCCATAAGCAGATAGAAAGGATGGAAAGGATATAGAATGAAGCTATGCGCATTATTCTTGGATGTACAAGAGCTACAGCATGCAGGGCGATGCGCTACCTTCTTGATTTTCCAACCATTGAAGAAAGAATACAAGCTTGCAGGGCACGCGCCTACCTCAGAATTAACGCAAACACACAACATCCACTGTATAGTGAAATTAGGAAGGTGAAGGGCAGCAGGTTAAAAAGAGGACGGTCGTGGATGGGTCAAACCGAAGACATTCTTCAACAGGTGTGTTCACTTGAGGACTTAGAACCTGGCGAGGAGTGGGTGCAAGTGCCAACAGACTTCTGCACATCCTTTTCAGTTTGCATCCAACTAGATAGAAAATGCAGACAAGAAAATCCGGCTGCTGTTGAGGCTGAAGTACAAGCGTTGATTTTCGAGAATTCGCTAGACGGTGACGCGGTCATCTACACAGATGGGTCGGTCGTCCGACATGTGAGAAGCTCATGGGCCTTTACAGCTCGGGCCGGAGGGAGAATTGTGAAGGAGGACTCTGGTGCTTTCACTGAAACCACAAGTAGCCTGACCATGGAAGTCATGGCAGTAAGTAAAGCAATAACAGGGCTCGAGACACAGACATTCACTAGGGCTTGTTTCCTTAGCGACTCAATGAACATGATCAAGAGGATAGAGGAGGGGTCGATCCGAAGAGAATGGTTGCTGCCTCTGAAGCGGTCTCGGCTGGCAAAGATTAGTTTCATCTTCGTGCCAGGTCATGCGGGAGTACAAGGAAATGAGCGGGCTGACAAGCTCGCAGGTGAGGCTACTGTGGAGGGCGGACGCGCCATGGACCAGGCTGACATTCTGAATGCTCTACGAGAAGTGAGACTTTTGCGAGAACCAAGTGATGACTGTGAATCTACAACAATGGCCAGACTGCGGGAGCAGTAAATTAAAAGAGGAGTGGCCAAACAAGAACACTACGCAGGAAGCCAAAGAAGATTGATAAACCAACACAGAACTGGCGTCGTTAGCCGCTACACGCTGCGGGATTTGCTGAGGAGGGGATCCGAGCACTTATGGACTGAATGGTTCGATGTGCAACGAGGATGATCTGTCGACTAACTAACTAACTAACTACTTTATCCAGGAGAACTGTGGCCAGACGTGTTGATAAGGAATGTGACAATGTTATGCATAAACTTCAAGATGCAAGTAAACAATTTTTGTGGTAGTCTCTTTCATTGAATGAGAGTACCGATTTACATGATACTGCCCAATTATTGATATTTATACGTGGAATAAACTTTTATTTCAAACTCACTGAAGAGTTATTGAGTGTTGAGTCACTCAAAGACACAACCACAGATATTCAATGCTTTTACTAACTGTATTGAAAGAACTGGGTTAGTTCGGAACAAGATGGCAAGTATTACAACTGACGGAGCTCGTGCTTTGACTGGAAAAAAATTTAGGTCTGGTAAAGTTGATAAGTGATAAGATTAAATCAGAATATCCAGACCATACATTATTACCACTTCACTGTGTGATTCATCAAGAAAGTCTGTGAAAAACTTTTGAATATCAAGCATGTTATTGACCCAGTTGTCAGTGTTATCAACCTCATCAGATCAAGAGGACTTATTCACATACAGTTCAAAGCATTACTTGACGACTTGGAAACTGAACAATCCGATGTCTTGAACCACACCAGTGTTCGATAGCTGAGTCTCGGCAAGGTGTTGAGGCGAGTGTGGGAACTCAGAGAAGAAATAGTGATGTTCCTAGAGATGAAGGGCATTGAATGTGACTTTAATACTAATATTGTCAATAAAGAGTGGAAGTTAGACTTTATGTTTGCCATTGAAATTATGGAAAAGTTAAATGAACTGAATTGACAAACTTCAGGGCAATGGTGTGTTCGCACATGAATTGTATGTACATGTAAAATCATTTCAGGCAAAACTCTCACTGTACTCCAGACAAGCAAGTGAAAAAAGATTTTGTCACTTCCCTTTGCTGAAACAAGAAACCATTTCTGGTGAAATGACTGAAAAGTACAAAGCCCAATTAGATGCACTGATTGAAGAATTTGGATGGAGATTCCAAGATTTCAAGAACGTAGAGCCATAGTTCAATATTCTCAGTTCCCTTTTCAGTGCAGAAGTTGATACAGCCACAGAGGATATACAATTGGAGCTGCTTGACTTACAAGCAGATCATGGCCTGAAAGAGAAATTCAAGTCAGATGGTTTGCTGGATTTCTATGGATCTTTATGACAAGAATCATTTCCCATCTTGAAAAACTTTGCAGCTAAACTTTTATCATTGTTTGCATCAGCATACATTTGCGAACAAGCATTCTCTTCCTTGAAGATCAACAAATCTAAGAATAGGTCTTTATTGTCGGACTGCAACTTGCATGCTGTCATGCGAATTTCAACAAGTAAACATTCTCCATATTTCAAGAATATTGTCAAAAAGTGCAAGCAGTTACATACATCTCGTTAGAAATCAACAATTATAGTGACAGTGTAGTCGATTTGTGTCTAAATTAAAGCCATTGATAGATAATAAAGAATATTTGTTATAATAACATGTTGTAAAATCTTGTTAACAAATTAGTAAAAGTTTTTGTCCATATTGTCAAATATAATGTATAAGTATATAAGTAAAATAACACTGCAATCATTATTTATTTATACTGCTTAATAACCTATAAATAATTAATAATTACTTATTGTGATAGGTTGCTGTAAGCAAAATGGACATTTTATACAATATATATATATATATATATATATATATATATATATATATATATATATATATATATATATATATATATCTATATATTATATATATATATATATACACATACATGCGGCCAGTCAATAGCTTTACATTTGTCAATGCGGCCCTACGCACAAAACGTTTGCCCACCCCTGCCCTAGTCCATACTTGCCCAGTATGCATCCGTCCTGTTGATTTCCAACTTTGGCATTCAAGTCACCCATTATGATAGCTACTTCAGAATTCTTGCATTTCTTGAAGGCTTTCTCTAAATCACTATAAAATTCATCAATGCTGTCATCACTACTGTCTGCTGTTGGTGCATAAACTTGTATGACGTTGACATCAAAAGGTCTTCCACTCAACTTCACCAGTAACACACAGTCTGATACAGTCCAATATCCTTTGATCGATTTTGTTCTCTCTGTATCCATTATAATTGCTACTCCCCGCTGTTGTTTCTCTCCACCAGAATAGATCATTCTATATTCCTCAGATGTCATAATGCCCATTCCTGTCCATCTGGTCTCACATATACCTAACAGGTTAATAGTTAATCTTCTCATTTCATTCTTAATGTTATCAAATTTCCCATCCCCACTCATAGTTCTTACATTCCAAGTTCCTACTTTCAATGATGATATTATTTTGCACCCAGTCGCCTGATGACAGTCTGGAATCACCTGGTGCATATGACTACCCCTACCGGGCGAGGCTGCTCCTATGGAGCACCCATTTACGTTGTTTCTCTGATTATCGATAAGACTGCAGTACATAATATTCTTGGTATCTGTAAAGAAGGTAGTTTGCCATTGCTTTCCTTCCTAGCAGTGACCATACTGGTCGATGACCGTAGCCAATGTCCTCCCAAAAAAGAGATCCTCTGCCTACCGTCGTGAAAACTGGAGACCATAACCTACAACTATCTGTCGGCTGCTTCTCAACTTCATCCACCACCTGCACCCATGGCTTCACGTATCCCTGATCGGGGGGCTAAAGGGATACTCCACCTTGCCTAAGGGTGTCCCGTAGGCTAGTGGAGGGAAGGAGGCACCCATCAAGGCATTACTATCATGCTATTATATTTAAAATATTCTCTAAGCAAACGTAATTGCACCAGCATTTGGGAGAGCGAGAGAGAGAGGAGAGAGAGAGAGAGAGAGAGAGAGAGAGAGAGAGAGAGAGAGAGAGAGAGAGCTACTTGTTCAAATTGAATGAAATTTACAAACATAAATGACAGTTCTTCTAAACATATTTATCAACATAAACCCCATAGACTTCCAAGGTCTTTCGCCGTTAATGTAAGTAAATTGTCTCTAAATTGTGAGTGGCCGTAAGAGGCCAGTAAAAAAATGTTGTTCCCCCACAGAGGGGAACCGTTGTCGGAGAAAAATTAAGACTTATCATAAAAAGTAGTTTTGAGAATTAAACATAAATATAAAATTGAAAAAGTTTGTCATAAAATGTAAGTAAACAAAGATTTAACAAATGTTGTATAAACATTTTAATAGCTTTCTTCTCGCCGTTGCAAATATTTGACTGCAGTAATGATTGTTTTATTTCTCAAAGAAAAATGAAAGATTTTAATGTTAGTTATTGGTATTATACTTAGGTATACCATTTTCATTTTCAAATTCTAGTAATTTCCCTTGTATTAATATTAGATGTTTATGTCCCCCTGCCATGCGCTGACTGCTAATGCAACCATAGATTAATCTTAGGCAATTTACATATAAGGTAGACCAAGAAGACGGTGGAGAGATAATATATATATATATATATACAGACCTACAAGCACTTGGAATCAGCGACTGGCAAGAGAAGGTCAAACTGAAAGACGAATGAAAACGGATTGTATCTGCAGCAAAGAACCTCAATGGCTCGGAACGCTGAAGAAGAAGAAGAAGAATTTACATATAAACTTAAAGAAAGTCAAATATACAAATAGAAACGCAAAATTTGATCTACAGGCACTGAAGAGTGAGGAGATAAAAGATAAAATTCAAGCGTAGAGGTAAAGAACAGATTCGATGCATTGTCCTATATGGAAATATTATTTCAAGACGTCAGTGACCAATTGGAAATATAAAAGAAATCAGTCAAGAAGCTGTACTGACACAACAATGATAATCCCAAAAATAAAGATAATAGGACGCAAGAAATGGATGATGGAAGACATCTTAAAACTCATGGAAATAAGAAGAAATAACAAAAATAACTAGGAAATATACGAAGAGATCACAGGAAAATTATAAGCTATGCAAAGAGGCAAAGGGAGAGAAACATGGGGAGCTTGAGGAAAATTGCAAGGCAATTGAAACCAAACACAACACCCAGAATGCCAATTAGATGCACCAAGAATTAATACATCACTAACAAAAGAACACTCACATCAACAGATTGTATAGGTAGTCGAGATGAGCGGGACGGTATGGCTGCTTGTTCCGATGGGGGGGACTGTTGTGCGTCTGGGTTTGTATGCTTTATGGGCGTGTTCAATTTCTTTTATCTGTTGTGGCCGACGCGCCCTTATTCGCATGCTGGAAGGGGACTGGCTAGCCTCTAGTCTAGAGCGTCTGGGTCATGCCCGTTCATTCGAGTCTGAATTTAGCAAGTTGGTAAACTTTTTGTGCTATTTTTTGGTAAGAGCGTGAACATGAGAGCTCCAGTTCAAATGGCTGTCTATTAAAAGCCCTAGTGTTTATGTTCAGTCACATTAACTATAGGTAACGTGCCCATGCGGAGTTCGAGCGGTGATCCAGTTATGGCTAGTGTCTGTAGTTTTTGTCTGGTCGTTATTAGCATGGATTTGGTTTTGTCGATGTTAATTTGCATGCGGTTTCATTGCTCCATCTAGTAAGATTATCAAGTTCCTTTTGTAAAGAATTCTCTAATTCACTACGGTTTTCTTGACTAGTATATATAGTACAGTCGTCTGCGAATAGATCACAAGTTGTATTGATATATAAAGGAAGATCATTAATATAAACTGCAAAAAGCAGCGGACCTAGTATTGAGCCCTGAGGCACACCAATATTAAGCTGTGTGGGTCTGATAGACAGTTGTTGAAGGACACGACTTGTTGCCTGTCGGATAGAAATGACGTAATTATGTTCACCATGTTGGTGCTTGTCTTCATTTGCTTTAGTTTTCTAATTAAAATATCGTGAATCTACCATATCAAAAGCTTTTTAAAAGTCTACAACACCGCTCCACAAATTCTACCGTTGTTGATGTTTAAGTGCCAGTTATCGGTCATTTTTGTTAGAGCACTATGGCAAGAATATTTAGGTCGAAACCCAGATTGACTGTTAATTATTAGATCATTGTTAATTAAATGGTGTAACGTTATTTTATGAATGTGTTTTTCTAGTGGTTTTTGATAGCGACGATAGTAAGGAAATAGGTCTATAATTACCCAAACGCTATTATCGATTGAGCCATTTTAATAAGCGGAAACACTTTAGCAATTTTAAATGCAGATGGAAAGTAGTTTTTGGCAGGCACTGGTTATATATGAACGTTAAGGACTCGCTAATGACTGGTGCAGCACAACGAAGAATTCTATTACTGATACCATCTAGGTCGTGTGAGTTTGTTGATTTGAGGTTCAAGAGATATTTATAAACGTCTGCAACAGACATTAAAGGAATCTCAGCGGGAATATTTCTGGCGCACTTCTCCTCACAGAATGATGCCAGTGAACTTAAATTACACGATGAGTCTGGTATTGAAGACTTTAGATTCTCTATTTCTGATTGAAAGAACCAACTGAATTCATCGCATGTTATAGAATTTTCTATTGCTGATTCTGTAGGGCGTTTCGTATTGGTTAGCAAGTTAATAGCCTTCCATATATTTGTACTGTTTGAATTATCTACAATCACATTTTTAAAATGATCTTTTTTTTATCCTACGAATTTCATATTTAACTTTATTCCTTAGTCTGCGGTAATTGATGAAGTCTTTATTTTTGTGTGCTGTATCTCGCTCTCTCATGATTTCCAGCACTTCTCTAGTGACCCATGGGGATTTATGTTGATTTTTGACTCGAACTTCTTTGATTGGCACGTGTTTATCGAACACATTGTAGACTGTCTTCGTCCAGAAAGCTAATGCATCGTCCGGGTCAGGAAGTTGGTAAACGTGATCAAGGGCTGCTTTTCTTAAGTCTTGCAAAAATAAATCTTGGTTGAATGCTTTATAATTCCTAAATTTGATACTTACATGTTTATGTTTAAGAGGTTTGAACCCAATTCTTGACCATGTACAACATACCGGGTAGTGGTCACTAACTGTACAAACAGGAACAGAACATTCAATAATATTATCTGGACAAGTAACATATATATGATCAATTATAGTTGAGGATGTGTCAGTAACCCTTGTGGGACGGTTTATTAGTTGTTTGAAATTGTAAGAAAGAATGATATCGTCCCATGTCTGGTTGGATTTACTAATATCTATGTTGAAGTCACCTAGTATCATAACTTCTCTACCTGCTGTAAACACTCTATCCATCATTGTAGTGAAGCAGTCATACCAACTGTACCCGGCACAAGGATTCCTATATAGGTATCCAATGAGAAACGGCTGTTGGCGTGGCTGGCTTCACCTCTAACCAAACACATTCTATCTCTACTGTCTCGAGATCACTTCTACGGGACCAGTTGAGAGAATTGGAAATGTATACAGCAATACCTGTCTCTAATTTTTGATTTGCATCGTTCCGAATTACTTTAAACCCCTTAAGTGAGATTTTGGAGTCGGTTATTTTGTCGTTAAGACGACTTTCTGTGATTCCAAACACATGGAACTGTTTGGACAGTATTACCGAGAGCTCAGGTAATTTGTTGAGCAGATGAAAGATGATTGAGATGGCCTATATATAGACCATTTTGCAGAGCCACTGATCGTGATTAGCGAACATTACAAACTAAAAGGAAGATTTCGCTTGTGGTATACAAATTGCAGGGATTTTGAAACTTATTTAGAAATAGTTAAGGCTGTTAGAGGGGCAGGAAAATGTCTTTGCTGGAGTGATATCATGAATGCTTGGTGCAGGGCTGCAGGATTGTATCGCATTAGCTGCTGAAGTTGATGGTTCACTCATAGGGTTGTAGATTACCGTCCAGCGAGGGATTGCTATGAGTGTCACTGGAAGTGCCTACATTGGAAGCAGGCATCGACGGTACAGCACCATTGTTTAACGGTGTGTCCCCTTTGACATCATAGAGGGAGACTGTTTTACGGGCAAGGTAGGAACAAAGTATCATATTTAGCAACATTTGGATTGGAGCTTGGGTTGCTATTCACAACATTGTGTTCCTGGGGTACAGGCAAGGGTGGTGTGGGAAGAGAAGGAGTGTTTTCTGAACACAGTGAGATGGCTGTTGCCGGAGGTGAAGTTCGGTTTACTCCTGTAACTGGTGCTGGTTGTTGTGCACGTTCGGGATATTTTATGTTCTTCGCTAGGAAGCTACTTCCTAGCTTGGAACAATGTATTTGATGTATATAGAGAAAGGCAGAACCAGGCAGCACAAGCTAAAGGTAAAGACGTTCCAGTATGACAGTACAGGGCAAGATGTGGTGAGTAAAATAAGACGTGACAAGCGCAGAACGTTTCAGGGCAGGAAAAAAAGCTGGGAGCAGCCACTGTGGTGGAGTTTCGAGGTGGAGAAGGCTTGGGTGGATAAGCGTAGTGCTGTAAGGAGATGGCAAAATGCCAAGAAGAACAGAGCTGGTCATCCTAGTCCCTGCTTGCACTTAGAAAGAGAGATGCACACAAAAGTAATCTATTTCAAAAAACTGGTCAAGGTGGTTAAATGCGAAAAATGGGCAGAGGTGTGTCAAAGAGTAAGCACAGACAAGTCACTGAAATTGTTCTGGCGACTACATAAAAGCATGAGTGGTGTAGTCAAGAATAAGAGCATTTCAGACTTCCAAGGTGCTGACCTCACCTGGCAGAGGACTGACGAGGACAAGGGCAAAGCCCTCTTTGAACGCTACCTTGAGCAGGGCAACCAGACAGACATGGGAGGCCGAAATCTGGCCAAGGAGGTCACCTCAGACAGATGCAAGGCCCAGAACACTTCGGAGGAAGACACAGTGACAGTGAAAGAAATCAAGGCTGTGCTTCGACGATCAAAAAACAGTGCTCCAGGTCCTGATGGCATAAGATACGACGACATAAATAGGTGTACCGACAATGAGCTAGAGAAACTAGCAGACATGTACAACAACAGTATAGGGAGTGCTAGCATCAAGGAGGAATGGTTACACAGCTATCTGATTCCCTTGCCGAAGCCTGACAAAGACCACAAAAAAATTCAGGGATATCGAATTATAACCATGCAGAATACAATAGGCAAGCTGCTGGAGAAGGTAATTGCCAGGAAAATATCAAGCCAACTAGAGAGGCAAGGTGTTTTCCCACCTACCCTGGGTGGGTACCGTCCAAAAAGAGAAACCTGGACCAATGCAGCAGTCTTTGCCCATGATGTCTATGAAGGTTTCCACTCAGGCACTGAAACCGTTGCTGCAGCGATTGATCTTGAGGACGCATACAACAGAGTACCACTGGATTTTTTAATGTTTCAGCTTCTTGAACTAAACGTAAGTCCATTCCTCCTTAGTTGGATCGCTGCAGCCCTCTACCAACGGAAAGTAGTTTTTAGATGTGGCAGTTGGACTTCGGAACCAACAACAATATATCCTGGCCTACCACAGGGATCACCATTATCTCCGGTACTGTTCAACGCCTACACAGTGAGAATCACCAGTGAGCAGATCACTGGACCTGGCAGGACATTGTCGTATGCCGATGATGTTTTAGTGTATCGTCAGGGTAAGGATAGAGAGGAGGTTGCTGTGGAACTACAAACCGAACTCAATCGCATAAGTACTTGGTGTGATGAAGCTGGGGCAATGGTCAACCCAACAAAGGCAACAGTGACTTGGTTCTCGTTGAATAATCATATTGTCAACAATCCAACACCAACTGTAATGCTGTGTTCAGAGACGGTGGAAAGAACGCAGGCAATGAATTACCTGGGGATACGGTTTGATGGAAGCCTTGCTTATAATGTGCACATAGACCAGGTGATAACAAAGGCCAAGCGGGGTTTGGCAGCGATGCGGGTGATGGCGGCAGCAAACTGTGAGCAGCGCCATCTATGTCTTCTGTACGAGGGGCTGGTCATGTCTGTTTTGGAGTATGCAATGGCAATCCTGACTCTCAGCCATAAGCAGATAGAAAGGATGGAAAGGATACAGAATGAAGCTATGCGCATTATTCTTGGATGTACAAGAGATACAGCATGCAGGGCGATGCGCTACCTTCTTGATTTTCCAACCATTGAAGAGAGAATACAAGTTTGCAGGGCACGCGCCTACCTCAGAATTAACGCAAACACACAACATCCACTGTATAGTGAAATTAGGAAGGTGAAGGGCAGCAGGTTAAAAAGAGGACGGTCGTGGATGGGTCAAACCGAAGACATTCTTCAACAGGTGTATTCACTTGAGGACTTAGAACCTGGCGAGGAGTGGGTGCAAGTGCCAACAGACTTCTGCACATCCTTTTCAGTTTGCATCCAACTAGATAGAAAATGCAGACAAGAAAATCCGGCTGCTGTTGAGGCTGAAGTACAAGCGTTGATTTTCGAGAATTCGCTAGACGGTGACGCGGTCATCTACACAGATGGGTCGGTCGTCCGACATGTGAGAAGCTCATGGGCCTTTACAGCTCGGGCCGGAGGGAGAATTGTGAAGGAGGACTCTGGTGCTTTCACTGAAACCACAAGTAGCCTGACCATGGAAGTCATGGCAGTAAGTAAAGCAATAACATGGCTCGAGACACAGACATTCACTAGGGCTTGTTTCCTTAGCGACTCAATGAACATGATCAAGAGGATAGAGGAGGGGTCGATCCGAAGAGAATGGTTGCTGCCTCTGAAGCGGTCTCGGCTGGCAAAGATTAGTTTCATCTTCGTGCCAGGTCATGCAGGAGTACAAGGAAATGAGCGGGCTGACAAGCTCGCAGGTGAGGCTACTGTGGAGGGCGGACGCGCCATGGACCAGGCTGACATTCTGAATGCTCTACGAGAAGTGAGACTTTTGCGAGAACCAAGTGATGACTGTGAATCTACAACAATGGCCAGACTGCGAGAGCAGCAAATTAAAAGAGGGGTGGCCAAACAAGAACACTACGCAGGAAGCCAAAGAAGATTGATAAACCAACACAGAACTGGCGTCGTTAGCCGCTACACGCTGCGGGATTTGCTGAGGAGGGGATCCGAGCACTTATGGACTGAATGGTTCGATGTGCAACGAGGATGATCTGTCGACTAACTAACTAACTAACTACTTTATCCAGGAGAACTGTGGTCAGACGTGTTGATAAGGAATGTGACAATGTTATGCATAAACTTCAAGATGCAAGTAAACAATTTTTGTTGTAGTCTCTTTCATTGGATGAGAGTACCGATTTACATGATACTGCCCAATTATTGATATTTATACGTGGAATAAACTTTTATTTCAAACTCACTGAAGAGTTATTGAGTGTTGAGTCACTCAAAGACACAACCACAGGCCATGATATATTCAATGCTTTTACTAACTGTATTGAAAGAACTGGGTTAGTTCGGAACAAGATGGCAAGTATTACAACTGACGGAGCTCGTGCTTTGACTGGAAAAAAATGTAGGTCTGGTAAAGTTGATAAGTGATAAGATTAAATCAGAATATCCAGACCATACATTATTACCACTTCACTGTGTGATTCATCAAGAAAGTCTGTGAAAAACTTTTGAATATCAAGCATGTTATTGACCCAGTTGTCAGTGTTATCAACCTCATCAGATCAAGAGGACTTATTCACATACAGTTCAAAGCATTACTTGACGACTTGGAAACTGAACAATCCGATGTCTTGAACCACACCAGTGTTCGATAGCTGAGTCTCGGCAAGGTGTTGAGGCGAGTGTGGGAACTCAGAGAAGAAATAGTGATGTTCCTAGAGATGAAGGGCATTGAATGTGACTTTAATACTAATATTGTCAATAAAGAGTGGAAGTTAGACTTTATGTTTGCCATTGAAATTATGGAAAAGTTAAATGAACTGAATTGACAAACTTCAGGGCAATGGTGTGTTCGCACATGAATTGTATGTACATGTAAAATCATTTCAGGCAAAACTCTCACTGTACTCCAGACAAGCAAGTGAAAAAAGATTTTGTCACTTCCCTTTGCTGAAACAAGAAACCATTTCTGGTGAAATGACTGAAAAGTACAAAGCCCAATTAGATGCACTGATTGAAGAATTTGGATGGAGATTCCAAGATTTCAAGAACGTAGAGCCATAGTTCAATATTCTCAGTTCCCTTTTCAGTGCAGAAGTTGATACAGCCACAGAGGATATACAATTGGAGCTGCTTGACTTAGAAGCAGATCATGACCTGAAAGAGAAATTCAAGTCAGATGGTTTGCTGGATTTCTATGGATCTTTATGACCAGAATCATTTCCCATCTTGAAAAACTTTGCAGCTAAACTTTTATCATTGTTTGGATCAACATACATTTGCGAACAAGCATTCTATTCCTTGAAGATCAACAAATCTAAGAATAGGTCTTTATTGTGGGACTGCAACTTGCATGCTGTCATGCGAATTTCAACAAGTAAACATTCTCCATATTTCAAGAATATTGTCAAAAAGTGCAACAAGTTACATACATCTCGTTAGAAATCAACAACTGTAGTGACAGTGTAGTCGGTTTGTGTCTAAATTAAAGCCATTGATAGATAATAAAGAATATTTGTTATAACAACATGTTGTAAAATCTTGTTAACAAATTAGTAAAAGTTTTTGTCCATATTGTCAAATATAATGTATAAGTATATAAGTAAAATAACGCTGCAATCATTATTTATTTATACTGCTTAATAACCTATAAATAATTAATAATTACTTATTGTGATAGGTTGCTGTAAGCAAAATGGACATTTTATACAATATATATATATATATATATATATATATATACATGCGGCCCGCCAATAGCTTTACATTTGTCAATGCGGCCCTACGCACAAAACGTTTGCCCACCCCTGCCCTAACGTGTCCTATCCATCTAAGTCTTTGAAGACTGAGCATGGAATACACCGTCACACAACCTGATCTATCCAATACTTTACTATTTGTGATTGTGTCTTACCTCAATACCAAGCCGGTCTCCCTGGCCTAGAGATTAACGTCTTTATCCTTAATCCCGTATATTCTCGTGAGTAACGTAACCTGCGCGAGAATCGGTAGCGGTTCTCGATGCGTTGGTTACTTACGGGTTATGTGAGCCGGTCGCTCAGAAAGCAATGGCAAACTACTGAGCGTAATTTTGCCTAGTACATCAACAGCAGCTGACAAATGCTGATGTTGACTGCAAAGTCCTGTAAGGTATATGCAAAAAAAAAGTCTTTTAATACCAAATATTCTTCGCAGACAACGCATATGGAAGCTGTTTAAACGTTTCTCTTGGTGTGAGTAAGTGGACCAGGTTTCACTGCCATAAAGAAGAGTACTAAGGACACAGGATTGGTAGACAAGGACTTTTGTATTGGCAGTAAGCTTCCCTGGAGGACTTCCGGTCAGATGGCGACGGGCGGTTGTGTGTTGTTGAAACCGCTCCAATTTTCACGTAGGAGGTGGATAATTTCATCTTGTACGTGTGGTTTCTGCGTTAGGATGTATACCAGAAATTTCTTCTCAAGTTGTTTGCCTGTGCTACGGAGTTCGTGCATCTGAGCGAATCAATTCTTGAGTGTTTTCCGTAGCGTGTTGGGTTACAGTGTTGTTTTCTGGATTCTTCAAAATGGCGGACTTTTAAGGCGCGGTCCACGACGTAAGAGACAAGATAGACGGACCGGTGCCAGACACCACAGACGCAAATGCGACCGACTGGGCCTCAAGTACACGCGTGTTCTATATTGGAATTGTGCCAGTGCTAAACAACGTCGCCCAATCTTGGAAAGCCCGGCATACAAGAACGATATAGTTGCGCTTCAGGAGACGAGACTAGGCGTAGACAAGACATTCCATATAGCCGGCTTCAAATGTTTTTACAACAGGCGACATCTGGGAATGGTGATTCTAATTCGAGACAGTATAGTGGTTTCAGAGCTGGACATGTCCACGTGGGACAGTTACGAGATACATTTACAGGCTGTGAAAGTTCTCTCCGGTCTACCATTCGTGTTAGGTGAATGTTTATGCCTTTAACGCGAGTGTGAATTCTCATAGTTGGCAGTGTTTGAGTGACATAATAAGTCAGGAGAGGAACGTCATTTTCTGTGTCGATTTCAAAGCTAAGGGCAAATCATGGCGAACATTTCTTCCAACACAAAGGGCTAAGAGAAAATCATGGGGGACATTTCTTCCAACACACAGGGGTGCTCGAGGCAGCACTTGAAACCAGAGACCTTGTGTATATCGACAGTGGCTGTGTCACCAGGACAGCACGTTGTCCAGATGACGAGAACAGTGTTAATGACCTGGCGCTGGTGTTTCTGTCACTCACTACAGTGTGTAGATGGGGTGTCCTAGGACACCATGGCAGCGACCACCACGCTTGCAGCTTTTTGGTGGAGAACGGCAGAATCAGGCAGCACAAGTCAATGGTCAAGAACTTTAAGTATGACAGCTCAGGGCAAAATGTGTTGAGTAAAGTAAGGCGTGACAAGCGCAGGAAACATCATGGCAGGACAAAAAAAGCTGGGAACAGCCACCATGGTGGAATTGTGAGGTGGAGAAGGCTTGGGTGGATAAGCGTGGTGCTGTAAAGAAATGACAAAACGCCAAGAAGAACAGAGCTGCCCATCCTAGTCTTACTGTGCAATTGGAAAGAGAGATGAACACTAAAGTTAGCGATTTAAAAAAAAAACTGGTTAAAGTGGTTAAAAGTGAAAAAATGGGCAGAGTTGTGTCAAAGAATAAGCACAGACAAGTCACTGAAATTGTTCTGGCGGCTACATAAAAGTATGAATGCGGTAGTCAAGAATAAGAATGTTCCTGACTTCCAAAGCGCTGACCTTATCTGGCATAGGTCTGACGAGAATAAAGGCGAAGCCCTTTTCGAACGCTATTTAGAGCAGACGTATGTTCACCAGTAGGGAAAAGAAAACGGGGAAGACCAAGAGAGACCCTGCGTAGAACCATCATCAGAGAAGGCTCATTCAACGGCCAAGTAAACATCCAGATCTACAACAGGTAGCAGCGAACTGCCAGACATGGGGAGCCATGACTTCTGCCCTATGCGCCGCCTTAGGCTCAAGAGGAAAGACTAACTAACTAATTTAGAGCAGAGCAACCATGAGAGGTCGACATTTTGCCAAAGGGGTCACCTCAGATAGGTGTAAGGAGCAAACATTGCAGTTGAAGACACAGTGCCAGTGAAAGAGATCAGGGCTGCGCTTCGACGAACAAGAAACAGCGCACCAGGGCCAAATGCTAAAAGGCACGACGACATCAGTATGTGTACCGACAACGAGCTAGAGGAGCTAGCAGATATGTACAACAACAGCATAGCGAGTGCTAGCGTCAAGAAGGAGTAGTTACACAGCTATCTGATTCCTTTGCCGAAGCCTGGCAAAGACCACACAAAAATTCAGGGATACCGGGTAATATCCTTGCAAAATACAATAGGCAAGCTGCTGGAGAAGTTAATAGCCAGGAAAATATAAAGCCAGCTAGAGAGGCAAGGTTGTTTCCCACCTACTCTTGGAGGGTACCGTCCAAACAGAGAAACCTGGACCAACGCAGCAGTATTTGCCCATGATGTTTATGAAGGTTTCCACTCAGGCATTGAAATATGTGCTGCGGCGATTGATCTTGAAGATGCGTACGATAGAGTGCCGTTGGATTTATTAATGTTTCAACTGCTTGAACTCAAGATAAGTACATTCCTCCTTAGTTGGATCCGGCAGCCCTCTTCTAACGGAAAGTAGTTTTTAAATGTGGCATTTGGACTTCTGAACCAACAACAATATATCCAGGCCTACCACAGGGATCACCATTATCTCCGGTGCTTTTCAACGCCTACACTGAGAATTACCAGCGAGCAGATCACTGGACCGGGGAGGACATTGTGATATGCTGACGATGTGTTAGTGTATCATCAGGGTAAGGATAGAGATCGGGTTGCTGTGGAACTACAAACCGAACTAAATCGCACAAGCACTTGGTGTGTGGAATCTGGGGCAATGGTCAACCCAACGAAGGCAGCAGAGACATGGTTTTCTTTGTATAACCCGTATAACCATGCGGGTGATGGCGGTAGCAAACTGTGAGCAGCACCATCTTTGTCTTCTATACGAGGGGCTGGTCATGTCTGTTTTTGAGTACGCGATGGCGATCCTAACTCTCAACAGTAAGCAGATGGAAAGGATACAGAACGAAGCTATGCGTATAATTCTTGGATGTACAAGAGATACAGCTTTTAGGGCGATGCGATATCTTCTTAATTTTCCGACCATTGAAGACAGAATACAAATTTGCAGAGCACGTGCCTACCTCAGAGATAATGCAAACACACAACATCCACTGCATATTGCAATTAACAAGGTTAAGGGCAGCAAGTTAAACATAGGAAGGTCGTGGATGGGTCAAGCCGAAGACATTCTTCAACAGGTGTGTTCACGTGAGGACTTAGAACCTAGCGCGGAGTGGGTACAAGTGCCAACAGATTTCTGTACGCCTTTTTCAGTTTGCATCCAACTAGACAGAAAATTCAGACAAGAAAATCCGGCTGCTGTAGAGGCGGAAGTACAAGTGTAGATCTTCGAGAATTCGTTAGACGGCGATGCTATCATTTACACAGATGGGTCGGTCGTTCGACGTGTGAAAAGTTCATGGGCCTTTACGGCTCATGCCGGAGGGAGATTTGTGAAGGAGGATTCCGGTGCTTTTGTTGTGACCACAAGTAGACTGACTATGGAAGTCATGGCAGTAAGTAAAGTAACAACATGACCCGAGACACAGACATTCACTAGGGCATGTTTCCTTAGCGACTCATTGAGCATGCTCAAGAAGATAGAAATGGGGTGGATCCGAAGAGAGTGGTTGCTGTCTCTGAAGTGGTCTCGGTTGGCAAAGATTAGTTTCATTTTCGTGCCAGGGCATGCGGGAGTACAAGGAAATTAGCGGGCTGACAAGCTCGTAGGTAAGGCTACTGTAGAGGGTGGTCACGCCCTGGATGAGGCTGACATTCTGAATGCTCTACGAGAAGTAAATGGTTCGCAAGCAGAAAATGATGACTGTGAATCTACAACCATGGTCAGGATGCGAGAACAGCAAATTAAACAAGGTGTGGTCAAACAAGAACACTACGCAGGAACCCAAAGAAGATTGATAAACCAACACAGAACTGGTGTCGTTAGCCGCTACACGCTGCGGGATTTGCTGAGGAGGGGGATCCGAGCACTTATGGACTGAATGGTTCGATGTGCAACGAGGAAGATCTGTCGACTAATGAACTAACTAACTAACTAACTAACTAACTAACTAACTAACTAACTAACTAACTAACTAACTAAACTAACCAACCAAACAACCAACCAACCAACCAACCAACCAACCAACCAACCAACCAACTAAC
>JACEFZ010008435.1:210000-232500 GCA_014155875.1 Cepaea nemoralis
TGTTAGACCGGTTCTGTCGGAAGCCATACTGTGATTTGGGGTATGCTTGATCTCCCAGGACTTGAAGTCTGCGCAGAACAATTCTGGCAAATACTTTCCCAACAATACACTGAAGTGCGATACTTCTATAGTTGTTACAGTCGCTCCGATAACCCTTGTTCTTGTACAGTGTTATGATGCTTGAATCTTTGAAATCCTGTGAGACTTGTCCTTCTCGCCAGCATAGCTCTATTAGCTGGTGGATCTGTAGAGTGAGTGTGTTTTGCCCACTCCTGATAACCTCTATTGGAATCCCATCCTTACCTGGTGGAGCCTTGCCAGATGCAAGTTCATTTATAGCACACTTAACTTCTGTTATGGTGGGAAGTGTGTCCAGGTGGCCAAGAGTTGGCAGGGCATCTATGGCGTTGATCTCATCATCCGCTAGTTTGGTCTCACTTAAATAGTGCTCTGCCCATCTATCCATTGCTGTTGGGTCACAATGCTGACAATAGCGCATGCGCTGTCCAACGAGTTTTCGATGTTATCTCTCCACGTTGAGTTAAGCTGAGTTGAGTTGAGCTGTTATGTTAAGTCAAGTTGAATTGAGTTGAATTGATTTGAGTTTAGTTGATTTGAGCCAAAATCCAACATCATAACATTCGGGACATTCCCATAAGAGTCCCGTCCTCATCTTTAACAACCAGTGAAGCGTTCCAATATATCAATGGTACCAGTCTAGCAGTTACTGGACAAGAGTGACAACTCGAACAGTGCATTCAACGTCTGGGAATTACTGGACAAGAGTGACATATTCGGAGGACCCAACTGCACGTTAAGCAAAAGAAAAACCACACAACTAAAAGACAATCTTTTCATGCCGTATGAATCCCGAGGGATTTATAGTTAAACTCTCGCCTGTCAGCCAGTGGTCTTTGGTTTGAATCCGCATTGGGGCGGATTTTAAAATCGACCTAGGTTCCCAGGTCGAAACAGCCTAAAACTGGTATCAGGAAATGTCGCGATGTGATAGTGAAAACCACCAAGTAGGCCTACCGATCTGGCTGTGAAACCATGGATATAACATCGTACGCCCAATGCACGTTAAGTTGAGTAAAAGGGCCCGTTATGTGTACTACATATTGTACACGGCTTGAAGCATAAGGGAACATTTGGTGTTAGCCCAATATATGTATAAACACATTGACATGGTCAATATCTTGTAAGCCGACATTACTATATCTCCCAGGCATATCTATACTGTTAAAAAAAAAGACATTTAACATTTTTGGTGTTACTTTTATAAAAGATATTCGCTGATTGGACATCAGTCAACTCAGCGACTGTGTCCATCTGGTCATTAACTTCTCGCGGTTACCTGAATTGTACTCACCTCATGATTCGTGAGGTCATGAAAGAGGTCAAGGTCAAGACAACATTTTTGACAATAACTCGTGACAGGTTCATGATAATCCCGTGAAACTTACTGAACACAAAACTCTCTTACCATATTATTGAATGCCTATAAAAAATTGATGCTCCTAGAATAAATTCCGTTGAAAATTCAATGCGCAAGTATGGCTTATCTCACTAGAGAACAACGACTCATCATCATTGGACGTTTACAGGCTGGACAGTCACATAGTGTAGTTGCCAGAGAATTTAATGTGATTAGAAGCACCATTAGTCGCCTTTGGAGGCGATTTCAAGAAACTGGCTCAGTGGCAGAACGGCCGTGCAGTGGAAGATCCAGAATCACAACTGCTGCCGAAGACCGCTTCATACGGCTGCGTCACCTTAGAATCGATTTGCATCTGCGTCCTCTACAGTCCAGTCAATGCCAGGAGCTCGTCGAATTTCAGATCAAGAAGAGTTTACAGCAGAGTTTCTGAGCGCTATACCCAGAACAGCTTTTATGAGGCTCCTCAACATGGTAGCGGAGGTTTACTGATGTGGGGGGGGGGGGGGGAAGAAAAAATCTGCTTCATGGGAAGAAGTGACCTGGTGCAAATTGAAGGGCGCCTGAATGCAATTGAAATTACAATAATGTTGCGTTTCTTTTTTTTTTGAACAGTATATGTGCCTATTTTAATAAGTCAGTCTTGGCTCACAGATCAATTTAAAAAAATTCATCACGATGCGAATTCGAACTCATGATTACGGAACCTACCGGCAAGCGTGCTGACAATATCGCCACCGCGGCTCCCGTGTACACGTTAAAAACTGTCATTTACTGCCAATATAGTACCTTGCGGTGTATGGCAGAGGGGTCTTTGAGCCTGAGGAATTAAGGCCGCCTGGCTAGTGCAGTCGCCGCGAACTGTGCAGGTTAGGATTTTCTTTTTGCCCCCGACAGAAAAAAATCCGACACCTTACCGAGGGATCGAACCCGGGTCTCCCGAATGAGAGTCCGACGTTCTAGCCTCTCGGCCAGCCGCGTTAAGTATGTGACAAATCTTTCGGCAGGTGGGCATCGAAAAGATCAATCCAAGCAGATCTCCACCCCGCTAAATTTTTAAACTAAAAACCTACCCACAAATGAATATTCACAAGCACAACAAGGACAACGAAATCGACCGAACGTCACGCACGGCAGGGGAAAGACACCCGGGGTCATGACCCGGACGGGCCCGCCACTAGAGAGTGTTAAGAGAATAATGGGCCGAAACACTTGGGGAAGGGGTCACGCTTCTGACGATCAGAAACCCCCTGCCGTATTTGCTCCGCGGCGGAGTTTTCACCACTAACATATGGCGAGTCCATCAGACAATCCGGATAGACGGATGGACACTTTGGAAAGACTGAGGGAGGCCCTGGAAAGACTGGCACTGCTGCAGCGCAGTGTTGGAATTAGCTCCACCGGTCAAGACGGTGGGGCCGACAGCAGACCATGCTGACAACCCCTAATGCTGTATAATGTCCTTGTCGCGTCAATACAGGGTCCAAATAGATGCCCCTTGGATCCTCCGAAAGGGGGGAAGGGGAGCATGAAGGATCCAGTGGCGGCCACACTGTGACGACCCTATCCGTCCAATAGACCATGACTTCAGCCGAGCGACCGGGCTGGGCATGCGTCTGTGGTAAAAGCTTCGCCACCTTCCGGGGAATGAGAATTCACGCTGGACGAAAGGAATGAATGAGGGAACCTGTTGAGGTCATTGAAACAGTTACATAAATAAACACACATTGTATTGTTTGGCGCTCACTGAAGGAGAAGAAGGAAGTAGAGACTAGAGAACGCACTAGACAACATAAAATTTGAAAGCTATAGTTAGCTATAGCTAGATAGCTATAGCTATAGTTATACAGGTTCGAATCCCGGTCGGTAAGCTTTCAAATGTTATGTTGTCTAGTGCATCCTCTAGTCTCTACTTCCTACTTCTCCTTCTGTGAGCACCAAACAATACTATGGACGAAAGAAGTGCGAGAGTGCGTCACAGGAGGCACGGCAGTGCTCCTGGCAACGGGATATACATAAGACGCAAGAGGATGTCAGCCAAGGAGAAGAACCCCACAGTGCTGAGAAGACTCAAGTCGAGGTCACCTGTGACGCAACCTAGCAACCTTCCGAGAGTCTCAGGGTGAAGATCAATTTTCCCAATGCCATCAAGAAGGCCGGATGGGCACAACAAGCAGATAAAGGACAACGAAAGTGACCGAACGTAGAGCACGGCAGGGGAAAGACGCCCGGAGTCATGACCCAGACAGGCCCACTCCTAGAGAGTGTTAAGAGAATAATGGGCCGAAACACTTGGGGAAAGGGTCACGTTTCTGACGATCAGAAGCCCCCTACCGTGTTTGCTCCGCGGCGGAGTTTTTAGCACTCATAGCGCATGTGATTCAGGAACACACACCCGTAGCAGATACTTGCTGTTCACATTCTGTAGGTTTCAGTGTACAAAGGTATAGCTGGCCTGTCTTTCCCAGCATTAGCCAGCGGTGAGCTCAGGTATTGAAATCTCTTCCGACCTCGTTCATGGCCTTGCGAGCGCAGCACCCTAATCCAGTGGTTCTCAACCAGTGGGGAATTCCCCCCCCCCCTCCCTGGGGGTAATTTTAGGGTTTCCAGGGGGGAATTAAGATTATTTCAAGATCGCATTACTATAAGAACCAGTTACTTGATATTGTTTTTCCTTCTAAATTTTACGGTTCTGTACTTCTAGCCCTAATGAAATTCGTTTTATAACGTAAGTAGACCCACAAATCACGTTTTATGTAGAGTCTAGACTTGTTCCAGTATGTGTTATTAAACTTAGCTTCCATTTTTATGTATACTGTGTAAGGGTGGGGGGGGGGGGGAATGGTAGGGAGGAAATTCGAAAAGGGGGGGATGACGTTCTGAACATATGGTAAAAGGGGGGGGGGGGTGGCATGGGCCAAAAAAGGTTGAAAACAACTGCCCTAATCGTTGTCAACGCGCTCACTCTGAATTCATGCCCTGTGCAGAAATTCTCCATTCGTGAACTGGAGTAATAAATGAGATATTGAAGATATTCTAACACATCTTCTGCAGCACTTCATTTCACAAGCCCCGAATTGTTTGTTTAGTGATTGCGGCGCTGTGGATTAGGGGATAGTGAGACGCGCAGTTTCATAATTCCACCACATTCTGAGTGGAGGATTTGTTATTGGAGGTCGCTCGCTTTGAACTCAAGCGTGGTCCATACACTACTTCTAGTAGTACTTAACTGAAGTTTGCATGTGCTTTCCCTATTACCAGTGTCCTTCGCCATCAGGCGAACCCATTCCGACTTCAAGAGGTACTTGTAATTTACGTCCACAAGTCAAGGACGAGAAGTCAACATTTTAGTCTAACTGACCTGTATAGGGGTTGAACCCCTTACCTCGGCATCAGCACATCGGATGTTTCAGAATGCGCGTTCTTATTCATTCGGCCATGCTGACCTCCTGTTTGAAAATAGCAGCGGGCGGTTTGGTAGCAGACCGCTTGTGTTGATTTCGATGCTTTGAGGTGTCGGCCGTTCAGAATACAATGGCAAACTACTGAACTTAAATTGCCTTGTAAATCACAACAGCCTGTAAGTGCTGAGTTTGACTGCGCCATCATGTAAAGTACACGCAATTTACTTTTAGATTGCGAAATGGTGGATCAGAAAGTTGCCTCAGGAATGATGCATGTTTTCAACATTTTTACATTAGTTTGTTGGTTTTGTGCTGTAGGCTCTTAATACTATTTAATCTCTGCATTGTTGTGGCCAGCCTACTTCTGACATTTTGTGATCAGTCCTCATACACTGACCACAACCAGTTTTATTATAAGACAGCTGTATATTAAATCCGGGCGATGATAGAAGTTCATTCTGTGTTTGTTTGTGGGGGTATTTATTATAAACAATAATTCAGTGTAGCTCATATACATGTTTGTGAGGATATTCTTAAGAAATAACAATTCAATGTAGGAGAAATACACTGTTTGTGATGCTATTTCTTATAAATAAAAATTCAGTGCATGGAAAATACATGTTTGTGAGGCAATTTATTATTAATAGCAATTCATTGTAAGGGAAATAAGTTGTTTGTATGGCCATTTCTTACTAATAACAATTTAGTGTGTGTGCGTGCGTGTGTGTGGCGTGTGTGCGTGCGTGTGTGTGTTTATATAGGAAGAGTTATATAGTACAGCACCTCAAGTTGCCTATCACACGGTAGTCCTTCAAGCATAGCGTTTTTCGTAGCTTTCTTCTGGAAGCAATCTCATCGCGCGCCGTAATTCTCATCCGCTGCAAGTTAGCGAAATGGCCGAGCCTGTGTGTGATCTCTCATTGGAAACTGGGAATTGCGGGACAGTTCTTGACGTTATGCGTGATATAATGACAGTTATGTGACACGAAAAACTCAATCTCATTGGATACATCTCTGCAAGAAAAAGTAGTTTAACAAGGGATTTTTATATGTACATTACTGTGAAAAGTGTACAGTGTAATTGATTGCTCAATCAAAATGATTAGAAGAAAGCAAGTTATGATGTATTAGCACTTATAATCAGCAATTGATATTAACAATATAGCACTGAAGTAAAAATGCTGCATGGCCTTTGCCGGACGTTGCTATCAAGCCTACTGTGATTTTCTAGGCAAGAATTTCTAATTTTACGTTCAGCAGCTGAATTACGACTAAACAAGAACACATTATATTGGAGTAAATAAAGTGTTAAGCCTTGACAACACATTACTGCATTGGGATTAGTTGCGTGAAATCAAATCACTTGGGATTAGTAATTAGAGGTAGAAAAGTCACTATTTAGGACCGATATGTCAAGCCATACATTCTAGGATAACTTCTATTCAATTTTTGGTTTGCTATATTCCATTTGAACATGATTAATAACCTGTTTATTATCACTTAAAAGTCGACACAGTTGTGAAAACAATGGAAATAATTAACCATAAATTTGTTAGCAATAAACCAGAACTCGGAGAGATAGATTCTACACAGAATCTTCACGTCATTTAAGAGTTAACATTGTTAAATGAAAAATGTGCTTACGGCCAAAGGAACACGCCTAACAGGTAAGTGAATTTATTGTGTGCATGACTTCTACAATAGAGACTGGTTTAACCAACAATTTACCTGGACTCTCATGTCGACCAGAACTTAAATTGGTACCAGACAATGTCGTGGGAAGTAAAATCGACTGGGGGTACACTGACCATGTCATCCATCGAGTGCCGAGTGATCGGTCAACATATGCTTCTAGCATCATATACCCACTGGTCTTTAACTTAATGGATTTAGAGCCAAACAAAATGGATGGCGAATAAATTGGAAGTAGTGGGTGTCCCTGTTATGACCTATAAGTTGTTAATTTGGTAGCAGACATGTTGTATTATATATCAAATGAAAGGAGGTTACTTAGAGAAAACTGCAGTATTGATATTTTACGAGGGTAAGTTAATAAGTAAGTCACAAATGGCTGTAGAAAAATAAATAACTATGATAACGTGAAACGAGTTTATTTTTATACATTCATTGTCCCTTTATTTCTCAACATAATTTCCACCAACATTGATGCACTTATCCCATCGTTTTATCAGTCCTCCCAAACCGGCTGCATAGAACTGCGTGCTCTGTTTTCATTTACCTGCCATCCCACAGACCTGTGTGACTTACTTATTGACTCCCTTTCGTAACTTTTTCTACCCAGCTATGCACCGCTTTACGGGAAATCGCTAGGGGCTAAGTCCACTGAAAACTCACCTTGGCGGGAGACATTTCGCGAGTTACGCCGAAGTTTAATGCGAAGTGAAAATGCGATTTAGAAAACAGAGCACGCAGTTCTATGCAGCCGGTTTGGGAGGACTGATAAAAAGATGGGATAAGTGCATCAATGTTGGTGGAAATTATGTTGAGAAATAAAGGGACAATGTATGTATAAAAATAAACTGGTTTCAAGTTGTTATCATATTTAGTTATTTTTCTACAGCCATTTGTGACTTACTTATTAACTTACCCTCGTAAGTGAGACAACATTTTGCAGTGACAACATTTCAGCGATATATAAGCCCATGGCAGATATGGGAAGTACATTAAGACGATTAATCATCCCAGGCATTTAAACAGATAAAGTTGCACATTGTATAGCGTGTATTTTTATTGACTGTGGGTGTTTGAAAATATTGCCGTTCCAAGTTTTGTATTTACCCTCTGTGAACTCATGCAACATTAAAAGGTAAATACAAAACTTGGAAAGGCAATATTTTCAATAACCCCACAGATATTAAAAAGACACCTTTTAGTTGTGTTAGCACAGTGACTAGCACGCATGTCTCTCCGCCCATTGGTCACATGTTTGAATTTCTATAGAAGCCAGGGATGTAAAAAAATAAACTGACCGTGGCAACTAGATCGACCCATCATAAAATAGGTACCAGGAAATATTTCTGGATGTAAAGGTGACCGGCGTAATTATGGTCATATGACCCACCGAGTGCCGATTGGTGTCTAAATATACAGGGTTAGAACCGCATACCCAATATGCAACAAGACGAGGAAAAGTGTTCTTCACCTAATATGTGCTTGCATTTGTATAGAAGAGCGGTCTAACGGCTAGTGCGCTGCCCAATCTACTTCTGTAATCGTCATACAATGCATGTTGTTTGTGTTGTGTTGGTTTACAACTGTGATATTTGTGTGTTCTCCGTCTCGTTCCCCTTTTCTTCTTCAAGACGAACACACATAACTGCGCACTTTAGAAGTCTACGTGTCCGACTTAGCACACATAACTGCGCACTTTAGAAGTCTACGTGTCCGACTTAGCACACATTACTGCGCACTTTAGAAGTCTACGTGTCCGACTTAGCACACATAACTGCGCACTTTAGAAGTCTACGTGTCCGACTTAGCACACATAACTGCGCACTTTAGAAGTCTACGTGTCCGACTTAGCACACATAACTGCGCACTTTAGAAGTCTACGTGTCCGACTTAGCACACATTACTGCGCACTTTAGAAGTCTACGTGTCCGACTTAGCACACATAACTGCGCACTTTAGAAGTCTACGTGTCCGACTTAGCACACATAACTGCGCACTTTAGAAGTCTACGTGTCCGACTTAGCACACATAACTGCGCACTTTAGAAGTCTACGTGTCCGACTTAGCTCGCAGGTGTCCAAGGTTTGCTGTCTCTAGGCAGATTTCATTCACTGCACGGGTCTCTATTTACATGTCGGCGAGTTTCTTTTCCCTGGAATCTTGTAGCCTCCTCGGTGTGAATTTCAACTGCCGCTGGATTTGTAACGCGTACGTCCTACCCACGCCACCTCCTATTTTTTGAATTCATCCTATCTCACTACCCAAACCATCAGGAGGACATATGATATTTGACACCGATGGTTCTTCTTTTTTTTTTTTTGTGCGTCTTCGTTCATCTTCACATGTCACCATGACTGAATGCACAGAGTGCAACAGTCAACCGCCAACAGTCAAGAGTCAACAGTCATGTCATGCAAGAACTGGCGTGCTAGCGAAGTTGATAGCAAGTTCCACTGGTGATGCCAAGAGCATGGTCGACGAGGGTTCGACGCCGGGACCTGTTATCCGCGAAAATGAGAGAAAGATTGGCACCTGTTCCCCCGTGCATCCTAGTCCTACAAAATGTGATAGGGCTACTCCACCTCAGAGGTCATAGCAAGAAACTGTTTAGGAACAAAGTGTTATATGATTGTGTCATGAAAGGCTATTTAGCACGAATACATAAGAGAAGTAACGGCCGTAGAAGGTTATCACAATGTAAAATAAAAACAGTTTGGTGTGTGTTACCTGAACCTGTTTCTATTTTCTATTATTTGGTACGAAGATGGTATGTTATTATATTCCAATTTTAATATCTCTAGCTGCTTTTCCACTTTTTGTTTAAATTTATGCGGAAATATGTGTATGATTCCACATCTTAAAGTAATGTTTCACAAGTGGAGATCATGTTATAATTTTCAGCACTATATACTCAACTCAATACATCTCAAAGTTTGGGCACAGGTCGTTTAGTCTAGTTTCTTTTATGTACACAGAGACAGAATCATTCAGTACACAACGTGGACACAGGTCGTTTACTCTAGTTTCTTTTATGTACAAAGAGACAGAATCATTCAGTACACAAAGTAGAAACATATAGTTTACTCTAGTTTCTTTTATGTACACAGAGACAGACACATTCAGTACACAATTGGAAACAGGTCGTTTAGTCTAGTTTATTTTATGTACAAAGAGATAGAATCATTCAGTACACAAAGTAGAAACAAATAGTTTACTCTAGTTTCTTTTATGTACACAGAGACAGACACATTCAGTACACAACTGGAAACTGGTCGTTTAGTCTAGTTTATTTTATGTACACAGAGACAGAAACATTCAGTACACAACGTGGACACAGGTCGTTTACTTTAGTTTCTTTTATGTACACAGAGATAGAAACATTCAGTACAAAACGTGAAAACATTTCACGCCTATTAAAACTTGAGATGCTATAGCTGAAAGAACAACCCACCGCTAATATCTCTATTTTTATACTGTAATGATTTAGAAACAAGCTTGAATCGAGTGTCATGGATTTCACTTCCAAAATAACCGAGCAGATAGGGAAGGAGTACCAATAATTATATAGAATAGATTTTCAAATTATATACAAAGCATGAAGCGATAGTACAACTTGCTGAAGGAAATGGCTTACAAGTCTACAATCAGTTTGAAGTGAGGTGCTTCAGAGTTGTTTGTTTCCCTTGCCCCAGTTCTGTGTAATGCGTAGTCTGTAAGCATGATGAAAGAACTGAGGGAGTTTGTAAATTGTAGGTCAAAATAAATGGGGGATTTATACGTGCCATCAAGTTTCAGGAAAGGGATTATTATGGTAGAATCTGAACAGACACTTCAGAAATGGTCAAGTTAGATTTAAAATGTGAATAATTTCTAATAATTGTTGGCAATAATAGCATCAGATGAAAGATGATTGGTATATTGCCGTCTTGATAGACAATAGTTTGTAAAATGGAGTTATTCATCTCCATAGCACAAGTCTGGGATGAATTTAGAGACCATTTGTTCCCCATACAGCATAATCCCTCTCTCGGCCTGTCTAGTTTACTCCAGATGAAAGGTTACACTTTTAGGTACAATCCATCCATCCGCCCTTCCATCCATCCGTATCTTTCCGTCCGTCCGTCTGACTGACTGCATGCTTGTTTGTTTGTCTGCCTGCCTGTTTGTCTGTCTCGTCTGCCTGTCCGTTTGTCTGTCTATATATTAAAAATCATGATGCCGATGATCTATACGCAAGCCTGTCCGTTTGTCTGTCTATCTATTAAAAAACATGATGCCGATGATCTATACGCAAGCCTTGAATCCATATTAGGGTCTTCCAGGCCTGACAAACTGGATACCCGATTTCTTTGAAAATGAAAGTCGATCTGGAAGCGACGGGGTTCATCATTTCACAATTTCGTAACAAGATATGTGAAGGGTACTATCACTTGACACGCCTATGGCAGTTTTCTCTCATAGGATTACCAATTTCATCCTTCAATATCTGCCGAGTTTCGAGTTTGGGGGGTGCATATGGATTTTCTCCATTGTACAGACGCGTCGAAAGTGAGGCGGTGGGGAAGAGGGGGGGGGGGGGGGAGGGAAGGATAGTTTGGAGGGAATGGGGGGGGGGAGGGCCAAATGGTGTAGTCGTTTTGAGTCCTCTTCTAACTTAGGGAGCCGGGGTAAAACTCGGACAGGGATGTTTAAAAAATAAAATAAGTAACACGAGAATGTTAACCCACCAGTTATGTCGCTTCGTTAAATGTTCCTAATGTACTGACCTGTTGGACTGTAGTGATGCGAATGCTATACAATGAGTAATGGATGATTAAGAAACTGGAGACATTAGGGATTTCGTTGTAGAGAATAATGTTGAGAATATGGTGCAGGGAGAGGAAGACACATACTGAGGTACTGAGAGCTGCGGGTGTTAAATTATCACTTATCAAAACCACCAGGAAAAGACGAATATTTATGGAGTTTATCAACACCCGCGAGGTGAGATGCTTGAGGAGAGCTACCAGCTTAACTATTCGAGATCGAATATAACAGATGTTATCATGTTTTCCCGTTTGTTAATATATTAAAGGGTTAAGGCCTTTGTCCATAAATTGTGTTTTCGTTCTCATCTTCAACGAACTTCTATACGCGAGTCGCTTCAAATATTTTTAACCTGCCGAGGGAAAAAACCTGGCGCTGGGTAGGACACACATTGTCAAAGTCTGATAACTATATAACTAGAATGTCTCTTTTGTATCTATAAAACACGAGACCAACGAAATAGAGAAAGACCAAAACATCCATGAGCAAGAGAATTAGAGACAGATATGGGTATTAGTTGGAAGTCATGGAGGGAGCTGCAAGAGATAGCTACAGATAGGACAGATCGGCGTGAGCTGGTTGAGGTCCCAACAGAAGATGGAAGAAACAAAAACGGAAGAAAAGAAGAAGAAGCAGCAGCAGCAGAAGAAAAAGAAGATGATTAAGAAGAAGAAGAAGAAGAAAAAGAAGAAGAAGAAGAAGAAGAAGAAGAAGAAGAAGAAGAAGAAGAAGAAGAAGAAGAAGAAGAAGAAGAAGAAGAAGAAGAAGAAGAAGAAGAAGAAGAAGCAGCAGCAGCAGTAGAAGAAGAAGTTAATCGTGGGTAGAAATACAATTGATCCCTACAGTCCGTACCATTTGGATACGACAGGTTCTTATCCCAGTGTGTCCACATGTTTAAATGTTTTAATTACATAGTTTACCCTCTGTTGTCAAATTCATTCGTTCACTTCTATCAGTGCTCATGAATACTTTACATTTATTCATCATGTTAGCCACGATTTTGAGATAGTTGATCGGACGTCTTACTGTCTTTGATTAGGTTCACTGGCATTTCCGCGGCGCACATTAAAACATCCTTTAGAGCAGTGGTTCCCAAGCTTTTCAATCAGAGGGCCACATCTACTATTTTCGGTAGTTAAGATGAGATGAGATGAGATGATCGGGCCATAACGTTATAAAATTATAAAAGTCGCGAAATATCATTCTTACATTTCTTAACTTTCGTCAACAAAATTCTAAAACTTTAAAGGCAGTCAGTGTCAGTACTACACTGCGGTCATTTTTTTTAAAAATCAAAAGTTCATTTAACAATAAATTTTAAATCAGTTTCGAAAATCGCTATTAATGTTATTAATTTACAATTGTAACTGTTCTTCATAACCAGTTACTTAAGTTCAGATGCCAGTTTATCAATGTCTGGGCACACATCTGTCGTGCCCAAAGTCATAAGCACAGCTAGGTTACTGTCGGTGAGTCTGGAATGTTGTTTGTTTTTTATAACGGTCATTGCGGAAAATGACTGCTCGCATCTGTAAGTCGAACCAAAACGACAAATCTATCTCCGGACGAATGAACGCAAGTGTTCAAATTGCCCGACAGGCAATAGTCCCCAGACTGAAATCATATGATCAGCTGAATGTGAAGGAGGTAGCTCCAGAAATTTACATCTCAGTGCATAATTGTATTTCAAATAAATTACTTCGTGCTGAAGGTTTTGTGCACTCTGATTGGTCGACAAGGCTGGGATGTGGGATCTTCATAACGTTTCGTTGCGAACTGAACGCAAATTATCGCACGCTGATAGGGCTCGTTGAGTGCATTTTTGAAATTATTAAAATATATTATAATAAATAACAAGGCCTGGCGTGCCACTTTCTGACAGCTGGTGGGCCACAAGTGGCCCGCGGGCCGTGGTTTGGGAACCTCTGCTTTAGAGGCTTGGAAATCTCCAACAGGTGGTAGCCAAGGTAGCGCAGTGGTTACCATGCTTGCCTACCGATACCGTAGTCATGTGACCGAATCCTAAGCGAGACGGTGATTTAAATAAAAAACACAATGATCTGGTCTACCAATTCGACCCAGTCTAAAATTGGTACCAGGAAATGTTCCGGGTTGTAAAGGCGATCGGCGTGATACTGTCCACACACTCATCGAGTGTCGATTAGTCTATAACAATATGGGACTTGCACCATAAACCCAATACGAATTAAGACATTGACAAAGGTCTCGAATTTTACCGCTAACCCAGAAACCCACCCACAGAAAGAATATAATTGTACAATGGGTGGTTATTTGGCTTCTTTTCCGTTCACATTCAGACGTCCATGTAATTAATCCAAAGAAAACAGCGGTCAATGTAAGCTTGTTGACATCTCCACAAAGACTGTCCTCAAATAGAGCGGGCGTAGGTGGTTTCAGTAAGCACATATGATAATATTTCTCGGTGCTATGCCATATTCTTTTTAAAGCGGGTTGAGGTTCTCCTTGCGTGAGATATACAAGGACACTAAGTCACCCATGGTGCTATCCGATAAAACGAAGGCGATACTTGACAAACCAAACTAAAACAGTGCCGTCAACCTCGGTAAAAACTACAGTTTTAATCAATAAATCTTCTTTATTTATCGCTCATTCATTTATTCACGTGACTGCGCGTGCATTGAAACAGAAATAGTATGCTATTATACGGATCGTTAACTTTTTTAGATTTATAGTTTCGATTTATAGACCTAGAATTAGCGACTAATGAAGTGCGTGCATTCACACAGTGAGGCAGTAAGATTCATTACCTTTGTGATAATGGAGTTGGTAATTAGAAAGATCAAACACTACACAGAATTAGCGCAGTTTACACAATTCAGCTCTGGGAAATCAAATCATGCATAGAAAATTACAGAAAATTACACGCACAAAAAAGAGTCAGTCTTTACTTCATGAAGTACGTTAGGTCCGTGAACAGTTAAGAAGAATGGGGGTGATGTGGTTCTGTTACCGTGGGGTCGATTCCGGAATACATCGTTCTGTTGACGAGTGCAATTTTCTCGGAGCCTTCTGGGGGTCGTCGCTGGAGCTACGGTGTTCGTACTTTGTGAGACGCTTTAGGCATGCCGCGCTGGGGAATGAGACAGAGCTTTATTGGAGACAAACAGGTACAAACAAGCCGGTCCGCTTGCCTGGTTATGAAGAATATTAGGAATAGAATAGAATAGAATAGAAGTCCCTTAGCAGAAACCCGCTTTAGGTATGTGAAGAGGTAGAACCATCACATTTGTGTAGGCACTGGGTGCAGGGTGGAATAGGTGGTCAGTCTATCCTGTAGTGGACCTGACATCGAACTCTTGTCCGACCGAACCCATGCAATGGTCAGAGTAACATCCTAACCTTTACATCGAGGCGCTGGCGAGGGAATATCAATGGCGGTAAGACAAGTGAGACCTTTCCAAATAATATCTTTTGTTCCATTCATTGACCTTTTCTATCCTGGACAATTGTTTTTATATATATAAAAATGCTCGATCAGTGGAATGCCAATTAAGGTGGAATTTTAAAAATTGACCAGGGCTCCTAGGTCGTTCCAGCCTAACCTAGATGCCATAAAATGTCTTGGAAAGTAAAAGTGGTAGTCGTGACATTAACCACACTACTAATCGGGTGCGACAGGTCTATAAACAATATGCTGCTAGCATCATATACATACCAAGGGTTCTTTACGTTAAGTTACTTTCAGCCTGGACGGGAGTTAGCTAAAGACTAGTGCGGGGATATAAGGACGTCTGAAACATTTGTGATGTCATGTTATGACGGCTGATTGTCTGGTAACTTATATGAGATGCCTTAATGTGTTACTACTCAATCCGATGTGTACCGTATTAGTTATAAGTAGTGTGTAAATCTGTCACTACTACATTCCCTGTGTACCTTATGAATTTTAAGAAGTGTGTAAATCTGTCACTAATACATTCCATTTATACGGTATGAATTGTACGAAGTGTGTAAATCGGTCTCTACTCCATCCCTACTTTGAACTACAAGAATTGTAATAAGTGTATATATCTTTAACTACTCCATTCCATGTGTACCACATGAGGTATTATGGGGCAACCGTACTCGCATAGAACTAACGCAGTTGTGTGATCATTGATCACGTGTGTATCAACATGATAAAACACAACAGAATACCACAGTAGGAACACTGTCAACCACTCTTTTGAGATAAAATGGCAAGGAACGAACAAAAACGGTTGGGTGGTCTCAAAGCAATTACTGTCTTGGAGTGAAGTATTTTAAGTGCGTTGCTTGTCCTTTTACATGTTGCCGTTATATATTTCCTGTTTATGACGTTCAGTAATTTGTCACTGATTTCTGAATGTCCGACTCTCAAACCATTGTGACAATCAACGCAAAGCTGTCCCCTAATAGTTCCCGCGGCTGACTTGAAACTCGGTATATTGGGAATCTGAAAGCGTGTTTACCACCCCTAATCCACAAACGCCGAATGTGAAGCGTTTCACCTTCACATATTCTAGGCCACGACATAGATGTGTGGACAGTGTCCTTTCTTGTTGACGTAAGGAATAAGTTTCAATCAATCCATGAGTACCAGGAAAAGAAGACGACCACGACCAATGTGCAACAACTTTATGTACCTAGATCTAAATATAACGGACTACTATTGACCGGAGCGTCATCATAGAGGCTTAGGGAGAAATGGAAATAGACCGTACTTGCAGCAAAGAGTTGGAGAAGCTGAAGAAGATAAATATAAACCGTATTTCCTTTTTGTAAATCGTTGATATGTCTGAAGTGCTTAGGTACCATCTTGCATTCCTCGCTCAAGAGTTGGACCGTTAGTAAATCAATGAAGCTTAGAACTTTGGCTACTACAGAATATCAGACATCATAACCATTGATTTCACGAGCACCGTGCAGCTCTCTGGAATAATTCTGAAGCACTTGAACGATTGTCGCCGTCTGCGGCTAACGGCTAGCGAATGAGTTTCACAACACCGTATATCGAAATCAGCAATTTGGAAGCAGACCGCCTTCCGTTGATGTTTAATATTATATGAGTGTCGGTCGTTTAAAAACAATGTCAAACTACTGAATGTAAAAAAAAAGCATAGACAATCATAAAGCCAAACAATGCTGGGGATGACTCATCATTATCATCATGTGTCATGCCGGTAAGCGTGGGCGGTCATGTTTTGCCATCTCAGCTAAGTGTTCTTGTCTCGACCATACAACGCGGTCAAGCCATCCAGGTATTTACTTCTCTGCCCTCCCCTTATTCCCTTCTCCACGATCTTGCCAGTTGTCCTCAAGTTCTCTAATCTTTTCAAAACATGACCAAAAAAATGTTGACTGTCTACGTCTAATGTCTCTAATCAGTTTACTGTTTTCGTTTGTTTCTTGTAGGACTGCGACGCCCTGTAACGGACACGAAACTAACTTATAACGTCAACGATTGGAAGCCACGGTAATTCAGTGACTGGAACGCTTGCCTGGCTGTCCGGTGTTAATATGTTCGAATCACCTTGGGAGGTGTGGGGGGGGGGGGGGGGGAGGAGGAGGAGGGGGTGGGTATTACAAATTACCCCAGCATGCGATGGACACCAGCAATATTCTGGGGAATGTCATTATATGTATGTCATCTTGTGTATGTTATCTTGGGTAATTCATCCTGTGTATGTTACAGTGTGTGTGTTTATTAATCGATACTTGTTCGATTACCTGCTGAGTTGCCTGATATGTCATCATGTTTATGTCATCGTGTGTATGTCATTGTGTGAATGTCATTGCGGGTATGTATATTAATCGATACTTATTTGTGTATCTGCTGATGTGTACTATACCTCATCCGTGTGTACGTTATTGACCGATGCTTGTTTGTGTTTCTTGCTCCGGGTATATTTACATTAATGCCAACACAGCGGTTTTGGCTTCATTCCCCAGCTGTAGGAGGTTCCATGTTTCCGAACCGTACGGCTCTGGAATGGACCCAGCCTGATAAAATTGGTTCTGAATAATTTTCAGAAGTGTATGGGAATTGTCCGAAAGGAAGGCGACTGAACAGGGGAAGTGGCCATCCAACCCCATTAGGTCATGCCCCAAAATATGTGAATATCTAACACTTAGCACGCCCAACCGATATGATGATGGAAACTAATCTGACCCTCTTTCTCCTCGCCCCTCTTTTGAGGGAGTTTCATTCTGCTAATACTTCAGAAGAGAAGTTATATTAGGGTCCACCGCTGGTTTAGGTTAATAATCCCGTGATCGAGTTAGTCACATTTCGGATATTAATTTGAAGGTGATTGTTAGCCGAGTGGCTAGAATGCCAGTTTCTCCTTCGCGAGACCGGGTTCGAATCCTCAGTAAGGTGCGGATTTTTTTTTCTGTCGGGGGCAAAAGGAAAACCCTAACCTGCACAGTTCGCGGCGACTGCACTAGCCAGGCGGCCTTAATTCCTCAGGCTCAAGACCCCCTGCCATACATCGCAAGGTACTATACAGGTAGTAAACGACAGTTGATAGTGACAGTTTTTTGTTCAAAAGGGTTACAGATTTATACGTTGTGAAGAAAAAACCATAAGGGAGTGCGTCACACCGATTTAGTTATCTCCGAGACCGATGTGTTACTTCAGCATGCACTGTGTAAAGTCAGCTTCTTCTACACATATTCCATCTAACCTAACCGGATCTATTAGTGGTTAGTTAGTTAGTTATCTGTTGAGGTATCATATTTACACTAAGGACAAGTCCATGGGTGCTCAGATCCTTCCCACCACCACACACATTTGCATCAGCGTCCGACGTCTAACAATGTCAATTTAGTGTTGGTTGATGAGGCCTCTCATTCTCCTGATGTGCTTCTTGTGTTTGGCCCTGGTAGTTCTAACTGCCAAGCCTCTCATTCTGGACAACGATGTGGATTTATTGACGTCAAAGTCCTCCGATTTCGACATCTCTTTAAGGACAATAATAACATGGGCACGATCCATGGACTGGCCATCTACAGGGGATGCACAACCGGCAAGTTTACCAGCTCGTTCATTTCCCTCAACTCTCGCACGACCCGGGATGAAGATGAGGATAACTCTACGGACAACATGTCTCCGCAGCGATTTAGTTCACTGTCTACATATAGACAACAGATCCCAGCAGCGATTCAATTCACTGTCTACGTACAGACAACAGATCCCAGCAGCGATTCAATTCACTGTCTACGTACAGAACCCACCTCAACTTTTCGTATCTTGTGGTTATGTTGTCTTTCCAAACAATTTTACAGGGCAGCGATCTTGTGGCATACTCTTTTCATGTCCATCAGCTGTGAGGTTTCTAACATGCACAGCTTGTCCACGGGGCATCCTATTTTTCGTCCTTATCTTAGAAGGCTAGGTATTACATCTCAATACCCAAGATAATGAATCACTAATGAGAACTAGACGGTGAGTTTTACTAGAACACGATTGCAAGTAACAAAATAGACACAATAGGAAAAATGGTACACAGCCTCTGGTGAGATGCAAAATCAGTACTTGGGACATGAAGCGCTCCGGTCCGGGAATTTGTCAATACTGAGGACACTACTTTCTGAACTAGGCACCCAGCGTAAGGTCACCATACAGTGGATACTGAGGAGTACCCGGGAAAGAGAGAGCTGATTGGCTAGCTAATGAATGACGATGTACCCGTTACATACCACCAACAGAAACAAATGATCAAATCAGTCAGAAAGCCAAAAGAACCTCCTCAAGATTATTACCACCTTATGGTTAGACGAAAACAAATAATTATTGTGCACCTACAAATGGGACACAATAGATTTTTTTTTCTCATATCCTTTACTGGACACTGCAGTCAACACCAACATTTTTCGGCTGCTGTTGATATCTTGGCAAGATTATGCTCAGTAGTTTGCCATTGCTTTCTGAGTGACCGGCTCACATACCCCCGTAAGTAACCAACGTGACGCGATCCGATACCGAACCTCGCGAAGCTGCGTTACCCACGGGAACATACGGGATTACGGAGAAAGTCGTTAATCCCTAGGGCCAGGGAGACCGGCACACAGTAGATTACACAACCACACAACCACACACACACACACTCACATACACACACACACACACACACACACACACACACACACACACACACACATATATTAGAGAAGTTCATTTGAAACCCGTTCCAATGGCTTTATGACAAAAGCATGAAAGAAACATTAACAGGTGTGGTAGAATTAAACAAAGCATTCATTTTGAATGGTTTATGCACCATGGGTTGGTCAGAAGAAGTCGCCGTAGGCTTTCAAGCAAGCATCCCATTGATTAGGTAGGCGGCGAATGCCGTCCACAAAAAAGGATTGTGGTTGCTCACTGAGCCAAATGTTTACCACGTTCATTACGTCTTTATCTGTGGGAAATCGTTGCCCCTTGAGAGCTTTTTTTAGAGGTTCGAACAAATGAAAATCACATGGTGACAAATCGGGAGTATAGGCTAGATGTTGCAGAATTTCTCACTTCTTCCTTGCTAATGCTTCCTGCACAATCTTTGCGACATGCGGACGAGCATTATCGTGCAACAAAATCACACCGCGAGAAAACATGCCGGGTCGTTTATTCTTGACGGCTTTTTGAAGATTGTCTAGTGTTTGCAAGTAGTGGGTAGAGTTTATGCTGACACCAGGTTCTTTAAAGTCGGCCAACAATAGTCCTTAATAGTCAAAAAATCACTCAGCATAACCTTACCAGCGGAAACCTGTAACTTGAATATTTTTTGGCTTTTGGTGATCCAGCATGCTTCCATTGCATGCTCTCGCTTTTGCTGCTCGGCTCAAAGTAGTGACACCATGATTTATCGCCAGCCACTATGAGGAAGAGAAATGCATCACCCTCCACTCTGTAACGCAGCAAGTGGTTCAAACACAATCCCGTGCGTTCCTCTTTTAGGTGGTCGGTCAATATCCGTAGTACCCGCTGTGAACACACCTTTCGATATTGCAATTTCTTACGAACGACCTTTTGAATTGTCCCAATAGACACATCAAATTCTTTCGCTTGCGAACGCATGCTTCGACAACGGTTCATCTGTAGTGCTGCATCAATTTTGGCGATGTTTTTTTCTGTTGCAACAATATGCGCTTGAACCGGCCGTCGAAGATCTGTCGCGAACTGACGTACTTTCTGAAACATTCGTGCCCATTCTGTCACTGTTGTCTTCGACACATATTTGTTACCGTACGTTGCTTGCATTCTTCGATGAATGTCCACTGGTCGACATCCTTCAAATGAAAGAAACTGAATCACCGCTCTTTGAGCTTCTTTGAACGGAATTTGGATCAACCCGGCCATTTTCTCAACGGTCAGAAACAGAACCTATGCATCATGGGACGATAAGCACGTGCTCTTTTAATCATTGGTCAGTACTTATCACATGACTATGACATGATCATGTTTAACGTACGCAATTACGTGCTGTGCGGCACGAACGGATTTCAAATGAACGCCCCTTACACACACACGCACGCACGCACGCACGCGCACACGCACGTGCTCGCGCACACACACACACACAAAATTCAAGACCGGAGAAGTAGTCATATGCACATGGGGACTGACACATCAGACAACCGATCACGTACTCCAAGACTGCCCAAAATACAACGTACCTTCTGGCCTAGAAAAACAACAGTGGAAGATAAACTATATTGACCACTGAGTGAACTAAAAAAAAAAACACAGTTAAATTCCTACAAGTGACAACATTGCATTTGCAGACTAATTTCAAACGAACGAAAGAAAAAGAAAAAGACGAAGGCCCAAACTCAATACCCAAGAAATACTTGTGATATCATTAGACAGCAACGGTTCGTGCCAAAATGATGAACCATATGCTGGGGTGTTCCCTTCAGAACGGAGTGGTGCACTGAGGGAGTAAGTGCATCTAGTGCCAAACAAGGACAAGTATTTATACTACAATTGGAGGCTTCCGTGGCGAGTTTGTCGATGACGGTTATCACAAACATTATTTTAGTTTTGTCCTGGCTGCAGTTTTGATATAGTCAACATTTAAATAATACTAACACTAACTGACGTTGTTGCCACTATTATTTCAGTATTATTATTTAATTCGGTGTCCCCTTTATTTTACTCTTAGCATTTGATTTTTTTTCTCTCGAGTAATTCATCTCTAGGTTGGTCTTGTTCGATTGGATGCGATTGAGACTTGTTTTCCTATGCGTCGAATCTCTATGCTGTTCTAGTATGTTGTAGAATAAGCACTTAGACTCAGCGAGCCTCAATCCATGCCATCACTACATTTTTTTTTATTTGGGCACATCCTTTACAGGACATTGCTGTCAACACCAGCATCTTTCAGCTGTATGTTGATTTCTTGGCAAGATTACGCTCAGCAGTTTGGCATTGCTTTCTGAGCGGCCGGCTCACATACCTCGTAAGTTACCGATGCGATTCGAACCACTGCTGATTCTCACCGTCATCACGTTACCCACGAGAGTATACGAGATTACGGAGAAAAGTCGTAACCTCTAAGCCACGAAGCCGGCCATCACTACATGCAAAACGTAAATATGCTTTGGTGAAATAGATTTCATGGAAAAGCGTTGATATAATTTATTAATTTTAAAAGCTTTTAAGCTTCGTAGCATCGCTGCTTTCTGATCGTCTTCTGACCAGCTTAATGAGCTCAAACCCACGCCTGTTAATTTATTCATCACCACTCACATTTTAAAGTTGCGATAACATGTATTATTTGTAGAAATACAGTAAATTTAAACAAGTTATTTTCATTAGGCAAAATGCAGCTTAAGAAAATGATAACAAGATTAAGCCAAGCAAATAACAACCCGATCTGCCTTGGCGAAACCTAACTTCAGAAGGTGGAATCTTACACGTATTTCGGTAGCAACGAGAACATGGATGGGTGAGGAAATGTGTGGAAGTTATAGGAAGTTTAACGTTGCATCGACACTACTGTGTGGATCAGAAACATGCACAACAACTAAACGACTTGTTGTTGTTTGTTCATCAAGAATGATGATGACCATTCATTTCATCAAGTGGGGTTGAAGGTATGGAGCCGTGGGTTCTAAGATGGCTGATAAGGCCTATTTTGGCTCGAAATGTTCTTTGAC
>JACEFZ010008435.1:237500-280000 GCA_014155875.1 Cepaea nemoralis
CTGTTAGATATAGAAGTAGCCGCAACAGCAGCAGTAGTTGTGATGGTAGTATTAGCTGTGGTAGCGTTACATGTAGAAGTACCCGCAACAGCAGCAGTAGTTGTGATGGTAGTATTAGCTGTGGTAGCGTTAGATGTAGAAGTAGCCGCAACAGCAGCAGTAGTTGTGATGGTAGTATTAGCTGTGGTAGCGTTACATGTAGATGTACCCGCAACATCAGCAGTAGTTGTGATGGTAGTATTAGCTGTAGTAGCGTTACATGTAGAAGTACCCGCAACAGCAGCAGTAGTTGTGATGGTAGTATTAGCTGTGGTAGCGTTACATGTAGAAGTAGCCGCAACAGCAGCAGTAGTTGTGATGGTAGTATTAGCTGTGGTAGCGTTACATGTAGAAGTACCCGCAACAGTAGCAGTAGTTGTGATGGTAGTATTAGCTGTGGTAGCGTTACATGTAGAAGTAGCCGCAACAGTAGCAGTAGTTGTGATGGTAGTATTAGCTGTGGTAGCGTTACATGTAGAAGTAGCCGCAACAGTAGCAGTAGTTGTGATGGTAGTATTAGCTGTGGTAGCGTTACATGTAGAAGTACCCGCAACAGCAGCAATTGTTGTGATTGTAGTATTAGCTGATGTAGCGTTACATGTAGAAATAGCCGCAACAGCAGCAGTAGTTGTGATGGTAGTATTAGCTGTGGTAGCGTTACATGTAGAAGTACCCGCAACAGTAGCAGTAGTTGTGATGGTAGTATTAGCTGTGGTAGCGTTACATGTAGAAGTAGCCGCAACAGCCGCAGTAGTTGTGATGGTAATATTAGCTGCTGTACTGTTAGATATAGAAGTAGCCGCAACAGCAGCAGTAGATGTGATGGTAGTATTAGCTGTGGTAGTGTTAGATGTAGAAGTAGCCGCAACAGCAGCAGTAGTTGTGATGGTAGTATTAGCTGTGGTAGTGTTAGATGTAGAAGTAGTCGCAACAGCAGCAGTAGTTGTGATGGTAGTATTAGCTGTGGTAGCGTTACATGTAGAAGTACCCACAACAGCAGCAGTAGTTGTGATGGTAGTATTAGCTGTGGTAGCGTTACATGTAGAAGTAGCCGCAACAGCAGCAGTAGTTGTGATGGTAGTATTAGCTGTGGTAGCGTTACATGTAGAAGTACCCGCAACAGTAGCAGTAGTTGTGATGGTAGTATTATCTGTGGTAGCGTTACATGTAGAAGTAGCCGCAACAGCAGCAGTAGTTGTGTCAACAACTCATGTGACAGGCATCATCGGATTACTTCTTTCACACCACACAAGAAACTTGCAAGTCGTGTGAAAGGAATTACATGGTACATTTTATTGCCGTAGGCTCTTTACAAGTACATAACCGTCGCTATCAAACCACACACAAAGCCACAGAATTGCCTATCACTAGTTTCCTAAACTCTAATGCTATCTCTATCTATTTGGTTACACAAAAACTCCCATCAATATCTAACGATCTGCTCTCTACAATTGTCAGTCCCCGTCTGACTAGTTGGCTTCCCGTGGATACACACCACGCGGAAGGACCTTGACACGTCCTTGACGTAAGCGTGCCGTGATGCTTGGCACGCTTACATTAGCTGTCTCTTGGTGATTTGCAATCGTGGCTATTATGTAGGCGTGATTCTGTCGTGACCAGAGTGCTGACTATCTGGTCACCGTCTCCGTGTCTCATGAGAGAACTAGTTAATAGTCCCCTATTCTCTCACCTACTCTGCCCCTACATCACCTCTATTCTATTAGAGGTTGACCACTCTTCCCGTTGGTGTACTCTCTTGGGGCATACCTCCGCCCCTTCTATTGCAGTCTTTGACACACACCCTCCCCTCCTGTGTTGCGTCATCAACTTTGAGTCATTGGTTGTGACGCAAGGGGTTTCTAAAAAATTAGTGTCTCTAATTTTTGTCAAAGACTGTAGATAACCTGGCTCTGGGTAACTACATAGACTTCTACTGACTAATGTCACAATGTAGTATGACTTTACTTGGCTACTGGCAATCGCCACAAACTTGTCTGGTTGGCGTGAGCCCTCTTCTCAATCGCAATATTATATTAATTAGAGGTAATTATAAGACCTGCCCTCCAATAGTAAATTAACTTACTACCCATACAAAGTTGACTTTCTTAGGGTCAACACATGAATTGCTTCATGTCCCCCATATAATATTAAACAACCATTACCCAAGCTGTGTGCGACAGGCTTTACCTACTTCGCTTCCGCGTGTAAAGTTATATTTCACTGTTAAGTTAGTGATTCGTTGTCTATTATGTCCCCTGACCCGAAGTTATCTCCCTTTGATCTGCGAAATATGTATGCAATTTATATGTTTGTTTTTCTGGTTGTTTGCGTGGTTGGATGTAATTACTAATATAGTCTACCTTCTAACATGTATATCTATCTATCGTGTGTATGTAAGTTAGTTTTTCAAGTGCCATAATTCGGTTAAATGTGGCTACAAACAAGTGTATAACACTAATTCGTGACTACATTTCCGTCTTATGAGACCTAAAATACTTAATCTAAGATCTAAACTAAACTACACACAACACATTCATCACAGCACATTTTCAACATTGAACGCAAATATTTGACGCAGACACAAAATAAAAAGTCGCGTTGAGCGGCAGAAAAATCCGCTGACCATTCTCACTCTCTCTTCTATATTTTACATTCGCTCTCACATTCACACTTCTGTCACACATCTTTTACTTTCACACTTATGTCAGACATCTTTCACCCTCCCAATTATTTAAAAACCTTGGAGTGACACTGTACAAGTTCGGCTCAGTTTGAGAAAGTTGAGCTCAATGACTGTGCGTAAATCGCTGCACGAGTCATATATATACAACATATTTACATGTAAGTACAAAGGGTTTATGGTTTATCCCCTTGGTCTTGTGACCAACTATATTTTACTGTAATCATACTCTAACTACTGACACTACTACTACTTCTATAAACGTGTATTTAATGTGTTAACTATTTTAATTTATTTTGCAACATTAATTCTAAGATATGCTTACATTAATCCTAATATTTATCTAATTTAAGGGATGTAATCTAACTATTTAAAATGAAATTGATGTGAGATGAGTTATGTAACTTTCTGAAATGGGTACTGTGAAATGTAATGAATTATGTACCTTTCTAAAATGGGTAATGTGAAATGTAATGAGTTATGTGCCTTTCTAAATTGGGTAATGTGACAATAAATTATGACTGATGTTTTTAAATGCAAAAAAAAAATATATGACTGATATTCATAATCTAAATGGTGTAAATGATGTATATTTAATTGTCTAACATTTTTATCCTATTATGGTGTAAATTAATCATAATAATAAATGATCATGTTTGTTAAATGGAATGGTTCATTAAGATGGAATGACACCAAATGAAACAAAGTGGAATGTAATAACCTAAATGGTACTATTTTTATCCAAACTACTATCTATTCTACTTTTAAGGTAAGTAGGTGGGTAAAGTAATGATTTATGTAAACTACTAAACAAAAATAAAAACTATTTTATTTCCTAACTCTAAGTGTAAATTACAGTTACCTATTCTACCTATAATTTATCACACTATTAAAATATTATAATACATATCACAATAAGTATTTATATACATAGTATTCAAATACCCCAGGTTAGTTGTTGCCCCAATGTTCAGAAATTGCTTTCATTGGCATACTGTATAATTACACTTGTCCTGGGTATATTAAATACAATACACAGTCATAATTGTGTCCTATTGGTATGGCATCTGTAGAGTTCGCTTGTGTCGTAGACCCGTATTCTTAGTGTCTGTATTTATGGACAGTTCTGACACAGTTTTTCTTTGCTTAACACAAATGATTCACCGGACACATATGGAGCTTAGTCATTAACGAGCTGTTCCAGTTCACACGGTGATATATTTGTTATTCGGAGCACAGTTCTTCTGTTTATGTCTACGGACACATGGTAGATCACTGTTCTTAGTACATAGATTAGCTTACAATGTTTATGTATTCATACAATACTTTACATAGAATACTATACTGTACTATTTTACCAATTATTACTCTACACACCTATGTGGAATCTCTGGTATTTCTACCTCAGATGGATCTAGCGACCACCTGTATATACGGTCATTCCGATGGACACCACTTTATATGACCGTGATTGGGGAGATGTCAGTCGGGACAATGCAGTGAACATCTGTCAGAAATCGATGGCGCTTTCTCACCACATAGATGACGCTTAGGGTTTTTCAATTCTGATCTGGAATATCTGGACTCAGCAGGTGTGATCTTACGGTTCACGTAGCTAATCGGGTGGAAGATGCCCTCAAAAAATTGGCCTAGTACTGCTGGCATCTGTCCTAGAATAATAAACGAGCCTAGGATTAGGCAAGCGGAGGATTGGAACATTACAAAAAAGGATTTTCAATTTTGACAATGCAGAAATTAATAATGCATCTTTGACATTTCATTTTACAGATGTTTTTAAAACATTGGAAAATACACTTGTAATTTCCTTTAAATTTGGTATTAGTTTGCTATAATAATATAATATTCCCAAAAGGCTTCTGACCTGCTGCTTTGTGGTAGGCATAGTCAGATTCATAATTTTTTAAATAATTCTATTGTCGATCTTAAGTTGACCCTGTGAAATGACATGACCCAAAAATGAATTTCTTTTAGGCCTAATTCAACTTTGCTCGGTTTGACAGTGAGACCGAAGAGTCGCACTCTGTCAAAGACATGTCTTAGTTTCAGTAAGTGTGTTGTCCCGTCATCAGTATGGAACCATATATCATGCGTATTCTGTAAGCTCACTACATGTATGCATCTCGTCGGATTTGCCAGTCTCGCTAACTAGTGTAGTTGCGCTATGTATGTCTGTCGTCTTATCATTAGGTGTGGGTGCACTGTGTTCGTCTGTCTCTACTCTTGTCTCTTGTCGTGAACAGTAAAGTTTCAACATGTTGACATGGAATATCTTTAAGTGTCCGTTTATCGATATTTCATAGTCAGCATTTGAAAATCCACATACCACCTTGAATGGTCCTTGCCATTTTATTTGTCTGGAAGTAACTGAAGTATGTTTTGATCTGGTTTACGACCAATTGTTCAAGCACCCTTGTTTGTGTATTGGTAAATTTGACCCTCCCTCTCAAAGGTCTAGAAGCCAGTGTAGAAAGTAGTACTTTAGCTGTGGGCTGTCTACCCTTATGTACTAATTGTTGACCGACATTACAAAAACGATGCAATAATTTTATATCATTCCAAAACCCTGGCCAATGAAAATAAGCCTGAAATCTAGCCCTGGTTTTGTCGTATGCTAGGTGACCAGCAAGCGGTGACTCATGTGCAGTTTTTGGCACAGTTAGGCGGTGTTGTACAGGTCGCACCGTTTGCTGATTCTCATGGTTATCCGTTGTAAAATATCTAGTAAGAAAGCCCTTATTAGGTTTAAGGAACCATGAGGCATTTTTGGTCACTTTGGCTCTTTCTTTCAGTAATTTTAAATAAGGAGACACACTAGGATCAGCTTTCTGCTGTTCTATGAATTTCTGTCTGTTGGTATCATTTGTGCCAGTTGGAGAAAGCAACAGTAGTCTCTCATCTTGTAGTGTGTCTTGATGTTTTACAGTGTCTGCTCTAGTAGTTGCATTAGCTGCATTTAATCTTTCCCATGCAGCTATTTCATCGCTAGTACATTGTTTCAGTTGGGGTAAGCAACCCAAAATCAAATCAGTACAAGGGTTGTCAAGTATTGCACAAGTAAAGGTACCCGAAAGGAAAGGAGTGTTAATACGGGCTTTGGCCAAAGGGTAAATTTCAATGTTACCCGAAAAGGTTCGGCATTTGACAATATCGCCTGTATAATCACCTGGACTCACCAGTTCCTTCCTAAGACCAATCAGGGTACTGCCGCTGTCCAGCAAACATTGGCATGGTCTGTTGTTGACCATTGCATTGTGGAACACTAACTTGCCTCTGGAGGCTAATGCTGCATTTCCACTCTCAGTTGAGAATGGTACTGTATGTTCACATTCTAATTTTGCGTCTGCATGAAATTGGTGACATCGTTCACAATTGTCAAAGCTTAACACATCGTTCACACAACATACATCTACAGACTCCCTGACAGGTAATACATTTTCAACTTCACACTCAGTCTCACTACCACTATCAGAAGATGTATCAATCAAAATAGCATTGTTGGCTTTCATACGTTGGCGGCCAAGGCACTTATTTGAATAATGGCCATAGCTGGAACAAAAAAAAACATTTGATTGCACGCCTGTATGCCGATCTTTTATTTTGTTGCTTCTTGATAACATTTTCAAGATGCGCCGGATAGTTTGGCGATTTGTCACACATAGAATAAGTGTCATGCAAAAGGTGACAATAAATACACTTTGACACTTTTCTATCTCTGTTGTCAGATTTCTGAAAGGGTTTTCTGTTATTCTGATTGTTTTTAGGCTGGTCTTTCACAAAAGCAACTATTTCAGAGTCATTTGAGGTCTTAAAAATATCTCTGTTAGAAGAAAAATATGCAGATCCTTTCTTTTCGAACTGCTCTATGTTCTCAAGGTCTGACTGCTGCAAAAATTTAGCAAAAGGAGATGGTATAGTGGATATGACTTTATCCATGGCTATTAAATTTTTGAGCCTATCAAAGTCTTTTCCTATGTTAGCTGCTTTGAGCCATCTATCTAGTACACTCTGAACATTTGAGACGTAATCAATGAAAGTCTCACTAGGTTTAGGTTTTAAATTTGAGAACTGAACCTGATACCCAGGGGCATCAAGTAAAAAGTGTTGCATTATCCTATCATGGATGTACTGATAGTTAGATCTAAGATCTGTTGGTATTGACTCTATTACTTTAAGGAGCTCACCACTCAGGTTCTTCATATAAATCATAGCCCACATTTCTATTGGAACTTGATGATATTTAAACTGATACTCGACGTTTTCTGTCCAGGCTGATATGGAATCATCTTTACAATATGGTTTGATAATGTTTTTGTATTTATTGAACTTATTTTCCTCTTGTTGACTTTTTAGTTTAGTGGCAGAGATTTCTGCGTGTGAGTCTACATCCATTTCTTTCATCTTTAACTGTGTCTCTGATTCTACTTGAATTTGTTTTTCCTTAACATCTATCTCTTTTTGCTTTAGATCTAATTCCTTTTGTTTTAATTCTTTCTCCTGATCTAATTGCTTTAGCTTAATCTCCTTATCATGTTCTAACTGCTTCTGTTTTGTTTCTAATTCTTTTTGTTTATTTATTTCAGCTAGCTGTATCTGATGTTGTCTATCTAGTTCTCTTTCTCGTGCGCGTTCGTCTCTTTCTGCATCTTTTGCTTCTTTAAATTTCCTATCAGCATATTCTTCAAGCTCTTTACCTGTGTATTGCATGTCTTTGCCTACTTTAACGAAATCAGCTAGAGTAGCCATGATGTTCGGTAATTAGCTAGCGTTGACCTATACTGAACTATTTAATCGCTTATTTTTCTTTGCTATGTTATGTTACTTAATATCTGAGCACCGCAACTTGCACTCTTTATATATACCTGACAAATTTAATCCTGAAAAAATAGAGCACAAAAGTATGCTAATGCATCACAAGCTGAAAAAGAGATGCACTATTAATCACATTGCATGCCAAAAATATTGAGTGTACTCAACTTAATGTTCCCGAGAATCAGGGAACAACAATCCGGAAACACAGGTCACCTTCTTTGGCACTTTGGCATAGACACAAGATATTTATTCAGGTCACCTTGTTTGGCACCTCGACATACACACGCGTTTTGTAATCAGCTGTTGATCACCCTGGTTTACAGAGCAGCAACAATTAACACATAGTAAACGACAAGTAATATTCTTGACAACTTAGAACAATGACAATGACATACCCACGAACAAACAGAATATGGTTTAATTACTATTAAATTGTCAATGTCCTGTCTTCGTTCTAACTTTTATTTATGCCTTTCGTCACTGACCTAATTTAATCTATGTAAGTGTTGTGCAGACCAAGTCTAACTCGCCTGCCTGAAAGTAGTACCCTCGTGACGGTAAACGCAAGAAAAAGTACGAAAAAAACATTCAATAACTGTTTTGAAATAAATAAAAATATAATAATATTGTTTAAATAAATAAATATATTCAATTACTACTTGAAATAAACAAATAATAGGTTGTATAAAGTAAAGATTCAGGCGGGCAGCAGCTTGGAAATATGTAAACAGTGAGACGCTGAATGCAAATGGCGCAGACCAACTGTTTGTCAGTCGGCATACGTCAGAGGCGCAGCGCTATTTTTAGCTTCCACAAATCGATAATGTTGCCGGCTGTGTATCGCTCCGCCATGAATCATAGTTGATAGTTGTTCATAAATAAATACATAATTACATGAATAATTACATGAATAAAGAAGGAAAATAATAATATCAATACTTACAACTTTGAAGAACACATAATTTAAGTAAATAATATATTAATAAACACAACTAAACAATATTTCGTCACGACAGGCACTGTTTCTTTAGCAACTTGTCCTAGTCTGCACACGTCATCGTTACTGACACAAATTAAATTCACTACTTCACTATTTGTAACCTTAGTCAAGAGCCGTGGGTGAGTGTATTAGCTTGAACTTTCGTCCAAGCCACACTTCTGACACCACATTAATCCTTGCCTGTCAACAACTCATGTGACAGGCATCATCGGATTACTTCTTTCACACCACACAAGAAACTTGCAAGTCGTGTGAAAGGAATTACATGGTACATTTTATTGCCGTAGGCTCTTTACAAGTACATAACCGTCGCTATCAAACCACACACAAAGCCACAGAATTGCCTATCACTAGTTTCCTAAACTCTAATGCTATCTCTATCTATTTGGTTACACAAAAACTCCCATCAATATCTAACGATCTGCTCTCTACAATTGTCAGTCCCCGTCTGACTAGTTGGCTTCCCGTGGTTACACACCACGCGGAAGGACCTTGACACGTCCTTGACGTAAGCGTGCCGTGATGCTTGGCACGCTTACATTAGCTGTCTCTTGGTGATTTGCAATCGTGGCTATTATGTAGGCGTGATTCTGTCGTGACCAGAGTGCTGACTATCTGGTCACCGTCTCCGTGTCTCATGAGAGAACTAGTTAATAGTCCCCTATTCTCTCACCTACTCTGCCCCTACATCACCTCTATTCTATTAGAGGTTGACCACTCTTCCCGTTGGTGTACTCTCTTGGGGCATACCTCCGCCCCTTCTATTGCAGTCTTTGACAAGTTGTGATGGTAATATTAGCTGCTGTACTGTTAGATATAGAAGTAGCCGCAACAGCAGCAGTAGATGTGATGGTAGTATTAGCTGTGGTAGCGTTACATGTAGAAGTAGCCGCAACAGCAGCAGTAGTTGTGATGGTAGTATTAGCTGTGGTAGCGTTACATGTAGAAGTACCCGCAACAGTAGCAGTAGTTGTGATGGTAGTATTAGCTGTGGTAGTGTTAGATGTAGAAGTAGTCGCAACAGCAGCAATAGTTGTGATGGTAGTATTAGCTGTGGTAGCGTTACATGTAGAAGTAGCCGCAACAGCAGCAGTAGTTGTGATGGTAGTATTAGCTGTGGTAGCGTTACATGTAGAAGTACCCGCAACAGTAACAGTAGTTGTGATGGTAGTATTAGCTGTGGTAGCGTTACATGTAGAAGTAGCCGCAACAGTAGCAGTAGTTGTGATGGTAGTATTATCTGTGGTAGCGTTACATGTAGAAGTAGCCGCAACAGCAGCAGTAGTTGTGATGGTAATATTAGCTGCTGTACTGTTAGATATAGAAGTAGCCGCAACAGCAGCAGTAGATGTGATGGTAGTATTAGCTGTGGTAGTGTTAGATGTAGAAGTAGCCGCAACAGCAGCAGTAGTTGTGATGGTAGTATTAGCTGTGGTAGTGTTAGATGTAGAAGTAGTCGCAACAGCAGCAATAGTTGTGATGGTAGTATTAGCTGTGGTAGCGTTACATGTAGAAGTAGCCGCAACAGCAGCAGTAGTTGTGATGGTAGTATTAGCTGTGGTAGCGTTACATGTAGAAGTACCCGCAACAGTAACAGTAGTTGTGATGGTAGTATTAGCTGTGGTAGCGTTACATGTAGAAGTAGCCGCAACAGTAGCAGTAGTTATGATGGTAGTATTAGCTGTGGTAGCGTTACATGTAGAAGTAGCCGCAACAGTAGCAGTAGTTGTGATGGTAGTATTAGCTGTGGTAGCGTTACACGTAGAAGTACCCGCAACAGCAGCAGTTGTTGTGATGGTAGTATTAGCTGTGGTAGCGTTACATGTAGAAGTAGCCGCAACAGCAGCAGTAGTTGTGATGGTAGTATTATCTGTGGTAGCGTTACATGTAGAAGTAGCCGCAACAGCAGCAGTAGTTGTGATGGTAGTATTAGCTGTGGTAGCGTTACATGTAGAAGTACCCGCAACAGTAGCAGTAGTTGTGATGGTAGTATTAGCTGTGGTAGCGTTACATGTAGAAGTAGCCGCAACAGCAGCAGTAGTTGTGATGGTAATATTAGGTGCTGTACTGTTAGATATAGAAGTAGCCGCAAAAGCAGCAGTAGATGTGATGGTAGTATTAGCTGTGGTAGTGTTAGATGTAGAAGTAGCCGCAACAGCAGCAGTAGTTGTGATAGTAGTATTAGCTGTGGTAGTATTAGATGTAGAAGTAGTCGCAACAGCAGCAGTAGTTGTGATGGTAGTATTAGCTGTGGTCTCGTTACATGTAGAAGTACCCGCAACAGCAGCAGTAGTTGTGTTGGTAGTATTAGCTGTGGTAGCGTTACATGTAGAAGTAGTCGCAACAGCAGCAGTAGTTGTGATGGTAGTATTAGCTGTGGTAGCGTTACATGTAGAAGTACCCGCAACAGTAACAGTAGTTGTGATGGTAGTATTATCTGTCGTTGCGTTACATGTAGAAGTAGCCGCAACAGCAGCAGTAGTTGTGATGGTAATATTAGCTGCTGTACTGTTAGATATAGAAGTAGCCGCAACAGCAGCAGTAGATGTGATGGTAGTATTAGCTGTGGTAGTGTTAGATGTAGAAGTAGCCGCAACAGCAGCAGTAGTTGTGATGGTAGTATTAGCTGCGGTAGTGTTAGATGTAGAAGTAGCAGCAACAACAGCAGTAGTTGTGATGGTAGTATTAGCTGTGCTACTGTTAGATGTGTAAGTAGCCGCAACAGCAGCAGTAGTTGTGATGGTAGTATTAGCTGCGGTAGTGTTAGATGTAGAAGTAGCCGCAACAGTAGCAGTAGTTGTGATGGTAGTATTAGCTGTGGTAGTGTTAGATACAGAAGTAGCCGCAACAGCAGCAGTAGTTGTGATGGTAGTATTAGCTGTGGTAGTGTTAGATGTAGAAGTAGCCGCAACAGCAGCAGTAGTTGTGATGGTAGTATTAGCTGCGGTAGTGTTAGATGTAGAAGTAGTCGCAACAGCAGCAGTAGTTGTGATGGTAGTATTAGCTGCGGTAGTGTTAGATGTAGAAGTAGCCGCAACAGTAGCAGTAGTTGTAATGGTAGTATTAGCTGCGTTACTATTAGATGTAGAAGTAGCCGCAACAGCAGCAGTAGTTGTGATGGTAGTATTAGCTGCGGTAGTGTTAGATGTAGAAGTAGCCGCAACAGTAGCAGTAGTTGTGATGGTAGTATTAGCTGTGGTAGTGTTATATGTAGAAGTAGCCACAACAGCAGCAGTAGTTGTGATGGTAGTATTAGCTGTGGTAGCGTTACATGTAGAAGTAGCCGCAACAGCAGCAGTAGTTGTGATGGTAATATTAGCTGTGGTAGTGTTAGATGTAGAAGTAGCCGCAGCAGCAGCAGTAGTTGTGATCGTAATATTAGCTGCGGTAGTGTTAGGTATAGAAGTAGCCGCAACAGCAGCAGTAGTTGTGATGGTAGTATTAGCTGTGGTAGCGTTACATGTAGAAGTACCCGCAACAGCAGCAGTAGTTGTGATGGTAGTATTAGCTGTGGTAGCGTTACATGTAGAAGTAGCCGCAACAGCAGCAGTAGTTGTGATGTTAGTATTAGCTGTGGTAGCGTTACATGTAGAGGTAGCCGCAACAGCAGCAGTAGTTGTGATGGTAATATTAGCTGCTGTACTGTTAGATATAGAAGTAGCCGCAACAGCAGCAGTAGTTGTGATGGTAGTATTAGCTGTGGTAGCGTTACATGTAGAAGTAGCCGCAACAGCAGCAGTAGTTGTGATGGTAGTATTAGCTGTGGTAGCGTTAGATGTAGAAGTAGCCGCAACAGCAGCAGTAGTTGTGATGGTAGTATTAGCTGTGGTAGCGTTACATGTAGATGTACCCGCAACATCAGCAGTAGTTGTGATGGTAGTATTAGCTGTAGTAGCGTTACATGTAGAAGTACCCGCAACAGCAGCAGTAGTTGTGATGGTAGTATTAGCTGTGGTAGCGTTACATGTAGAAGTAGCCGCAACAGCAGCAGTAGTTGTGATGGTAGTATTAGCTGTGGTAGCGTTACATGTAGAAGTAGCAGCAACAGCAGCAGTAGTTGTGATGGTAGTATTAGCTGTGGTAGCGTTACATGTAGAAGTACCCGCAACAGTAGCAGTAGTTGTGATGGTAGTATTAGCTGTGGTAGCGTTACATGTAGAAGTAGCCGCAACAGTAGCAGTAGTTGTGATGGTAGTATTAGCTGTGGTAGCGTTACATGTAGAAGTAGCCGCAACAGTAGCAGTAGTTGTGATGGTAGTATTAGCTGTGGTAGCGTTACATGTAGAAGTACCCGCAACAGCAGCAATTGTTGTGATGGTAGTATTAGCTGTTGTAGCGTTACATGTAGAAGTAGCCGCAACAGCAGCAGTAGTTGTGATGGTAGTATTAGCTGTGGTAGCGTTACATGTAGAAGTACCCGCAACAGTAGCAGTAGTTGTGATGGTAGTATTAGCTGTGGTAGCGTTACATGTAGAAGTAGCCGCAACAGCCGCAGTAGTTGTGATGGTAATATTAGCTGCTGTACTGTTAGATATAGAAGTAGCCGCAACAGCAGCAGTAGATGTGATGGTAGTATTAGCTGTGGTAGTGTTAGATGTAGAAATAGCCGCAACAGCAGCAGTAGATGTGATGGTAGTATTAGCTGTGGTAGTGTTAGATGTAGAAGTAGTCGCAACAGCAGCAGTAGTTGTGATGGTAGTATTAGCTGTGGTAGCGTTACATGTAGAAGTACCCACAACAGCAGCAGTAGTTGTGATGGTAGTATTAGCTGTGGTAGCGTTACATGTAGAAGTAGCCGCAACAGCAGCAGTAGTTGTGATGGTAGTATTAGCTGTGGTAGCGTTACATGTAGAAGTACCCGCAACAGTAGCAGTAGTTGTGATGGTAGTATTATCTGTGGTAGCGTTACATGTAGAAGTAGCCGCAACAGCAGCAGTAGTTGTATCAACAACTCATGTGACAGGCATCATCGGATTACTTCTTTCACACCACACAAGAAATTTGCAAGTCGTGTGAAAGGAATTACAAGGTACATTTTATTGCCGTAGGCTCTTTACAAGTACATAACCGTCGCTATCAAACCACACACAAAGCCACAGAATTGCCTATCACTAGTTTCCTAAACTCTAATGCTATCTCTATCTATTTGGTTACACAAAAACTCCCATCAATATCTAACGATCTGCTCTCTACAATTGTCAGTCCCCGTCTGACTAGTTGGCTTCCCGTGGATACACACCACGCGGAAGGACCTTGACACGTCCTTGACGTAAGCGTGCCGTGATGCTTGGCACGCTTACATTAGCTGTCTCTTGGTGATTTGCAATCGTGGCTATTATGTAGGCGTGATTCTGTCGTGACCAGAGTGCTGACTATCTGGTCACCGTCTCCGTGTCTCATGAGAGAACTAGTTAATAGTCCCCTATTCTCTCACCTACTCTGCCCCTACATCACCTCTATTCTATTAGAGGTTGACCACTCTTCCCGTTGGTGTACTCTCTTGGGGCATACCTCCGCCCCTTCTATTGCAGTCTTTGACACACACCCTCCCCTCCTGTGTTGCGTCATCAACTTTGAGTCATTGGTTGTGACGCAAGGGGTTTCTAAAAAATTAGTGTCTCTAATTTTTGTCAAAGACTGTAGATAACCTGGCTCTGGGTAACTACATAGACTTCTACTGACTAATGTCACAATGTAGTATGACTTTACTTGGCTACTGGCAATCGCCACAAACTTGTCTGGTTGGCGTGAGCCCTCTTCTCAATCGCAATATTATATTAATTAGAGGTATGGTCTGAACCGGACCGTTGTCTTATAAGACCTGCCCTCCAATAGTAAATTAACTTACTACCCATACAAAGTTGACTTTCTTAGGGTCAACACATGAATTGCTTCATGTCCCCCATATAATATTAAACAACCATTACCCAAGCTGTGTGCGACAGGCTTTACCTACTTCGCTTCCGCGTGTAAAGTTATATTTCACTGTTAAGTTAGTGATTCGTTGTCTATTATGTCCCCTGACCCGAAGTTATCTCCCTTTGATCTGCGAAATATGTATGCAATTTATATGTTTGTTTTTCTGGTTGTTTGCGTGGTTGGATGTAATTACTAATATAGTCTACCTTCTAACATGTATATCTATCTATCGTGTGTATGTAAGTTAGTTTTTCAAGTGCCATAATTCGGTTAAATGTGGCTACAAACAAGTGTATAACACTAATTCGTGACTACATTTCCGTCTTATGAGACCTAAAATACTTAATCTAAGATCTAAACTAAACTACACACAACACATTCATCACAGCACATTTTCAACATTGAACGCAAATATTTGACGCAGACACAAATAAAAAGTCGCGTTGAGCGGCAGAAAAATCCGCTGACCATTCTCACTCTCTCTTCTATATTTTACATTCGCTCTCACATTCACACTTCTGTCACACATCTTTTACTTTCACACTTATGTCAGACATCTTTCACCCTCCCAATTATTTAAAAACCTTGGAGTGACACTGTACAAGTTCGGCTCAGTTTGAGAAAGTTGAGCTCAATGACTGTGCGTAAATCGCTGCACGAGTCATATATATACAACATATTTACATGTAAGTACAAAGGGTTTATGGTTTATCCCCTTGGTCTTGTGACCAACTATATTTTACTGTAATCATACTCTAACTACTGACACTACTACTACTTCTATAAACGTGTATTTAATGTGTTACTATTTTAATTTATTTTGCAACATTAATTCTAAGATATGCTTACATTAATCCTAATATTTATCTAATTTAAGGGATGTAATCTAACTATTTAAATGAAATTGATGTGAGATGAGTTATGTAACTTTCTGAAATGGGTACTGTGAAATGTAATGAATTATGTACCTTTCTAAAATGGGTAATGTGAAATGTAATGAGTTATGTGCCTTTCTAAATTGGGTAATGTGACAATAAATTATGACTGATGTTTTTAAATGCAAAAAAAAAATATATGACTGATATTCATAATCTAAATGGTGTAAATGATGTATATTTAATTGTCTAACATTTTTATCCTATTATGGTGTAAATTAATCATAATAATAAATGATCATGTTTGTTAAATGGAATGGTTCATTAAGATGGAATGACACCAAATGAAACAAAGTGGAATGTAATAACCTAAATGGTACTATTTTTATCCAAACTACTATCTATTCTACTTTTAAGGTAAGTAGGTGGGTAAAGTAATGATTTATGTAAACTACTAAACAAAAATAAAAACTATTTTATTTCCTAACTCTAAGTGTAAATTACAGTTACCTATTGTACCTATAATTTATCACACTATTAAAATATTATAATACATATCACAATAAGTATTTATATACATAGTATTCAAATACCCAGGTTGGTTGTTGCCCCAATGTTCAGAAATTGCTTTCATTGGCATACTGTATAATTACATTTGTCCTGGGTATATTAAATACAATACACAGTCATAATTGTGTCCTATTGGTATGGCATCTGTAGAGTTCGCTTGTGTCGTAGACCCGTATTCTTAGTGTCTGTATTTATGGACAGTTCTGACACAGTTTTTCTTTGCTTAACACAAATGATTCACCGGACACATATGGAGCTTAGTCATTAACGAGCTGTTCCAGTTCACACGGTGATATATTTGTTATTCGGAGCACAGTTCTTCTGTTTATGTCTACGGACACATGGTAGATCACTGTTCTTAGTACATAGATTAGCTTACAATGTTTATGTATTCATACAATACTTTACATAGAATACTATACTGTACTATTTTACCAATTATTACTCTACACACCTATGTGGAATCTCTGGTATTTCTACCTCAGATGGATCTAGCGACCACCTGTATATACGGTCATTCCGATGGACACCACTTTATATGACCGTGATTGGGGAGATGTCAGTCGGGACAATGCAGTGAACATCTGTCAGAAATCGATGGCGCTTTCTCACCACATAGATGACGCTTAGGGTTTTTCAATTCTGATCTGGAATATCTGGACTCAGCAGGTGTGATCTTACGGTTCACGTAGCTAATCGGGTGGAAGATGCCCTCAAAAAATTGGCCTAGTACTGCTGGCATCTGTCCTAGAATAATAAACGAGCCTAGGATTAGGCAAGCGGAGGATTGGAACATTACAAAAAAGGATTTTCAATTTTAACAATGCAGAAATTAATAATGCATCTTTGACATTTCATTTTACAGATGTTTTTAAAACATTGGAAAATACACTTGTAATTTCCTTTAAATTTGGTATTAGTTTGCTATAATAATATAATATTCCCAAAAGGCTTCTGACCTGCTGCTTTGTGGTAGGCATAGTCAGATTCATAATTTTTTAAATAATTCTATTGTCGATCTTAAGTTGACCCTGTGAAATGACATGACCCAAAAATGAATTTCTTTTAGGCCTAATTCAACTTTGCTCGGTTTGACAGTGAGACCGAAGAGTCGCACTCTGTCAAAGACATGTCTTAGTTTCAGTAAGTGTGTTGTCCCGTCATCAGTATGGAACCATATATCATGCGTATTCTGTAAGCTCACTACATGTATGCATCTCGTCGGATTTGCCAGTCTCGCTAACTAGTGTAGTTGCGCTATGTATGTCTGTCGTCTTATCATTAGGTGTGGGTGCACTGTGTTCGTCTGTCTCTACTCTTGTCTCTTGTCGTGAACAGTAAAGTTTCAACATGTTGACATGGAATATCTTTAAGTGTCCGTTTATCGATATTTCATAGTCAGCATTTGAAAATCCACATACCACCTTGAATGGTCCTTGCCATTTTATTTGTCTGGAAGTAACTGAAGTATGTTTTGATCTGGTTTACGACCAATTGTTCAAGCACCCTTGTTTGTGTATTGGTAAATTTGACCCTCCCTCTCAAAGGTCTAGAAGCCAGTGTAGAAAGTAGTACTTTAGCTGTGGGCTGTCTACCCTTATGTACTAATTGTTGACCGACATTACAAAAACGATGCAATAATTTTATATCATTCCAAAACCCTGGCCAATGAAAATAAGCCTGAAATCTAGCCCTGGTTTTGTCGTATGCTAGGTGACCAGCAAGCGGTGACTCATGTGCAGTTTTTGGCACAGTTAGGCGGTGTTGTACAGGTCGCACCGTTTGCTGATTCTCATGGTTATCCGTTGTAAAATATCTAGTAAGAAAGCCCTTATTAGGTTTAAGGAACCATGAGGCATTTTTGGTCACTTTGGCTCTTTCTTTCAGTAATTTTAAATAAGGAGACACACTAGGATCAGCTTTCTGCTGTTCTATGAATTTCTGTCTGTTGGTATCATTTGTGCCAGTTGGAGAAAGCAACAGTAGTCTCTCATCTTGTAGTGTGTCTTGATGTTTTACAGTGTCTGCTCTAGTAGTTGCATTAGCTGCATTTAATCTTTCCCATGCAGCTATTTCATCGCTAGTACATTGTTTCAGTTGGGGTAAGCAACCCAAAATCAAATCAGTACAAGGGTTGTCAAGTATTGCACAAGTAAAGGTACCCGAAAGGAAAGGAGTGTTAATACGGGCTTTGGCCAAAGGGTAAATTTCAATGTTACCCGAAAAGGTTCGGCATTTGACAATATCGCCTGTATAATCACCTGGACTCACCAGTTCCTTCCTAAGACCAATCAGGGTACTGCCGCTGTCCAGCAAACATTGGCATGGTCTGTTGTTGACCATTGCATTGTGGAACACTAACTTGCCTCTGGAGGCTAATGCTGCATTTCCACTCTCAGTTGAGAATGGTACTGTATGTTCACATTCTAATTTTGCGTCTGCATGAAATTGGTGACATCGTTCACAATTGTCAAAGCTTAACACATCGTTCACACAACATACATCTACAGACTCCCTGACAGGTAATACATTTTCAACTTCACACTCAGTCTCACTACCACTATCAGAAGATGTATCAATCAAAATAGCATTGTTGGCTTTCATACGTTGGCGGCCAAGGCACTTATTTGAATAATGGCCATAGCTGGAACAAAAAAAACATTTGATTGCACGCCTGTATGCCGATCTTTTATTTTGTTGCTTCTTGATAACATTTTCAAGATGCGCCGGATAGTTTGGCGATTTGTCACACATAGAATAAGTGTCATGCAAAAGGTGACAATAAATACACTTTGACACTTTTCTATCTCTGTTGTCAGATTTCTGAAAGGGTTTTCTGTTATTCTGATTGTTTTTAGGCTGGTCTTTCACAAAAGCAACTATTTCAGAGTCATTTGAGGTCTTAAAAATATCTCTGTTAGAAGAAAAATATGCAGATCCTTTCTTTTCGAACTGCTCTATGTTCTCAAGGTCTGACTGCTGCAAAAATTTAGCAAAAGGAGATGGTATAGTGGATATGACTTTATCCATGGCTATTAAATTTTTGAGCCTATCAAAGTCTTTTCCTATGTTAGCTGCTTTGAGCCATCTATCTAGTACACTCTGAACATTTGAGACGTAATCAATGAAAGTCTCACTAGGTTTAGGTTTTAAATTTGAGAACTGAACCTGATACCCAGGGGCATCAAGTAAAAAGTGTTGCATTATCCTATCATGGATGTACTGATAGTTAGATCTAAGATCTGTTGGTATTGACTCTATTACTTTAAGGAGCTCACCACTCAGGTTCTTCATATAAATCATAGCCCACATTTCTATTGGAACTTGATGATATTTAAACTGATACTCGACGTTTTCTGTCCAGGCTGATATGGAATCATCTTTACAATATGGTTTGATAATGTTTTTGTATTTATTGAACTTATTTTCCTCTTGTTGACTTTTTAGTTTAGTGGCAGAGATTTCTGCGTGTGAGTCTACATCCATTTCTTTCATCTTTAACTGTGTCTCTGATTCTACTTGAATTTGTTTTTCCTTAACATCTATCTATTTTTGCTTTAGATCTAATTCCTTTTGTTTTAATTCTTTCTCCTGATCTAATTGCTTTAGCTTAATCTCCTTATCATGTTCTAACTGCTTCTGTTTTGTTTCTAATTCTTTTTGTTTATTTATTTCAGCTAGCTGTATCTGATGTTGTCTATCTAGTTCTCTTTCTCGTGCGCGTTCGTCTCTTTCTGCATCTTTTGCTTCTTTAAATTTCCTATCAGCATATTCTTCAAGCTCTTTACCTGTGTATTGCATGTCTTTGCCTACTTTAACGAAATCAGCTAGAGTAGCCATGATGTTCGGTAATTAGCTAGCGTTGACCTATACTGAACTATTTAATCGCTTATTTTTCTTTGCTATGTTATGTTACTTAATATCTGAGCACCGCAACTTGCACTCTTTATATATACCTGACAAATTTAATCCTGAAAAAATAGAGCACAAAAGTATGCTAATGCATCACAAGCTGAAAAAGAGATGCACTATTAATCACATTGCATGCCAAAAATATTGAGTGTACTCAACTTAATGTTCCCGAGAATCAGGGAACAACAATCCGGAAACACAGGTCACCTTCTTTGGCACTTTGGCATAGACACAAGATATTTATTCAGGTCACCTTGTTTGGCACCTCGACATACACACGCGTTTTGTAATCAGCTGTTGATCACCCTGGTTTACAGAGCAGCAACAATTAACACATAGTAAACGACAAGTAATATTCTTGACAACTTAGAACAATGACAATGACATACCCACGAACAAACAGAATATGGTTTAATTACTATTAAATTGTCAATGTCCTGTCTTCGTTCTAACTTTTATTTATGCCTTTCGTCACTGACCTAATTTAATCTATGTAAGTGTTGTGCAGACCAAGTCTAACTCGCCTGCCTGAAAGTAGTACCCTCGTGACGGTAAACGCAAGAAAAAGTACGAAAAAAACATTCAATAACTGTTTTGAAATAAATAAAAATATAATAATATTGTTTAAATAAATAAATATATTCAATTACTACTTGAAATAAACAAATAATAGGTTGTATAAAGTAAAGATTCAGGCGGGCAGCAGCTTGGAAATATGTAAACAGTGAGACGCTGAATGCAAATGGCGCAGACCAACTGTTTGTCAGTCGGCATACGTCAGAGGCGCAGCGCTATTTTTAGCTTCCACAAATCGATAATGTTGCCGGCTGTGTATCGCTCCGCCATGAATCATAGTTGATAGTTGTTCATAAATAAATACATAATTACATGAATAATTACATGAATAAAGAAGGAAAATAATAATATCAATACTTACAACTTTGAAGAACACATAATTTAAGTAAATAATATATTAATAAACACAACTAAACAATATTTCGTCACGACAGGCACTGTTTCTTTAGCAACTTGTCCTAGTCCTGCACACGTCATCGTTACTGACACAAATTAAATTCACTACTTCACTATTTGTAACCTTAGTCAAGAGCCGTGGGTGAGTGTATTAGCTTGAACTTTCGTCCAAGCCACACTTCTGACACCACATTAATCCTTGCCTGTCAACAACTCATGTGACAGGCATCATCGGATTACTTCTTTCACACCACACAAGAAACTTGCAAGTCGTGTGAAAGGAATTACATGGTACATTTTATTGCCGTAGGCTCTTTACAAGTACATAACCGTCGCTATCAAACCACACACAAAGCCACAGAATTGCCTATCACTAGTTTCCTAAACTCTAATGCTATCTCTATCTATTTGGTTACACAAAAACTCCCATCAATATCTAACGATCTGCTCTCTACAATTGTCAGTCCCCGTCTGACTAGTTGGCTTCCCGTGGTTACACACCACGCGGAAGGACCTTGACACGTCCTTGACGTAAGCGTGCCGTGATGCTTGGCACGCTTACATTAGCTGTCTCTTGGTGATTTGCAATCGTGGCTATTATGTAGGCGTGATTCTGTCGTGACCAGAGTGCTGACTATCTGGTCACCGTCTCCGTGTCTCATGAGAGAACTAGTTAATAGTCCCCTATTCTCTCACCTACTCTGCCCCTACATCACCTCTATTCTATTAGAGGTTGACCACTCTTCCCGTTGGTGTACTCTCTTGGGGCATACCTCCGCCCCTTCTATTGCAGTCTTTGACAAGTTGTGATGGTAATATTAGCTGCTGTACTGTTAGATATAGAAGTAGCCGCAACAGCAGCAGTAGATGTGATGGTAGTATTAGCTGTGGTAGCGTTACATGTAGAAGTAGCCGCAACAGCAGCAGTAGTTGTGATGGTAGTATTAGCTGTGGTAGCGTTACATGTAGAAGTACCCGCAACAGTAGCAGTAGTTGTGATGGTAGTATTAGCTGTGGTAGTGTTAGATGTAGAAGTAGTCGCAACAGCAGCAATAGTTGTGATGGTAGTATTAGCTGTGGTAGCGTTACATGTAGAAGTAGCCGCAACAGCAGCAGTAGTTGTGATGGTAGTATTAGCTGTGGTAGCGTTACATGTAGAAGTACCCGCAACAGTAACAGTAGTTGTGATGGTAGTATTAGCTGTGGTAGCGTTACATGTAGAAGTAGCCGCAACAGTAGCAGTAGTTGTGATGGTAGTATTATCTGTGGTAGCGTTACATGTAGAAGTAGCCGCAACAGCAGCAGTAGTTGTGATGGTAATATTAGCTGCTGTACTGTTAGATATAGAAGTAGCCGCAACAGCAGCAGTAGATGTGATGGTAGTATTAGCTGTGGTAGTGTTAGATGTAGAAGTAGCCGCAACAGCAGCAGTAGTTGTGATGGTAGTATTAGCTGTGGTAGTGTTAGATGTAGAAGTAGTCGCAACAGCAGCAATAGTTGTGATGGTAGTATTAGCTGTGGTAGCGTTACATGTAGAAGTAGCCGCAACAGCAGCAGTAGTTGTGATGGTAGTATTAGCTGTGGTAGCGTTACATGTAGAAGTACCCGCAACAGTAACAGTAGTTGTGATGGTAGTATTAGCTGTGGTAGCGTTACATGTAGAAGTAGCCGCAACAGTAGCAGTAGTTATGATGGTAGTATTAGCTGTGGTAGCGTTACATGTAGAAGTAGCCGCAACAGTAGCAGTAGTTGTGATGGTAGTATTAGCTGTGGTAGCGTTACACGTAGAAGTACCCGCAACAGCAGCAGTTGTTGTGATGGTAGTATTAGCTGTGGTAGCGTTACATGTAGAAGTAGCCGCAACAGCAGCAGTAGTTGTGATGGTAGTATTATCTGTGGTAGCGTTACATGTAGAAGTAGCCGCAACAGCAGCAGTAGTTGTGATGGTAGTATTAGCTGTGGTAGCGTTACATGTAGAAGTACCCGCAACAGTAGCAGTAGTTGTGATGGTAGTATTAGCTGTGGTAGCGTTACATGTAGAAAGTAGCCGCAACAGCAGCAGTAGTTGTGATGGTAATATTAGGTGCTGTACTGTTAGATATAGAAGTAGCCGCAAAAGCAGCAGTAGATGTGATGGTAGTATTAGCTGTGGTAGTGTTAGATGTAGAAGTAGCCGCAACAGCAGCAGTAGTTGTGATAGTAGTATTAGCTGTGGTAGTATTAGATGTAGAAGTAGTCGCAACAGCAGCAGTAGTTGTGATGGTAGTATTAGCTGTGGTCTCGTTACATGTAGAAGTACCCGCAACAGCAGCAGTAGTTGTGTTGGTAGTATTAGCTGTGGTAGCGTTACATGTAGAAGTAGTCGCAACAGCAGCAGTAGTTGTGATGGTAGTATTAGCTGTGGTAGCGTTACATGTAGAAGTACCCGCAACAGTAACAGTAGTTGTGATGGTAGTATTATCTGTCGTTGCGTTACATGTAGAAGTAGCCGCAACAGCAGCAGTAGTTGTGATGGTAATATTAGCTGCTGTACTGTTAGATATAGAAGTAGCCGCAACAGCAGCAGTAGATGTGATGGTAGTATTAGCTGTGGTAGTGTTAGATGTAGAAGTAGCCGCAACAGCAGCAGTAGTTGTGATGGTAGTATTAGCTGCGGTAGTGTTAGATGTAGAAGTAGTAGCAACAACAGCAGTAGTTGTGATGGTAGTATTAGCTGTGCTACTGTTAGATGTGTAAGTAGCCGCAACAGCAGCAGTAGTTGTGATGGTAGTATTAGCTGCGGTAGTGTTAGATGTAGAAGTAGCCGCAACAGTAGCAGTAGTTGTGATGGTAGTATTAGCTGTGGTAGTGTTAGATACAGAAGTAGCCGCAACAGCAGCAGTAGTTGTGATGGTAGTATTAGCTGTGGTAGTGTTAGATGTAGAAGTAGCCGCAACAGCAGCAGTAGTTGTGATGGTAGTATTAGCTGCGGTAGTGTTAGATGTAGAAGTAGTCGCAACAGCAGCAGTAGTTGTGATGGTAGTATTAGCTTGCGGTAGTGTTAGATGTAGAAGTAGCCGCAACAGTAGCAGTAGTTGTAATGGTAGTATTAGCTGCGTTACTATTAGATGTAGAAGTAGCCGCAACAGCAGCAGTAGTTGTGATGGGTAGTATTAGCTGCGGTAGTGTTAGATGTAGAAGTAGCCGCAACAGTAGCAGTAGTTGTGATGGTAGTATTAGCTGTGGTAGTGTTATATGTAGAAGTAGCCACAACAGCAGCAGTAGTTGTGATGGTAGTATTAGCTGTGGTAGCGTTACATGTAGAAGTAGCCGCAACAGCAGCAGTAGTTGTGATGGTAATATTAGCTGTGGTAGTGTTAGATGTAGAAGTAGCCGCAGCAGCAGCAGTAGTTGTGATCGTAATATTAGCTGCGGTAGTGTTAGGTATAGAAGTAGCCGCAACAGCAGCAGTAGTTGTGATGGTAGTATTAGCTGTGGTAGCGTTACATGTAGAAGTACCCGCAACAGCAGCAGTAGTTGTGATGGTAGTATTAGCTGTGGTAGCGTTACATGTAGAAGTAGCCGCAACAGCAGCAGTAGTTGTGATGTTAGTATTAGCTGTGGTAGCGTTACATGTAGAGGTAGCCGCAACAGCAGCAGTAGTTGTGATGGTAATATTAGCTGCTGTACTGTTAGATATAGAAGTAGCCGCAACAGCAGCAGTAGTTGTGATGGTAGTATTAGCTGTGGTAGCGTTACATGTAGAAGTAGCCGCAACAGCAGCAGTAGTTGTGATGGTAGTATTAGCTGTGGTAGCGTTAGATGTAGAAGTAGCCGCAACAGCAGCAGTAGTTGTGATGGTAGTATTAGCTGTGGTAGCGTTACATGTAGATGTACCCGCAACATCAGCAGTAGTTGTGATGGTAGTATTAGCTGTAGTAGCGTTACATGTAGAAGTACCCGCAACAGCAGCAGTAGTTGTGATGGTAGTATTAGCTGTGGTAGCGTTACATGTAGAAGTAGCCGCAACAGCAGCAGTAGTTGTGATGGTAGTATTAGCTGTGGTAGCGTTACATGTAGAAGTAGCAGCAACAGCAGCAGTAGTTGTGATGGTAGTATTAGCTGTGGTAGCGTTACATGTAGAAGTACCCGCAACAGTAGCAGTAGTTGTGATGGTAGTATTAGCTGTGGTAGCGTTACATGTAGAAGTAGCCGCAACAGCAGCAGTAGTTGTGATGGTAGTATTAGCTGTGGTAGCGTTAGATGTAGAAGTAGCCGCAACAGCAGCAGTAGTTGTGATGGTAGTATTAGCTGTGGTAGCGTTACATGTAGATGTACCCGCAACATCAGCAGTAGTTGTGATGGTAGTATTAGCTGTAGTAGCGTTACATGTAGAAGTACCCGCAACAGCAGCAGTAGTTGTGATGGTAGTATTAGCTGTGGTAGCGTTACATGTAGAAGTAGCCGCAACAGCAGCAGTAGTTGTGATGGTAGTATTAGCTGTGGTAGCGTTACATGTAGAAGTAGCAGCAACAGCAGCAGTAGTTGTGATGGTAGTATTAGCTGTGGTAGCGTTACATGTAGAAGTACCCGCAACAGTAGCAGTAGTTGTGATGGTAGTATTAGCTGTGGTAGCGTTACATGTAGAAGTAGCCGCAACAGTAGCAGTAGTTGTGATGGTAGTATTAGCTGTGGTAGCGTTACATGTAGAAGTAGCCGCAACAGTAGCAGTAGTTGTGATGGTAGTATTAGCTGTGGTAGCGTTACATGTAGAAGTACCCGCAACAGCAGCAATTGTTGTGATGGTAGTATTAGCTGTTGTAGCGTTACATGTAGAAGTAGCCGCAACAGCAGCAGTAGTTGTGATGGTAGTATTAGCTGTGGTAGCGTTACATGTAGAAGTACCCGCAACAGTAGCAATAGTTGTGATGGTAGTATTAGCTGTGGTAGCGTTACATGTAGAAGTAGCCGCAACAGCCGCAGTAGTTGTGATGGTAATATTAGCTGCTGTACTGTTAGATATAGAAGTAGCCGCAACAGCAGCAGTAGATGTGATGGTAGTATTAGCTGTGGTAGTGTTAGATGTAGAAGTAGCCGCAACAGCAGCAGTAGATGTGATGGTAGTATTAGCTGTGGTAGTGTTAGATGTAGAAGTAGTCGCAACAGCAGCAGTAGTTGTGATGGTAGTATTAGCTGTGGTAGCGTTACATGTAGAAGTAGCCGCAACAGCAGCAGTAGTTGTGATGGTAGTATTAGCTGTGGTAGCGTTACATGTAGAAGTACCCGCAACAGTAGCAGTAGTTGTGATGGTAGTATTATCTGTGGTAGCGTTACATGTAGAAGTAGCCGCAACAGCAGCAGTAGTTGTGTCAACAACTCATGTGACAGGCATCATCGGCTTACTTCTTTCACACCACACAAGAAATTTGCAAGTCGTGTGAAAGGAATTACAAGGTACATTTTATTGCCGTAGGCTCTTTACAAGTACATAACCGTCGCTATCAAACCACACACAAAGCCACAGAATTGCCTATCACTAGTTTCCTAAACTCTAATGCTATCTCTATCTATTTGGTTACACAAAAACTCCCATCAATATCTAACGATCTGCTCTCTACAATTGTCAGTCCCCGTCTGACTAGTTGGCTTCCCGTGGATACACACCACGCGGAAGGACCTTGACACGTCCTTGACGTAAGCGTGCCGTGATGCTTGGCACGCTTACATTAGCTGTCTCTTGGTGATTTGCAATCGTGGCTATTATGTAGGCGTGATTCTGTCGTGACCAGAGTGCTGACTATCTGGTCACCGTCTCCGTGTCTCATGAGAGAACTAGTTAATAGTCCCCTATTCTCTCACCTACTCTGCCCCTACATCACCTCTATTCTATTAGAGGTTGACCACTCTTCCCGTTGGTGTACTCTCTTGGGGCATACCTCCGCCCCTTCTATTGCAGTCTTTGACACACACCCTCCCCTCCTGTGTTGCGTCATCAACTTTGAGTCATTGGTTGTGACGCAAGGGGTTTCTAAAAAATTAGTGTCTCTAATTTTTGTCAAAGACTGTAGATAACCTGGCTCTGGGTAACTACATAGACTTCTACTGACTAATGTCACAATGTAGTATGACTTTACTTGGCTACTGGCAATCGCCACAAACTTGTCTGGTTGGCGTGAGCCCTCTTCTCAATCGCAATATTATATTAATTAGAGGTATGTCTGAACCGGACCGTTGTCTTATAAGACCTGCCCTCCAATAGTAAATTAACTTACTACCCATACAAAGTTGACTTTCTTAGGGTCAACACATGAATTGCTTCATGTCCCCCATATAATATTAAACAACCATTACCCAAGCTGTGTGCGACAGGCTTTACCTACTTCGCTTCCGCGTGTAAAGTTATATTTCACTGTTAAGTTAGTGATTCGTTGTCTATTATGTCCCCTGACCCGAAGTTATCTCCCTTTGATCTGCGAAATATGTATGCAATTTATATGTTTGTTTTTCTGGTTGTTTGCGTGGTTGGATGTAATTACTAATATAGTCTACCTTCTAACATGTATATCTATCTATCGTGTGTATGTAAGTTAGTTTTTCAAGTGCCATAATTCGGTTAAATGTGGCTACAAACAAGTGTATAACACTAATTCGTGACTACATTTCCGTCTTATGAGACCTAAAATACTTAATCTAAGATCTAAACTAAACTACACACAACACATTCATCACAGCACATTTTCAACATTGAACGCAAATATTTGACGCAGACACAAAATAAAAAGTCGCGTTGAGCGGCAGAAAAATCCGCTGACCATTCTCACTCTCTCTTCTATATTTTACATTCGCTCTCACATTCACACTTCTGTCACACATCTTTTACTTTCACACTTATGTCAGACATCTTTCACCTTCCCAATTATTTAAAAACCTTGGAGTGACACTGTACAAGTTCGGCTCAGTTTGAGAAAGTTGAGCTCAATGACTGTGCGTAAATCGCTGCACGAGTCATATATATACAACATATTTACATGTAAGTACAAAGGGTTTATGGTTTATCCCCTTGGTCTTGTGACCAACTATATTTTACTGTAATCATACTCTAACTACTGACACTACTACTACTTCTATAAACGTGTATTTAATGTGTTAACTATTTTAATTTATTTTGCAACATTAATTCTAAGATATGCTTACATTAATCCTAATATTTATCTAATTTAAGGGATGTAATCTAACTATTTAAAATGAAATTGATGTGAGATGAGTTATGTAACTTTCTGAAATGGGTACTGTGAAATGTAATGAATTATGTACCTTTCTAAAATGGGTAATGTGAAATGTAATGAGTTATGTGCCTTTCTAAATTGGGTAATGTGACAATAAATTATGACTGATGTTTTTAAATGCAAAAAAAAAATATATGACTGATATTCATAATCTAAATGGTGTAAATGATGTATATTTAATTGTCTAACATTTTTATCCTATTATGGTGTAAATTAATCATAATAATAAATGATCATGTTTGTTAAATGGAATGGTTCATTAAGATGGAATGACACCAAATGAAACAAAGTGGAATGTAATAACCTAAATGGTACTATTTTTATCCAAACTACTATCTATTCTACTTTTAAGGTAAGTAGGTGGGTAAAGTAATGATTTATGTAAACTACTAAACAAAAATAAAAAACTATTTTATTTCCTAACTCTAAGTGTAAATTACAGTTACCTATTCTACCTATAATTTATCACACTATTAAAATATTATAATACATATCACAATAAGTATTTATATACATAGTATTCAAATACCCCAGGTTAGTTGTTGCCCCAATGTTCAGAAATTGCTTTCATTGGCATACTGTATAATTACACTTGTCCTGGGTATATTAAATACAATACACAGTCATAATTGTGTCCTATTGGTATGGCATCTGTAGAGTTCGCTTGTGTCGTAGACCCGTATTCTTAGTGTCTGTATTTATGGACAGTTCTGACACAGTTTTTCTTTGCTTAACACAAATGATTCACCGGACACATATGGAGCTTAGTCATTAACGAGCTGTTCCAGTTCACACGGTGATATATTTGTTATTCGGAGCACAGTTCTTCTGTTTATGTCTACGGACACATGGTAGATCACTGTTCTTAGTACATAGATTAGCTTACAATGTTTATGTATTCATACAATACTTTACATAGAATACTATACTGTACTATTTTACCAATTATTACTCTACACACCTATGTGGAATCTCTGGTATTTCTACCTCAGATGGATCTAGCGACCACCTGTATATACGGTCATTCCGATGGACACCACTTTATATGACCGTGATTGGGGAGATGTCAGTCGGGACAATGCAGTGAACATCTGTCAGAAATCGATGGCGCTTTCTCACCACATAGATGACGCTTAGGGTTTTTCAATTCTGATCTGGAATATCTGGACTCAGCAGGTGTGATCTTACGGTTCACGTAGCTAATCGGGTGGAAGATGCCCTCAAAAAATTGGCCTAGTACTGCTGGCATCTGTCCTAGAATAATAAACGAGCCTAGGATTAGGCAAGCGGAGGGATTGGAACATTACAAAAAAGGATTTTCAATTTTGACAATGCAGAAATTAATAATGCATCTTTGACATTTCATTTTACAGATGTTTTTAAAACATTGGAAAATACACTTGTAATTTCCTTTAAATTTGGTATTAGTTTGCTATAATAATATAATATTCCCAAAAGGCTTCTGACCTGCTGCTTTGTGGTAGGCATAGTCAGATTCATAATTTTTTAAATAATTCTATTGTCGATCTTAAGTTGACCCTGTGAAATGACATGACCCAAAAATGAATTTCTTTTAGGCCTAATTCAACTTTGCTCGGTTTGACAGTGAGACCGAAGAGTCGCACTCTGTCAAAGACATGTCTTAGTTTCAGTAAGTGTGTTGTCCCGTCATCAGTATGGAACCATATATCATGCGTATTCTGTAAGCTCACTACATGTATGCATCTCGTCGGATTTGCCAGTCTCGCTAACTAGTGTAGTTGCGCTATGTATGTCTGTCGTCTTATCATTAGGTGTGGGTGCACTGTGTTCGTCTGTCTCTACTCTTGTCTCTTGTCGTGAACAGTAAAGTTTCAACATGTTGACATGGAATATCTTTAAGTGTCCGTTTATCGATATTTCATAGTCAGCATTTGAAAATCCACATACCACCTTGAATGGTCCTTGCCATTTTATTTGTCTGGAAGTAACTGAAGTATGTTTTGATCTGGTTTACGACCATTGTTCAAGCACCCTTGTTTGTGTATTGGTAAATTTGACCCTCCCTCTCAAAGGTCTAGAAGCCAGTGTAGAAAGTAGTACTTTAGCTGTGGGCTGTCTACCCTTATGTACTAATTGTTGACCGACATTACAAAAACGATGCAATAATTTTATATCATTCCAAAACCCTGGCCAATGAAAATAAGCCTGAAATCTAGCCCTGGTTTTGTCGTATGCTAGGTGACCAGCAAGCGGTGACTCATGTGCAGTTTTTGGCACAGTTAGGCGGTGTTGTACAGGTCGCACCGTTTGCTGATTCTCATGGTTATCCGTTGTAAAATATCTAGTAAGAAAGCCCTTATTAGGTTTAAGGAACCATGAGGCATTTTTGGTCACTTTGGCTCTTTCTTTCAGTAATTTTAAATAAGGAGACACACTAGGATCAGCTTTCTGCTGTTCTATGAATTTCTGTCTGTTGGTATCATTTGTGCCAGTTGGAGAAAGCAACAGTAGTCTCTCATCTTGTAGTGTGTCTTGATGTTTTACAGTGTCTGCTCTAGTAGTTGCATTAGCTGCATTTAATCTTTCCCATGCAGCTATTTCATCGCTAGTACATTGTTTCAGTTGGGGTAAGCAACCCAAAATCAAATCAGTACAAGGGTTGTCAAGTATTGCACAAGTAAAGGTACCCGAAAGGAAAGGAGTGTTAATACGGGCTTTGGCCAAAGGGTAAATTTCAATGTTACCCGAAAAGGTTCGGCATTTGACAATATCGCCTGTATAATCACCTGGACTCACCAGTTCCTTCCTAAGACCAATCAGGGTACTGCCGCTGTCCAGCAAACATTGGCATGGTCTGTTGTTGACCATTGCATTGTGGAACACTAACTTGCCTCTGGAGGCTAATGCTGCATTTCCACTCTCAGTTGAGAATGGTACTGTATGTTCACATTCTAATTTTGCGTCTGCATGAAATTGGTGACATCGTTCACAATTGTCAAAGCTTAACACATCGTTCACACAACATACATCTACAGACTCCCTGACAGGTAATACATTTTCAACTTCACACTCAGTCTCACTACCACTATCAGAAGATGTATCAATCAAAATAGCATTGTTGGCTTTCATACGTTGGCGGCCAAGGCACTTATTTGAATAATGGCCATAGCTGGAACAAAAAAAACATTTGATTGCACGCCTGTATGCCGATCTTTTATTTTGTTGCTTCTTGATAACATTTTCAAGATGCGCCGGATAGTTTGGCGATTTGTCACACATAGAATAAGTGTCATGCAAAAGGTGACAATAAATACACTTTGACACTTTTCTATCTCTGTTGTCAGATTTCTGAAAGGGTTTTCTGTTATTCTGATTGTTTTTAGGCTGGTCTTTCACAAAAGCAAACTATTTCAGAGTCATTTGAGGTCTTAAAAATATCTCTGTTAGAAGAAAAATATGCAGATCCTTTCTTTTCGAACTGCTCTATGTTCTCAAGGTCTGACTGCTGCAAAAATTTAGCAAAAGGAGATGGTATAGTGGATATGACTTTATCCATGGCTATTAAATTTTTGAGCCTATCAAAGTCTTTTCCTATGTTAGCTGCTTTGAGCCATCTATCTAGTACACTCTGAACATTTGAGACGTAATCAATGAAAGTCTCACTAGGTTTAGGTTTTAAATTTGAGAACTGAACCTGATACCCAGGGGCATCAAGTAAAAAAGTGTTGCATTATCCTATCATGGATGTACTGATAGTTAGATCTAAGATCTGTTGGTATTGACTCTATTACTTTAAGGAGCTCACCACTCAGGTTCTTCATATAAATCATAGCCCACATTTCTATTGGAACTTGATGATATTTAAACTGATACTCGACGTTTTCTGTCCAGGCTGATATGGAATCATCTTTACAATATGGTTTGATAATGTTTTTGTATTTATTGAACTTATTTTCCTCTTGTTGACTTTTTAGTTTAGTGGCAGAGATTTCTGCGTGTGAGTCTACATCCATTTCTTTCATCTTTAACTGTGTCTCTGATTCTACTTGAATTTGTTTTTCCTTAACATCTATCTCTTTTTGCTTTAGATCTAATTCCTTTTGTTTTAATTCTTTCTCCTGATCTAATTGCTTTAGCTTAATCTCCTTATCATGTTCTAACTGCTTCTGTTTTGTTTCTAATTCTTTTTGTTTATTTATTTCAGCTAGCTGTATCTGATGTTGTCTATCTAGTTCTCTTTCTCGTGCGCGTTCGTCTCTTTCTGCATCTTTTGCTTCTTTAAATTTCCTATCAGCATATTCTTCAAGCTCTTTACCTGTGTATTGCATGTCTTTGCCTACTTTAACGAAATCAGCTAGAGTAGCCATGATGTTCGGTAATTAGCTAGCGTTGACCTATACTGAACTATTTAATCGCTTATTTTTCTTTGCTATGTTATGTTACTTAATATCTGAGCACCGCAACTTGCACTCTTTATATATACCTGACAAATTTAATCCTGAAAAAATAGAGCACAAAAGTATGCTAATGCATCACAAGCTGAAAAAGAGATGCACTATTAATCACATTGCATGCCAAAAATATTGAGTGTACTCAACTTAATGTTCCCGAGAATCAGGGAACAACAATCCGGAAACACAGGTCACCTTCTTTGGCACTTTGGCATAGACACAAGATATTTATTCAGGTCACCTTGTTTGGCACCTCGACATACACACGCGTTTGTAATCAGCTGTTGATCACCCTGGTTTACAGAGCAGCAACAATTAACACATAGTAAACGACAAGTAATATTCTTGACAACTTAGAACAATGACAATGACATACCCACGAACAAACAGAATATGGTTTAATTACTATTAAATTGTCAATGTCCTGTCTTCGTTCTAACTTTTATTTATGCCTTTCGTCACTGACCTAATTTAATCTATGTAAGTGTTGTGCAGACCAAGTCCTAACTCGCCTGCCTGAAAGTAGTACCCTCGTGACGGTAAACGCAAGAAAAAGTACGAAAAAAACATTCAATAACTGTTTTGAAATAAATAAAAATATAATAATATTGTTTAAATAAATAAATATATTCAATTACTACTTGAAATAAACAAATAATAGGTTGTATAAAGTAAAGATTCAGGCGGGCAGCAGCTTGGAAATATGTAAACAGTGAGACGCTGAATGCAAATGGCGCAGACCAACTGTTTGTCAGTCGGCATACGTCAGAGGCGCAGCGCTATTTTTAGCTTCCACAAATCGATAATGTTGCCGGCTGTGTATCGCTCCGCCATGAATCATAGTTGATAGTTGTTCATAAATAAATACATAATTACATGAATAATTACATGAATAAAGAAGGAAAATAATAATATCAATACTTACAACTTTGAAGAACACATAATTTAAGTAAATAATATATTAATAAACACAACTAAACAATATTTCGTCACGACAGGCACTGTTTCTTTAGCAACTTGTCCTAGTCTGCACACGTCATCGTTACTGACACAAATTAAATTCACTACTTCACTATTTGTAACCTTAGTCAAGAGCCGTGGGTGAGTGTATTAGCTTGAACTTTCGTCCAAGCCACACTTCTGACACCACATTAATCCTTGCCTGTCAACAACTCATGTGACAGGCATCATCGGATTACTTCTTTCACACCACACAAGAAACTTGCAAGTCGTGTGAAAGGAATTACATGGTACATTTTATTGCCGTAGGCTCTTTACAATTACATAACCGTCGCTATCAAACCACACACAAAGCCACAGAATTGCCTATCACTAGTTTCCTAAACTCTAATGCTATCTCTATCTATTTGGTTACACAAAAACTCCCATCAATATCTAACGATCTGCTCTCTACAATTGTCAGTCCCCGTCTGACTAGTTGGCTTCCCGTGGTTACACACCACGCGGAAGGACCTTGACACGTCCTTGACGTAAGCGTGCCGTGATGCTTGGCACGCTTACATTAGCTGTCTCTTGGTGATTTGCAATCGTGGCTATTATGTAGGCGTGATTCTGTCGTGACCAGAGTGCTGACTATCTGGTCACCGTCTCCGTGTCTCATGAGAGAACTAGTTAATAGTCCCCTATTCTCTCACCTACTCTGCCCCTACATCACCTCTATTCTATTAGAGGTTGACCACTCTTCCCGTTGGTGTACTCTCTTGGGGCATACCTCCGCCCCTTCTATTGCAGTCTTTGACAAGTTGTGATGGTAATATTAGCTGCTGTACTGTTAGATATAGAAGTAGCCGCAACAGCAGCAGTAGATGTGATGGTAGTATTAGCTGTGGTAGCGTTACATGTAGAAGTAGCCGCAACAGCAGCAGTAGTTGTGATGGTAGTATTAGCTGTGGTAGCGTTACATGTAGAAGTACCCGCAACAGTAGCAGTAGTTGTGATGGTAGTATTAGCTGTAGTAGTGTTAGATGTAGAAGTAGTCGCAACAGCAGCAATAGTTGTGATGGTAGTATTAGCTGCGGTAGCGTTACATGTAGAAGTAGCCGCAACAGCAGCAGTAGTTGTGATGGTAGTATTAGCTGTGGTAGCGTTACATGTAGAAGTACCCACAACAGTAACAGTAGTTGTGATGGTAGTATTAGCTGTGGTAGCGTTACATGTAGAAGTAGCCGCAACAGTAGCAGTAGTTGTGATGGTAGTATTAGCTGTGGTAGCGTTACATGTAGAAGTAGCCGCAACAGTAGCAGTAGTTGTGATGGTAGTATTAGCTGTGGTAGTGTTACACGTAGAAGTACCCGCAACAGCAGCAGTTGTTGTGATGGTAGTATTAGCTGTGGTAGCGTTACATGTAGAAGTAGCCGCAACAGCAGCAGTAGTTGTGATGGTAGTATTATCTGTGGTAGCGTTACATGTAGAAGTAGCCGCAACAGCAGAAGTAGTTGTGATGGTAGTATTAGCTGTGGTAGCATTACATGTAGAAGTACCCGCAACAGTAGCAGTAGTTGTGATGGTAGTATTAGCTGTGGTAGCGTTACATGTAGAAGTAGCCGCAACAGCAGCAGTAGTTGTGATGGTAATATTAGCTGCTGTACTGTTAGATATAGAAGTAGCCGCAACAGCAGCAGTAGATGTGATGGTAGTATTAGCTGTGGTAGTGTTAGATGTAGAAGTAGCCGCAACAGCAGCAGTAGTTGTGATGGTAGTATTAGCTGTGGTAGTGTTAGATGTAGAAGTAGTCGCAACAGCAGCAGTAGTTGTGATGGTAGTATTAGCTGTGGTAGCGTTACATGTAGAAGTACCCGCAACAGCAGCAGTAGTTGTGTTGGTAGTATTAGCTGTGGTAGCGTTACATGTAGAAGTAGCCGCAACAGCAGCAGTAGTTGTGATGGTAGTATTAGCTGTGGTAGCGTTACATGTAGAAGTACCCGCAACAGTAGCAGTAGTTGTGATGGTAGTATTATCTGTGGTAGCGTTACATGTAGAAGTAGCCGCAACAGCAGCAGTAGTTGTGATGGTAATATTAGCTGCTGTACTGTTAGATATAGAAGTAGCCGCAACAGCAGCAGTAGATGTGATGGTAGTATTAGCTGTGGTAGTGTTAGATGTAGAAGTAGCCGCAACAGCAGCAGTAGTTGTGATGGTAGTATTAGCTGTGGTAGTGTTAGATGTAGAAGTAGTCGCAACAGCAGCAATAGTTGTGATGGTAGTATTAGCTGTGGTAGCGTTACATGTAGAAGTACCCGCAACAGTAACAGTAGTTGTGATGGTAGTATTAGCTGTGGTAGCGTTACATGTAGAAGTAGCCGCAACAGTAGCAGTAGTTGTGATGGTAGTATTAGCTGTGGTAGCGTTACATGTAGAAGTAGCCGCAACAGTAGCAGTAGTTGTGATGGTAGTATTAGCTGTGGTAGCGTTACATGTAGAAGTACCCGCAACAGTAGCAGTAGTTGTGATGGTAGTATTAGCTGTGGTAGCGTTACATGTAGAAGTAGCCGCAACAGTAGCAGTAGTTGTGATGGTAGTATTAGCTGTGGTAGTGTTACACGTAGAAGTACCCGCAACAGCAGCAGTTGTTGTGATGGTAGTATTAGCTGTGGTAGTGTTAGATGTAGAAGTAGCCGCAACAGCAGCAGTAGTTGTGATGGTAGTATTAGCTGTGGTAGCGTTACATGTAGAAGTAGCCGCAACAGCAGCAGTAGTTGTGATGGTAGTATTAGCTGTGGTAGCGTTACATGTAGAAGTACCCGCAACAGTAACAGTAGTTGTGATGGTAGTATTAGCTGTGGTAGCGTTACACGTAGAAGTAGCCGCAACAGTAGCAGTAGTTGTGATGGTAGTATTAGCTGTGGTAGCGTTACATGTAGAAGTAGCCGCAACAGTAGCAGTAGTTGTGATGGTAGTATTAGCTGTGGTAGCGTTACACGTAGAAGTACCCGCAACAGCAGCAGTTGTTGTGATGGTAGTATTAGCTGTGGTAGCGTTACATGTAGAAGTAGCCGCAACAGCAGCAGTAGTTGTGATGGTAGTATTATCTGTGGTAGCGTTACATGTAGAAGTAGCCGCAACAGCAGCAGTAGTTGTGATGGTAGTATTAGCTGTGGTAGCGTTACATGTAGAAGTACCCGCAACAGTAGCAGTAGTTGTGATGGTAGTATTAGCTGTGGTAGCGTTACATGTAGAAGTAGCCGCAACAGTAGCAGTAGTTGTGATGGTAGTATTAGCTGTGGTAGCGTTACACGTAGAAGTACCCGCAACAGCAGCAGTTGTTGTGATGGTAGTATTAGCTGTGGTAGCGTTACATGTAGAAGTAGCCGCAACAGCAGCAGTAGTTGTGATGGTAGTATTATCTGTGGTAGCGTTACATGTAGAAGTAGCCGCAACAGCAGCAGTAGTTGTGATGGTAATATTAGGTGCTGTACTGTTAGATATAGAAGTAGCCGCAACAGCAGCAGTAGATGTGATGGTAGTATTAGCTGTGGTAGTGTTAGATGTAGAAGTAGCCGCAACAGCAGCAGTAGTTGTGATAGTAGTATTAGCTGTGGTAGTGTTAGATGTAGAAGTAGTCGCAACAGCAGCAGTAGTTGTGATGGTAGTATTAGCTGTGGTCTCGTTACATGTAGAAGTACCCGCAACAGCAGCAGTAGTTGTGTTGGTAGTATTAGCTGTGGTAGCGTTACATGTAGAAGTAGCCGCAACAGCAGCAGTAGTTGTGATGGTATTATTAGCTGTGGTAGCGTTACATGTAGAAGTACCCGCAAGAGTAGCAGTAGTTGTGATGGTAGTATTATCTGTGGTAGCGTTACATGTAGAAGTAGCCGCAACAGCAGCAGTAGTTGTGATGGTAATATTAGCTGCTGTACTGTTAGATATAGAAGTAGCCGCAACAGCAGCAGTAGATGTGATGGTAGTATTAGCTGTGGTAGTGTTAGATGTAGAAGTAGCCGCAACAGCAGCAGTAGTTGTGATGGTAGTATTAGCTGTGGTAGTGTTAGATGTAGAAGTAGTCGCAACAGCAGCAATAGTTGTGATGGTAGTATTAGCTGTGGTAGCGTTACATGTAGAAGTAGCCGCAACAGCAGCAGTAGTTGTGATGGTAGTATTAGCTGTGGTAGTGTTAGATGTAGAAGCAGCCGCAACAGCAGCAACAGCAGCAGCAGCAGCTGTAGTGCAGTATTTCTTATTTCAGACCACATGTAGTCCCAGGTGACCAGTGTCCGGCAAACAATACGTACATATTTCTGGAATGATAAAACAGCACACATAAGCTATTAATAACTCAATTTCCAAACCACTGCTTGATCGCACTAATAAACAACATTCATGAACTTTTGTGGAAAGCTTTTCGCTGGTCTGTCACAATTCATCGACTCCTTAATCTACTCCACGCCATGAGCACCCAGAACGCTAGTGGAGGCATGTATTTGGGGAATGTCCAATGTGTAAACATTGACAACATATTCTGTGCTATTACAGTTTTACAGTACATCGTTTTTCCATTTGAATGTCGATGCTGGGGAAACTCTGTCTGATATGCGTGCGGGAGTTTATTTATTTGTCTGTCTTGGGTCTGTCTGACTTTTTGGGGAGTTTCGTTGTAATATGCACTTAATGTCATATAACTGGATCTGGCATATTCATGTCTGTTGTACATGGTTTGTGTCATTTCTTTCCCTCTTGAGATGTGTATATGCAGTGTTGGTTTTTGGCACAAACACACTTGCACACACACGCGCGCTCACACACACACACATACACACACACAAACACACACAGTAGTAGCAGTATTAATAGTAGTATTAGCAGCACTTGCTGCTGCTGTAGTAGTAGTAGTAGTAGTAGTAGTAGTAGTAGTAGTAGTAGTATTAGTAGTAGTAGTAGTAGTTGTAGTAGTAGTAGTAGTAGTAGTAGTAGTAGTAGTAGTAGTAGTAGTAGTAGTAGTAGTAATAGAAGTAGTAGTAGTAGTCGTAGTAGTAGTAGTAGCAGTAGGAACAGTAATAGTTGTAGTAGTAGTAGTATTAGTAGCAGCAGCAGCAGCAGCAGCTGTAGTAGTAGTAGTAGTAGTAGTAGTAGTAGTAGTAGTAGCAGCAGCAGCAGCAGCAGCAGCAGTAGTAGTAGTAGTAGTAGTAGTAGTAGTAGTAGTAGTAGTAGTAGTAGTAGTAGTAGTAGTAGTAGTAGTAGTAGTAGTAGTAGTGGTGTTGACAGTATGAACAGTAATAATAGTAGTAATAATAAGAAAACGCGGAGCGGCTGGCCGAGTGGCTAAAACGCCGGACTCTCATTTGGGAGACTCGGGTTCGATCCCTCGGTAAGGTATGGGATTTTTCTTCTGTCGGGGGCAAAAAGAAAATCCTAACCTGTACAATTCGCGGCGACTGCACTAGCCAGGTGGCCTTAATTCCTCAGGCTCAAATACCCCTGTGCTATACACCGCAAGGTATTATATTGGCAGTAAATGACAGTAGTAATAATAGTATAATATTAAAAGTAGTAGTAATGGTAGTGGTGTGTAGTAATAGTAGAGTTATAGTAGTAGTAGTAATAGTAGTAGTAGTAGTAGTAGTAGTAGTAGTAGTAGTAGTAGTAGTAGTAGTAGTAGTAGTAGTAGTAGTAGTAGTAGTAGTGACAGAGGAACAGTAATAGTAGCAGTAGGTCAGCGTGAACGAGAGGATAAGAACGCGTGTTCTTATACATCTGGCATGCTGATGCCGAGGTAAGGGGTTCAACCCCTGCACAGAACAGTTGGACTAAAATGTTGACATATCGTCCTTGATTTGGAGACGTAAATTACAAGTACCCCTGAAGTCGAAGTGGGTTCGCCTGATGGCGAGGGACACTGTTTATAGGGAAAGCTAATCCACACGCAAAATTCAGTCCAGCACCACTAGAAGTAGTGTGTATGGGGGGCTGCGTGGTCTCGAGGTATGGTGTCCGCCTCGAGTTCTGGAGGTCCCGGGTTCAGGCCCCGGTGAGGACCAGGATTTATTTAAAAATTCCACCGGGACTTCCAGTAATTTCCCCTGGTCTCTGGGTAGTGAGATCGGACGCCCGTGTGTATTGTTGCGCACGTAAATAATCCCTTGGCAGTTGGAAATCGAAAAAGAGTAGCCTAACGGCGCTGCCCGGGCAAAATTTCGAGTTAAAAATCTACCCAAAGTATTTCAGGATCCTCGGCGGTGCTACGGAGTTCGTGCACTGAGCTGAGTTTCTCCAGACTCAGGTTTGAGTTAGGAGGAGAACGGAGCACTTATGGGTTGCACCCGTGTGCCGTGATGTTGATCCATAAAAACCAACAAACAGTGTGTATGGACTACGCGAGCGCAAAAAGTAGTTGTAGTACTAGTAAATAGTGACAGTAGGAACAGTAGCAAACAGAAGTAGCATTAATATTAGAAGTAGTAGTAATAGTAGTAGAAGTAGCAATAGTAGTATTAGTAATAGTAATAGTAATAGTAAAAGCAGTAATACAGGGTGTTAGTAGTCTCACTACACTGTGTATGTAGAAAAAAAAAATTGAAAAATGAAGTACATGATGTCATTAAAAAAATGTGCTCCACATTCCATCGTGAAGCAAAATACAGCGAAATGCTGTCGTCTGCTGGAGAAATTCTTTGCACTCCAAACAGAATGACATTTTCAACGGAAGAAAGAATTTATTTGGTTGAACATGTGTTTCTAAATGGCGGTCGATACACACAGATGGTTGTTCAAAGATTTATAGCAAGGTTTCCTGATAAACAACCTCTTCATCGCATTACGGTTAGAAATTTGTTAAATAAGTTTCTTGTTACGGGAAATGTGGATCTGATAGGCCTGCTGTGTCTGAAGAAAAATGTCTAGAAATCCAAGACAGAATGCTGAAAAGTCCAAGCAAGTCCTTAAGGAAATGTCACAACAAGTGAACGTATCAGTGAGCACCTTTGCACACAATTCTTAAACAACAATTACATTTTCATCCATACAGGATTGTCGTTATGTCTGAACTAAAAGAATGTGATAATCAATCCAGAGTCAACTACTCCACATGGTTTCAAGCACTTTTAGCTAAAGAAGACGAGTCAATTCTCCATGTAACATTCTTCTCTGATGAGGCATGGTTTCACCTACCTGGATACGTTGATAGCCAAAATAATCGTATTTGGAGCACATTTAATCCCAATGCATTTCGTGAAGCTCCTCTACACGATGAGAAAATCTGGGTATGGTGTGGCTTTAGTAGGAAACGTTTTATTGGACCCATTTTTGTTAACAACACTGCAAATCAAAACAATGTTTTCCCGTAGTGAATTTGAATAACAACGACACATACAATATATTTCACGATTTACTGCCCAATAATATTTCGCTGCATCTTGTCAGATACATACTGCAGAATTCACACAGCATAAAATAAAATAACTAGATAAATCCTTCAAGCTGAAATATTCACATGTTCGCACATTAATGTCAATTGTCTACCACAATAATTTTAAACCGACTATCATGTCTCTCTGTTTTCACAAAACTGGCCTATATAGAGTAATCATGTTGGCTAAACTAACTAAAACAAACTAGATAGTCGTGATACAGACACACACTAAAAATCATGTTGGCTTCTGCAAACTTTAACAAGCGACTATTTTGTGTATTAAACAACACGTGAAACACATTGTCTCTATTAATCACATAACCGGTTTCCAAAACGTGTTGTGCAATCGAGGAGGCAGGAAATTTGTTATATGCCGGCTGTAGCGAAACCCCAGTGGCCCATGTCCTCATACCTATCCGCTCAATTCCTTCGGAGTGGAATTCTCTGGGTTACTTTCATAACCCGAGCATTTGACACGAATACTTTGTAATCTATCTGTTCTTCGGGAAAACCCAATGGCACGCCTTGCACCAAATATGACCTAGGGTAATGGTTGGCGTGAAATGTCCGTTGTCAACCTTGTCGGTTGTTGTCGGCACAATGTATTGAAGTTTGAAAGAATTTTACAGATAAAGTGCCGCATCCTACTGCTGGGGAATGAAAGGTAATTTAGATTAATTGGTCCTGCCAGACATGGGCATATTAAGCTTGGTCGTCTCAAATAATGAGACGAATTGGTGAAACGGCAGTCTTGCCAATTTGGCTAAGCGTCTAGATCTGGGCATGGCGGGGGAACAATCGGGGCTATCCTTCTTCCTATGGCTTTACCTCTGTTAGTGTTCTCTTTCATTTGAATATAACATTCTATAGCTATGGCATGTCGAGGGGAGGGAAGGGCTCCGTGGGGACCGGTTCCACCCATCTGAGTTATATCTTCTTGAGCCAGAAGAGGCGATCCACTGTGCTATCTCTTTCGTCTTTCGGCTGATTGGGGGGGGGGGGGGGCAGGTGGACCGGGTGGTTCCTGGTCGATAGGAGGATGTTGGGAGTATAAAATGGACTTCCCTGTCTCCCTGAGAGAACCTGAACTCATCTGAATGTATGGGTTATGTGAGACACGGCCGATACATTGCGGTGACAGCTCAGACAAGAGCGGCGGCCGGACAGGGTAGTTTCGTCTTTCCTGTTCTTGCTAGGGATGGGGGAGGGAGATGCACTGCGGTCCATACAGACCCACTATTATGATTAGTTAAGAGTAGGAAACATACATAATTACGCACACTACTCCACAATAGCTTTGTCGTGAGAAAGGCAAGGTTTGCAAGTGAGAGGGAAGCCTGAGAAGGTATGTGCCCAATATTAATAAAGGCATGGTATGAGTGTGGAGAGGAGTGTGGTATGAAGACAATTGAATACTAGGTAATTGTATGTATTTTATGTATGGCAACCGACATGCTGAGACCATTGGAATCTCCATGCCGGCTGTATATGAAGTTTACACCAGAGGCTCTCAAAATTGTTTTAACTGTACAGGATCCTTCTTTTGACGGCGAATATAGCCGGAAGTTTCGACAGAGCATCGACATAGAACATTATGTTTACTAGGAAGTCCCTGCTGCTGTGGGCTATACCAGATAGAACCA
>JACEFZ010008435.1:282500-305000 GCA_014155875.1 Cepaea nemoralis
AGCGAACGTATTTATTAGTTTGTATTAATTAACACCTGTGTGAACCCATTAAGTTACCTAGACAAAGTAAGACGTCAACAGGTTTTTGGGGGCTAGTACCGGTTTTGACATAATATGTTATGAAATAACTGTGAAATGTCATGTAAAATTATTTATTCATATCACATTGTTTGGTTACAATAGAAGAAAATTGTTAACCATAAATTGTTCAACATATTTAGTAGCTATCTAGCAATAGAATAAGCAGAGTCCCTCAACAGTCTCAAAACAAAGTCCATACCTTACACCACAATATTAGTGGTCTATAAACGATGTATAACTGTTTAACATAACTATGACATTTTTGTTTTTTTTTCTTTGACCGTGACTAATGTTTCTTGCTCTACGAGCAGATTGTGCCGCAAAGAATACCGTGGGCAACACATGTGATTTTTCCAGCCACTAAGTTGTGTGACAGAGAAGACCGCGTGCAACGCAGTGTAACTCTTCCCAGCAGTGACGAAAGAACGACAACATCGAGCGCGACAATTCAGAGCTAAGTTTCAGATCATACTCATTGTAAAGTCTAAGCTGTGCTTCCCATTTTCATTATCATCAATATATTATTGTATTTCATATTTATTTGTTCGGATATTCATGACCTTGCCACCATTATAACCGTGCATTTTGATTTACACATTAGTAAGCAAGGTAGGCAACCAAATTTTTCTACACACCAAAGTTTTTGTTAAGGGAAATAACTCTATAAACATTACTAATAAATAAAATCCAAAATGTCAAGCTTAGATAAATGCATTGAGCAGGGAATAAAGTTAGGTTACAAAGAAGATAAACTGTCAGAATGGGCACAGAAAACGCACGCAGAAAATATTGCCCGTGAAGAAAGAGCAATAGAAAGAGAAGAAAGAAAATTGCAACAAGAAAGAGAGACCGAAGAAAGAAGATTGCAAAGAGAAGCAGAGGAAAGAAAATTGCAACAAGAAAGAGAGACCGAAGAAAGAAGATTGCAAAGAGAAGCAGAGGAAAGAAAATTGCAACAAGAAGCAGCGGAAAAGAAATTGCAAATGGAGCTCGACGCAGCGGCCAAACAGGCCCAATTGAACGCTGATACACAGTTGAAATTGAAACAGATGGAAATAGAGTCCAACACAGAGATATCAATAAACAAATTAAGAAATAAAGAAGAGGAACAGAAATATAGTAAATATAAAGGTCTCGTTAAGGCTTTCTGTGCAGGAGATTCCATCTCCGCCTATTTAGAAAATTTCGAATGTCTCATGGCCTACCATAAAATCATTAAGGCAGATTGGGCTTTTATACTCATGAGAAATCTGGCTCTCGAGCCGCTTAAAGTAATAGAAACAGTACCACAAGAGATGCGAAAAGACTACGAATACCTCAAACAACGCATTCTCCAACATTTTTCGTTAGACACTGCAGGGTACCAACAACAATTTGCAAAATTAGCTCCCCAACCAAACCAAACATTCATAGATTATGTTAGTACAGTACAAGACATATGCACTAAATGGATAAACTCGGCGAAAACCAACAATAGCCACGATAAACTTAAAGAACTAATCATCATAGATAAAATTGTGAGCACCATCCCCACACCGTTTGCAAAATTTTTAAAACAGATGGATTGCAAAACCATCCAAGAAATTGAATCCAAAGGCAATGCATTCTACACAGCAAACAGGGATATATTTCAACTCAACATTAGCCACAATGACACAGCAGCTGCAGTAATAAATACTAAGTACTCCAAGCAAACACAAGGCAAATTTAAACCGCGATCCAACAGTGATAAAGTAGCAAAATGCCAGTATTGCAGTTTGACACACAACGCTTACGAAATGTGCGACAAGTCACCGAACTATCCCCACCACCTAAAAATGATGGTGGATAAACAGAAAGCAAAACGTAACGCGTACCAAAAGGCTGTAAAATGTTACTTTTGCAGAAGCTGGGGACATTATTCACGATATTGTGAAGGTCGTAAGTTACTGAAGCAAGCTAACGCTGCATTAGTAGCAACGTCTTCTGACGATGAGACGGATTCACTGATTGAAGGTTATAATCAGCATGACAATGAAAGCGAGCTTGGTAATGCTGTACATATAGTTAACACCATTGTAGATGAAACATGTAACGCTTGCACGAAATTCCAACTAGATCCATCATTACCATGTGGCCACACGATACCTATTGCAAATGAGACAGCCAACGCTGCTTTGTCAGCCACAGGGAAGCTAACATTTTTGACAGGCTTCGTGAACAGGAAAAAGTGCTCATTAATCCGCGATACCGGGGCAACGCTCTGTGGGGTAAAGAAAACATTAGTCAACACCACAGACTACACAGACAGACATGTTAACTGTCGCACATTTTCAGGTACGATAGAAAGATACCCCCTTGCGATGGTCGAAATTCAAACACCATATATATCAGGACAACTTTTGTGCGCTGTCCTTGAAGACCCAATCGCAGATATCATACTTGGGAATTTACCTAACATCCATCCATGCTCTGACAAAGAAATTAAAGACTGGGAAGAAAAACACGGTATCCACCACACAAATACCGATATTAAAGAGAAACACCATGTTAATTTGTCTCAAACTGCCAAAATACCAAGGGAGACAAACACTGAGGTTATTCAAAAAGAATTCACCGAAGTGCACAACGCAGGGGCGGTCGAATCTTTTAACGAGACGACCGAATTAAAACCTCGAATTGAGGTCACTCCCATACTACAAAATACCAAACCTGTAAATGTGCTACAAAACACACACGACACAAACGCCATTACACGACAGACAACCCACAAAACCAACACGGACCAACTACAAGAATCACTAGAAACAGCAGCGCCGAACACCACTAACATCAATTTCGGAAACGAACAGAAAAATGATCCTACACTGACACCATATTTCAGATTAGTAGGAATAAAACCTAAGGTAACGAAAAACGCATCGTGGGTATTTAGGCTACAAAATAACATCCTTACTAGATATTACACTACAAAACAAACCACGACACAACAAATAGTGTTACCATTAGCACATCGAAACAACGTTCTAAAATTAGCCCATGACTCACCGTTTGGAGGTCATATGGGTTATGAAAAGACCAGAGCCAGAGTACTGACACAATTTTATTGGCCGAAGTTTTGCCATGATATAAAGACTTTCTGTAAATCTTGTGAAGTATGTCAAAAACTGGGTAAAAAGGGAAAGAACCCTACAGCAGAAGTGCAATCAACGACAACTGCCTCGAGGCCTTTTCAAATCGTGGCAGTTGATCTTGTGGGTCCTTTAAATCACATTTCGAACAAGGGCAACAGATATATTTTTACTCTTGTTGATTTATGTACAAGATGGCCCGAAATGTTACCACTAAGATCTATCTCCTCTAAGGATGTAACGGACATATTACTGAATATTTTCTCCCGTTTTGGCTTTCCGGAGAAAATAATTTCTGATAGGGGAACCCAGTTCATCTCAAATGCCACCCAATCAGTAACAAAGTTACTGGGCATCAAGCAGTGCTTCACAAGTCCATACAGACCAGCCGCAAATGGCATCTGCGAAAAATTAAATGGAGACTTGAAGCACATGCTTGCCAAAGTGACAGCTGAAAATCCAGCCGATTGGGACGTACTTCTCCCAACGGTGCTGTTCGCATATAGAGAAGTCCCACAATCAAGTACAGGGTTCTCTCCCTTCGAATTGATGTATGGAGCGAACCCAAGAGGACCTCTCACCATCTATAAAGACATAATATCACAACCTGTAGATATCCACCTTCCCATTTCTACATATGATTTGGTCACTGACACCAGAGACAAAATCATACGTTCCTGTATAATGGCCAGAACATCACTACAGGAGAAAGGTTTTAAATACAGGCAATACGCCAATAAAGGTGCAAAGACTGTTGTGCTATATCCAGGTCAGGACATTTTGCTACTCTTACCTGACAAAAGAGATCTACTGTCAACGTCATGGCAGGGACCTTTTAAGGTCATTAGAAGGATTTCAGAAGTAGACTACGAAATCTCAATAAATGGAAAACTTAAAATATTCCATATAAATATGCTAAAACCGTATTTTCTAAGACAAGACAATGACACGGATAAAGGGACGCAACCAGATAACATGCAGGAAACGACAATTCCCCGACAGAATGACACGTCGACAAACGAAGCATCATTAACGACTTACGCTTACGACAACGAAAACGACGAAGAACTATGGACATTACCGACACTCTGTGATAGCGACAATGACGACAAAATTAACGACTTATTGACTATTGACCTTGACGACGACGACAACGACATTGAAAACAACTTACAAACAGTAGCATCTGTGATAAATCAGACAGACATAGACAACACGGAAGTCCCTGTACCAATCATGACTAACGACGGGAGCATTGACGACATCCATATCAGTGACGCATTAACGCAGCAACAGCGACAAGACATTTGGAATATCCTGAACGACTACAAACAAATCTTTTCTAACAAACCTGGACGCACTGATAAAATAACCCATTCAATTGTACTGACGGATCTAAGACCAGTCAAGTGTAGACCATACTCGATTCCTCTCCATTACAGATCTAATTTAGATAAAGAAATTTTAGAATTAGAGAGGAATGGCATTATTCAAAAATCAATGTCACAATATTCATCACCTATTGTCCTGGTTAAGAAAAAGGACCAGACCATTCGCTTGTGCATTGACTATAGAATTTTAAATACGAGAACAACTACGGACGCAGAGCCAATGAGCAGTTGTGAAGATCTTATCTTAAACATGGCTCAATCGTCCATATTTTCTAAGATAGATTTAGCTAAAGGATATTGGCAGGTCCCACTACACCCTTCTTGTAGACATATTACAGCGTTTGCAACACCTCTTGGATTATACGAGTGGCTATACCTTCCTTTCGGCCTGAAGAACGCACCGGCCACCTTTGTAAGGCTTACAAGATTATTATTACACGGAATTACACATGTAGTTTCCTATATAGATGACATATGCGTCCATTCATCTGACATGTCTTCTCATCTACTTACCTTAAAACAAGTCTTCAACCAAATTTCTCTTTTCGGACTTACTATCAAACCTTCCAAGGTTGAAATAGGTTACACAGAAATAGACTTCCTCGGTCATAGAATTTCTCAAGGTAAATTATTGACTGATGAGAAAATTGTTTCCAAGATTTTGAATCTAGAAGTACCTACTACAAAGAAGCAGATTAGGAGTTTACTAGGTCTCATTAATTATTATTCCAAATTCATTCCACATTGGGCAGAACTCACCTCAGTTTTTTCTGATATGTTAACTAAAGATCATCCATCGAAAATTTGTAAAAGTACCAGCTTAGATGATGCAATGTGTAGATTGAAACATATTTTTTCAAATCCTCCAGTGTTACGATTACCCAACATAAAATTACCTTTTATCTTAACCACAGATGCAAGCGCCATAGCTATAGGAGGTTGCTTGATGCAGGAAGTCGACGGAATTAGACACCCTATTCTCTACGTGAGCAGGAAACTGAAGAAGGCTGAAACTCGATATGCAACAATTGAATTGGAGTGTCTAGCCCTATTGTTTTGTATACTGAGGCTCTCGAAGTTCCTTTTAGGGAGCCACTTCCTGGTTCTCACCGACAGTTCACCATTATTAGTCCTTAACCAAGGGTCGCCCAAGAACCACAGGTTACAAAGATGGCGTTTATTGCTGGAAGATTATGATTTTGAAATACGCCATATCAAGGGCACCGATAATATTCTGGCCGACATTTTATCACGCCAGTCAAATGCGCCAGTAGATTGACACTACTCAGTCAACCACTAGCCATATTATATACTGTGATACTTTTATACCGTTTCATATAAGTGTACCTATACACCGCCTAAGTTCTCTTAGTGATTAGTTTATTACAACACCCATGAACACGGTACTTCAATAGTTATACCATCAAGTGCCTAAACTCTATTACTAGACCATCAAGAAACAGTAACGGTGTTTATTTCAACCAGTAAGATCAACCAGAACAAACCATGAACACTGTAATATTTCATACGAAACATGGAAAAGAACCCATAATTTACTGTTGCTACAAACGTTGCAAACAGCCGAAATAGTACGACATCAACTACAACACGCAAGAGACAGCTATACGAACTTTAACATTTATAGCAAAACACAGGAACAACAGGACGGCAACACGCACATCATCGTTGGAGTTAATTAATTAGTTAATTTAATTAAATATGTATTATATTTCCATTATTGATGTATATAAATTGTGTTAACCTGTAATTTGTACATATTCTACTTTAATATTACAGGCGGTGCCATTCAGAGGCTAAGAAAACCCGTCCTATACAATTGTCTCTATTTAAATTATAACCTACTTTTCCTTCATCGTACAGAAAGTACGTTTTTTCTTAAAGGGCGAATATCGCCTAGCCCATTGTTTCCAAGGGCAATAACATTTACCTTAACTTAAATTATATATTTTAATCGAATACTATTGTGTTTGAAAGACGAATGAATGAATGTGTGAAAGGATTAAATAAGAGAACGATACACTTGGCGGACAAATTGTACGCAACACGTATTTATTGTAATTTGTCTGCGTTTTTGATGTAAAAGTACATAACTTGTCTAATTTGTGAATACATGTATAGAACTTAGTTTAGGATTTAGCTTAGTTAGTAAATAGTTAACATACTTAGGTTAGCATTTAGGATATAACTAAGCATCACTACTTGGAATGCCGGATCATGTAGTGCACACAGTGCAAGGATTCATGATTGAGGTTATCCCAACTCGTGACGCTTGGAAATACACCATCCAGTCAGCACATACACAAACCTGAAAACTCAACACTTTCAATTTAAAATACAGTCACTTTATTAGAGACATCAACTCATTAGTCAAACACACTAACAAGCCAACAGGGACACATGTAGTCTGAGGGGGATAAGAGAACATCGTAACTACATATTTAGCATTGGATGACATACGAGAGTAAAAGTGTATTAAAATACACTCACGAATCAAGATTTGAAAGTGTACTTAACTAGCCAGGACTTCGGTCCTGTTAACTCTCTTTAACCAGAGATTAATTGTCTGGGCACCAATAGGGTGCGTGAGAAGGGCGAGTTGTCAATACAACTATTAAAACGCCACGTAACTTCGGTCTGATAAGCATTGTTAAGGACACAGGAGACAGAGTGATCTCTTTAGCAAATCAGAGAAGTAGTGTATGGTAGAATACATGAGTTACTAATGCCATTAGGTAGTTTACCAAGTTACTGTCCACCAAACTACAAACCCTAACTTTAGATGAGTCGATGACAGAATTAGATTAAATCTAATTGACCAATAACAAGCCAGATCAGGAGGGGAGAGGGGAATCCTGTCATCACCTCACCTAAAGATAGAATTAGAGGGCTGCAACTCTAGCCCAAGAGAGACAACCGAGTTGCTCAGACTAAGAAAAGTCCAGAACCTTATCGAAGGTCAACCCTCGAGTTCATGGGTCCGTGGACACTAATGTGGCCCGCCTGAAGCGGGGTCCACGAGGAACTCGAACAGGGTTACCGCCCGTCGAATAGCGACACGCGGAAAACCATCAGAGGACAAATGGACTGAGACCAGGCAACAAGTGTCTGCCTGAGAGGGACTCGTTAGCTCTTGTATAGAGATAGAACATAGGCTAGATAGTGTGCTAGTTTGTTATATGAAATGTTTGATGTTCTATAATCTGTGATATGATGATGATGTAAAGCGCGGGCTGTTTAACCCACTGCGCCAACTGTAGATTGCCACAATAAATCGGCTATATCATAGTGAACGTATTTATTATTTGTATTAATTAACACCTGTGTGAACCCATTAAGTTACCTAGACAAAGTAAGACGCCAACATAGTAACAGTATTAACAGTAGTAGCAGTAACAGTAGTCTTGTAATATCAATGAGAAGTAGCAGCAGCAGCAGTAGTAGCATCAGCAACTGTACTATTACTACTACTACTACTACTACTACTACTACTACTACTACTACTACTACTACTACTACTACTACTACTACTACTACTACTACTACTACTACTACTAATACTACTACTACTAAGGCTGCTGTTACCACTACTATTGCTGTTACTGCTGTTGCAGTAGTAGTAGTAGTAGTAGTAGTAGTAGTAGTAGTAGTAGTAGTAGTAGTAGTAGTAGTAGTAGTAGTAGTAGTAGTAGTAGTGGCAGCAGCAGTGCTAGTATTATAGCATCAGAGAACCTAACAGAAGCAGTTGTAGTAGTATTTGCATTGTACAGCAACATCAAGTGTCCTGATGGCAGTATGAGTTTAGTGGTTGCAGCAACAACATCATTTATCGTGATGGTAGTGTGAGCATAGCGGTGGTAGCAGCAACAGGATGCCCGCGTGTTACCACGGTCCATAAAGTATGCAATAAATAATGTAACTGTAACCTACCATGCAGGTCGGTAGAGGCATCTACGAAGTAGTAGTAGTAGTAGTAGTAGTAGTAGTAGTAGTGGTAGTAGTAGTAGTAGTAGTAGTAGTAGTAGTAGTAGTAGTAGTAGTAGTAGTAGTACTAGTAGCAGACAAGTAGTAGTAGTAGTATTAGCAGTAGTAGTAGTAGTAGTAGTATTAGCAGCAGTAGTAGTAGTAGTAGCATTAGTAGTGGTAGTAGCAATAGTAATTGTAGTTATGTTAGTAGTAGCAACAGCACCAATAGTAGTAATATCAGTAGTAGTAGTAGTAGTAGTGGTAGTAGTATAGTAGTAGTAGTAGTAGTAGTAGTAGTAGTAGTAGTAGTAGTAGTAGTAGTAGTAGTAGCAGCAGCAGCAGCAGGAGTAGTAACAGTGGTAGTAGCAGTAGTAGTTGTAGGTGTAGTTATAGTAGTAGTAACAACAGGACCAGTAGTTGCAAAATTAGTAGTAGTAGCAGGAGTAGTAGTAGTGGTGGTAGTAGCAGCAGCAGCAGTAGTAGTAGCAACAGCACCTGTGTTTGTAGTAGTAAGACTGCACCATCCACCATACATTCTCTATTCCGCATACTTTTCACTCCACCCCCACTCTCCTAGCCTTATCGAGGCACGCCGCTGTTCAGCACATCCACGTCTTTCATTCCTCACACATTCCCCGAGCCTTATCATCAGACACGCCCCTGCTCAGGTATGCCAGAGAGTAACAGGAAGTGTTCCAATAAACACCCGTAAATCTATAGTCCATTGTTTACTCCCTGGTCCCCGCCGGCGGCCATGATTGCCTAGATAATGAGAAATTAATTTCTATGGCCGTCTCTGACAGAAAACACATGGCTTTCCCGTGCCTCCTTTCAGCTGCTCATAAATGGGTATGTTAAACTGCATTTATTCGCAGTGATTAGGTGAGATTTCTACAATTAAGTATAACTGCACAATGTAAGGAGCAACATATAAAACGAACACTGTTTGCATATCGTGTTTTGATTGCAGCTATCGATTGTACTCTCAGCGGCTGTATATTTGTTTTACTTTTTCTGAGAGCTGTGTTTGCTGTCGTTTTTCACGCCACAAAAGATTCTCATTTGGTCGGATTTATTCATATGTTTGTAACTCAGTACTTTTTCTACGGGACGTTGCGGCGAATAGCCTTCATCAGCTGCAACGTTCTGTATTTTGTCGTAATTCTGTTCTGTAAAGCTGCATTACTTCGCGTTATTTCATAGTGTGTACATTTCAACAGCTTTACCTCAGTTCCACTAATTTTATTCATAACTTCTATGGCGGTCGCGGCAGCCCAGTGGTTAGCACGCCTGCCTAAATGCCCTGTGGTCATGTGTTCGAATCTCCATCATTGCGAGAATTTAAAAGAAAATTGATCTGAGTTCCCACATCGACCCAGCTGACAATTTGTATCAGGAAATGTTTCGGGGGCTGGGGGGGGGGGGGGGGGGGGGGGGGTGGGGGGGGGGGGGGGGTAAAGGCAAACCTCATGATATTAATAGATTCTGTGCCCAAACAAAAATGAATGACGGGTGTGTCACAGCCATGTCTTAAAAGTTATTAAAATGGGAGCAGACATGTACTATAACTCGATGGCACCATTTCGGCGATATATAAGCCTACGACAGATACGGGAAGTCACTTAAGACGATTAATCATCCCATGGTCTTTAAATAGTTAACTACACATCATCCATTGATCATATACAAATGACAAACACGAAGTGTGGGGCAGCTTTATAAAATAAAATTACGGAAAAAAGATATAAGTCTGCATCAGCAAACAACAATAAGAAAACGCAACTACAAAAAGATCACGAAATAACATTACAATGATTACAGTAAGGAATAATAGTTGTGCTTGTGGGACCAGGTGGAGAAGGCGGAGGAACAGATTGAGAACCCATATGTGGAAAGAATGAGATTGCGGGGGATCGGCAGGGGTTCTGGAAGAATCTCAAAACGGAGAGGGAAGACCTGGAGAACTTTTAATCAGATAGCGGTGGGAACGATTAGTAATATGACTCTTCGATGGCTGTTGAAAGAGGGGACGGAGCACGTATGGGAATGTCCTGAATGCAGCGATGTCGGTTCTTAACTCAACTCAACTCAACTCAACAGTTAGTTAGTTGCACATCCTTTACAGGACGTTTGCAGTCGACACCAGCATTTTATTATGTTGGTGATGTCTTAGCAAGTTTACATTCAGTAGTTTGCCATTGCTTTCTGAACTACCGGCACCCATGGCATTTCGTAAAAAAGCCAAAACAACGCAGTCTGCTGCAAAATCGCGAGCACACGTGTTTCGAACGCGGGTATGCGGGATCCCGAACCGCGTGCGTAATTCCTTTGCCACGGAGACGGCATAAGGAATAATAAGCAGAAGGAAATAAAGTATGTAGCACTTATCTCAGAGGCTACAAATATGAAACAGGGTGAATGCAGACGACATAGGCCAGCTTATAATGCAGAGAGTACGAGAATTTGCTGCCGTGTGCTGGTGGGGACGATTTGGTGAAAACGTCAGAAAAATGAGTAGGAGGGTTTCACGTGAGTATGGTAAGCCAGGAAAATGAGTAGGAAGGGTAGTTCACGTGAGTTTGAGTAGGTAGGAAAATGAGTAGGGAAGGTAGTACACGTGAGTGTGAAAAGGCAGGAAATTTAGTAGAAAGGGTATTTCGCGTGAGTATGGGAAGGCGGAAAAATGAGTAGGAAGGTTAGATCACGTGGGTGTAGGAGGGCAGGAAAATGAGTAGGAAGGGTAGTTCACATGCGTTTGAGTAGGCAGGAAAATGAGTAGGAAGGGTAGGTTAAGTGAGTGTGGGAAGGCCGGAAAAGTGGAGAAAACCAAGAATCGGTAATGGACCACTATGAACTTAAGAAAGAGTATACTGGTGAAGGTATTTACAAGTGTAAGATTGTAGCAGTATTCACCAGTGAGGCCGAGATAACTGCATAATGATGTGCACATACAAAGTATTACTACAGAAGCATAACAGTAAAGGAATACAGACAGAGGACAGAGTAAAAAAAGATTTGGGTGATGAGTATTCATGTTTTTCTCTCACTCGCTTTGAACTTGAGCGTGGTCCATTCACGCTACCTAGCACTGGACTGAATTTAGCGTGTGAATTAGCTTTCCCTATTAAAAGTGTGCCCGCCACCAGGCTAAACCAAGCTGACATCTCTTTAGCATATACATTCGATCGGTTGGGGACGAATTAAAATAATACATAGGGCAGTCTCAGCTACTGTAACAAATAGTTCACTAAAAAGAATTAACATTTCACTTTCAGCGATCTCCGTGTTTTTCTTGCCAACCTTGTCTGATTTTAAATGTTCTGACTTCAGTTTCTTGAGGTAAAAGTTCACGAGTCTATGGACAAGACAGCTTCACCGTCAATTGATGAGGTTCTCTTCATTACCTTTCCGTACAGCACATCCTCATCAAACTTCCCTCTTTAGTACAGCACTCTCCGTGGTCACGCCCCGACGCCAGTCCATTTCCTCCTCTACACCTTCTCCCTCTGTCTAGACCGGTCCAACCAACTATTGTGATTAGCGAACCTAAAACAATCAATCAAACCTAATTATAAAATGGCCCCAGGCTTAGCACGTTCACCGAAATCTGGATGATTGTCGCCCAAAAGCATTCTGTGTAAAACCGACCTTTTGTTTTTCCAGAGCCTCAATCTTGAAAGGGGCAGTGACTCCAGGCCTCGGTTGTATGACAGGTTTATGGCCGGGAAGGGAAGCAACTTGGAAAACAGGTTTATACATAAGTGTAGTGAAATAAAGAAGGGGGGTGTGGAGCTGAGATAGAGAGAGGGAGAGAGAGGGGAAAGAGAGAGAGACAGAGATAGAGGAGAGAGAGAGAGAGAGAGAGAGAGAGAGAGAGAGAGAGAGAGAGAGAGAGAGAGAGAAACAAACGAAGGTACGAACTTATTGTCCAAGGGTTAAGAATTAGGCAGGCATGCTCGTCTAACATTATGCCTTTCGTATCGCCGTTATTTATTTCACAATGTTTTATTGGGTTACTCTTAAATAGCAGCAGCAGCAGTGGCATCATCATCATCTTCATCATCAGCATCATCATCATCTATAACAATATATGCAAGAGAAATATGAAATTTAAAAAACAAATAATAATCACTGGATTAATAATTAACAGTTATATTAATAAAATAATCGTAATGAGGCTATTATGGGAAATTTTCCCAAAAAAGAAAATAGAAGATGCTTATCATACTAGGTAGTTTAAAGGGACATATAGTCTGTACTGAGATATTGTTCAAATAACTTGCGATTGTCTGTACACACAAAGTGTCAGAGAGAGAGAGAGAGAGAGAGAGAGAGAGAGAGAGAGAGAGAGAGAGAGAGAGAGAGAGAGAGAGAGAGAGAGAGAGAGAGAGAGAGAGAAAGAGAGAGAACAAACTTTATTTTAAAAGGATTAATAATTGGGCACGCACGCCCGTTTGACATTCTGCCCTTCTTCTAAATTTCCACTCATACATTCTTTAATTCAACATCACTTTTGAAGCTAATCTTAGACAACAAAAGAACACTAAGCATTAAACCACATGAAAAATAATCAATAATCCATGACTCACAGAGGCAATGTTTAACATGGGCATTATAAATACCTAAAGAAGGTGTAACGTACCATATATATGGGTATGCTTATTAGCTCGTTTGAGATAATTTTCCATTAGTATTGTTTTGTTTTTTTTAAAGTGGGGTATGTACTCTATACTGATATTGAGTTCAAACAGGTTGCGGCTGTATGTATAATGATTGGTGGTGTCTTTGAATTCTTGTTAAAAATTGTTCCACAACTAAGGGACAGAGTAGGCTAAACTTGTTTGATATAATTATAAGTCTATCCTAGGTTTAGGGACATGAAGTATGTTTAGTCGTTCGCTATGTCTTGCGTTATATTTAAACAATGGCCAAAGGTAGCTGGAGCATTTTGAAATATGATTTTGTGAATTAGTTTATCCTTATTAAAAAGACTTTCATGTAGGTTAGATTTGTCTGTAAGCTTTTCACCATTAATTAAACGCACTACCCTTCTTCTCTGGAGTGAATAAAGGCGTTTTAGTATTGATTTGGAGCAGTCATCCCAGATTATGGAGCAATAAGCAAGAGAGAGAGAGAGAGAGAGAGAGAGAGAGAGAGAGAGAGAGAGAGAGAGAGAGATAAAGAGAGAGAGGGGGGGGGGTTTGCCGGGGTGCAACAATAAGAAGGGAATGTCGAATAAATAGAGGAGGAGGGATAGAGCGGTAGGGAGAGACGGGAAATGAGGGAGGGAGAGAGGAATATTGACAGTTAGTTAGTTAGTTAGTTAGTTAGTCGAGGTTCCAACTTCACGGCAACGGGTCGTCCCGATTATGCTCCATTCCTGTGCCAGTGAATATCACACAAAATGCTCCCACTGCACAATGTGAAAAGTGGAATAGACAGGAGTCTCGACAATCCAACAGCCCGCACAGGTACACTGTGCATAATGCCGCCGCCAAATGCCAACACAAAATCCATCCACGAAAACCACAGTTCATCGTTGATGGACTCGGCAGTCACCAGAAAGACCTCTATTGACCCTGGGTTTTCTCACATGGCTCGGTCTCTTACCGCAGGGCGACCCGTCGAAAGTGTCGCACAAAGCACGAACTCCGCAGCTTCAGCGCCGACTCCCAGGAGCGTCCCGAAAAATGCACTCGTGAAACGAAAGGGCAAAACAGTCAATTCAGCAACCGCCGGTAGCCATTGTTCTGAACATGCAGTTCACTGTACAGGACAGATGTAAAAGCATTCCACGCGAAAGAAAGATGGATGCTACGCTGTATGTACAGAGGTATCTTGGTCAATGGAAGCTTCCGAGACTGGCATATCACCACATCACCCACCGAGTGCCAGTTGGTGTAAAAGAATAAGGGGCTAGCACCATATCCCATTATGTGAAAAAAATAGTGTCTAAGGGTACATTAATTATTTGTTATCTGGTGTACACAGGTAAGACTTAGGCAATCAGCAGATATATCAGGAAGCATCTGAAGACAAGGAAGTGTGATTTCTGGAGAAAAAAAAAACATGCAAAGGACACTGGCGCTGGATAGGACACCCCCCCCCCCCCAACCCCCCCCCCCCCCCCCCCCCCCCCCCCCACACCCCCCCCCCCCCCCCCCCCCCCCCCCCCCCCACCCCCACATTGTGCACACCTGACAATTTTATAACTAGGATGTTTTTTCTCTGGAACTCACAGGGCAAATGGTGGGCGGAACAAACAAAAAAAACGACCGGGTCAGCTTTCAAGAAGTTAATTAACACCTCAAATTAATTGGAGTGTTTCGTCAATGTTTCGTGGCAAGGTATAGGGGGAAATAAACACGAAAGCTTAGTGACAAGAATTACATGTGACGGGAAAACACTAAGAAGAAGACAAAGACAAGAGGAAATTAAATACTTAGTGTGACCAAACGGCACAACTGGAAGAAGATCAGAAACATACGCCTTGAGTCTGATAGTAGTGTGAGATGGCGAAACATTACCTCTTATTCTTATCGGCATGGAACATGATGCTGATGATGGTTACACCGCGCATTAATATTCCATAGACAACGCAAGTATCAATTTGTTAAAATTGAATGTGTCATTGAGAAACCTCCCCACCCAAAAAAAAATAAATAAAAAAAAAAATAAATAAATAAATAAAAAAAAAATAAATAAATAAAAAAAAAAATAAATAAATAAATAAAAAAAAAAAAAAATAAATTAAAAAAAAAAAAAAAAAAAAAAAAAATAAAAAAAAAATAAATAAATAAATAAATAAATAAAAAAATAAATAAATAAAAAAAAAAAATAAAAAAAAAATAAAAATAAAAAGTGCCCATATGAGCTTATGTATCACGTGACACTGATAATGTCATCTACTGCCTATTGTACCCTGCTGTGTAGGACAGGGGGGGGGTATTACTATTACACCTGAGGAATTAATACCGCAAGGCTAGTGCAGTCGCCGTGAACTGTGCAAGTTAGGATTTTCTTTTTACCCCCGACAGAAACACCCCCTCCCTTCTTTTTTTTAAACCTAGGGCTCGAATCCGGGTCTCCTCAAGGATAACCCGGCAATCTAGCCGCTACTCATCAGGTGATACGGGTACTGAAAAATCCATACAAAATCCATTGTCCACAAAATGACCAATAATAAACAGTGCGTTCTTACCAACCCTATGCTACCAATGTCAAACTTGGACATTACCCAAACCATACATAATTGAAATCAATACCTGCGAGATGAGGTGTCTGAGAAAACCTGCCAACTTAATAATCCGAGACCGAGTAAGAAATGAGACAGACAGTGACATCAACAACCTTGAGAAACATATGTTGACAGGTAGAAGATCAAATGGTTCGGCCGTCTCATTAGAATGCAACACCACCAATTACCATCACTGGCGCTACACACGAAATCAAGAGGGAGCCCGAGAAGGAAATGTATTGATGACATCAAAGACATTGCACGATCACACGTAAAGACACTATCCAGAGCCACCCATCAGGCGCTGGAACGTCACTTATCCCTCCCCACGACGCTTGACTGCAAAAGTGGAAGATAATGATGATGATACAATGAGTTGGTACTGCTAATAACGAAAAGAATTCAGCGATGCCATATTCTTATCGCTTGTCTTGAGATTCTGGAAATCTCTCTTAAAGCGCCAACAACATCTGTTAGCATTTCTGCACTCCATATCGTCTGGAAATTTGTTATTCCTCCCCACAACGATTGACGGAAAAATGTGGACGATGATAATGATGATGAGGAGGATTAATATTTCAAAGAGAAAACTCCAGTATCAGTTTTGTGAGGCTGATTATTTGAATGAGAAAACTCAAGTATCAGTTTTGTGAGGCTGATTATTTCATGAAGAAAACTCAAGTCTAACATTTGTGAGACTGATTAATTCAAAGAGAAAACTCATGTCTCAGTTTTGTGAGGCGACGATTTCCTACCGATAACTGATGTCTCAGTTTTGTGAGGCTAATTATATCAAAACGCAAAACTCAAGCATCAAATCAATTATGTGAAGTTAATCATTGGCTAGAGTCGGTGTTAGTCGACTCTACAAGATCTGAAACACAGAAGAAAATTTGACCCTAAACATCATTATATCTGGGAGACTGAAATACCTTGTCTTTATTTAATGCCAGAAGTCACGTGACTGAGAGGTTTAGCGGACTACTTCTTAAAATTCCCGTTCGCTGACGACTGGACTAGGTTAGGGATCATTCTACACACCGGTCAGTAGGACTTGGAACATTGAATTCTCAGTCAGAAAGCAATGACAAACTACTGAACGTAGAATTACTTAGAAAATCAGCCTATGAATGGTCGAAATGTTCTACAAAATACTTGCAGCATATTTGAAATATTTTGGTAAGAACAATAATGGAAGGGAAGGTTTCTGAAACAAGGGACATCTCGAAGGTGGACACAGCACACTGAAGACTCATTGTGCACGAAAGTGTTTGAGGCAGAAGAAATGGCAAGAGAACGAGAATATTCTCAGCGGACGATGACGAGACGATGCCTTGCAAAGGACTTTCTACACAATGATGATGATGATGATGATGATGATGATGATGACGACGATGTTAGTTGTCAAAAAAACTCTAACGTCTCCTAGAATTGAACTGAAATCATGTCAGTGAGCCACTTGGCAAGCCGCTGCGTTACCATGGTTCTTATGTTAATCGATGAAACTCATTTCTTTAGCTATATTTGTTAGCGTTTCATCTTGAGATTGATCAGTGTTGAAATTCTTAACGTTGTGAAGTGAAGTCTCTATCAAATATGGCAAGAAATCAAACAACATTGGTTTTCTTCTTGGCATTTCCTCGGGGCGCGAGATGAAGTCTAAATGATATAAGTTATTCCTCGCGTTTTTCTGCTTGTAAAAGTGCAGCCGCTATCTCATTAGTGTCAAATAACCGTGGCAGACTTGAGCGGTTATGCCCGCCACGTCATGACATAGGGAGAGAGGAGAAAACCTCGAGGCCGTTACAGTAAATACACGCAAATGAATTGAATAGCCAGATTGAGTATGATTGCGTTTCTAGGACAACCGTTTTTCTGTTATGTTGCGTTACTGTGTTTTATTATCTACATTGTGGTGTTTTATGAGTGCCTATTATTGATTGCATATTCAATTATCTGTCTCTTTAGAGGTTTATTCGAAAGAATGAAAATGTTTATTTTTACTAAATCTATTGGAAACACTATTGTGTGCATGTAAAACATGGTCAATAAAAAGACACGCTGAAATATGTTTAATGGTAGTTACAATGTGGTGTCTGAGGAACATGCAAAGAATACCACGGAAGGACATTAAAATTAATAAAATAGTCCACCAAGAAGCAAATGAAAATCCTAAATTGATTAGGGAATTTAGACGTAGGCATTCAAGATATTTTAGGCAAGATATGAGAATGGGGACCAAAAAAAAAACAAACAAAAAAAACTAAACTTGAACGATTAGTGACAACAGACAAACGTGATAGGAAAAGAGCAATGTGAAGACAAATGACTTCTAAAGGATTCGAACATATGACCATCAGGTCGGCAGGCAAGCCTGTTACGTTGACTCCTGTATGGGGTTAGGACTGGATTCAATATCCGCCGTGAATGTGTGAAGAAAGCGAATGATTCTTGATATATCTGAAGACAAATAATGTCCTCACCCTGTACATTGCCGACAAAGGATGCTTACAATCGTTTCTTTGGGTATAAAACACCAAACTATCGTCAGGCCTGGGCTGCACACATATGTTATGCAAGGAATCTAATTGTCCTCTAATGGACGATGTGCGTGTGTTGTAGTTCCAGTAGCCTGGAAGGATTCAATATACCATCTTAACCACCCTTCTGCATAATTTCTGAAATTTGACACATAATTTATCAGAAGAAAATAGCAATCTGTGACATATCCAAATATTATTTTCGCTTTTCGGTCAGTAGCAGGCGCGATGGTGTAATCGTTAGGATGTTACGTTGATAATTTCATGTCTGCGGTCGGACGGTGGTCGATGCCTGCGCTACAGTTAACTAAGAGAAGGAACGACTTGTCACATATTCCACCCTGCCTTCAGGCCTACAACATGTTATAATCCCACCTACTTCACAGACAGTCTCGCGAGGAATACTTTCTTGTTTAGGATCGCCCATAATCGTGTACTCTGGATGATAAGGGAGATAATCAAGCCATTCTTACCCACGAAATCTACTCCACGCGATCCTCATGGCGTGTTTATTGAATAGTCTGTACATTCACACAAAATTACCACATGCTGGTGTGCTGGGAAACCAACAGTCGGACAGACTGGCTGGGTCTGCATCGTTAGATAGTGTTCTGGTGCACGATAAGGCAGATGTGGAGCAAGCTCTTTGGGATCATGCCTTTAATGTGGAAGAACAGATACATCATCACAGCCTGGAGAGAATGGTGCGGCAGTAGTGATCACAGGATCTGGCTGACATTTAGTACTCAGAGGAAAGACTAGACGGACACAAAATCAGACTGCGAATTGTGCCATTAGTATTGGGGCTGTTCGCTGATTGTTGAACGGAGCTTTTATAGGAGTATCACGATGGTTTGATGTTAGTTGTTGACTCAAGTCATTAAAGCATACAATTACCTAGAGAGAGCAGAATGATCTCCGGAGAGATCCGGAATTTTCGAATAAATAAAGCAAAGCTGTTGGGAATGCAGACTTTAGCAATGGAATCTTCTGGAAGAGAGTATGAACGGGTCCATTGTTCGTGCAGAGCACAAAGATCCGCTTCCATATTTCAAAATGACACAACCTCGCTGTGTGTGTGTTGATATAGGAAGGCCCGATGGCAGCTCAGGACGTTGACATCATAGACGACCATTTTTTAGAGGCTGCTATCGATTTTGCCAAGCTGTGTTACAATCTGTACTGCTGAAAATGCTAACGTTTTACCATATGTTCCCTTCGGGTATGTCGTCCTCATGAAAGAAAAAACAACATGAATAAACAGATACACAGCATCTGATATGACAAGTGTGAGTAGCAGATTTGTGATAACCTGAAGATCTTTGCCATACTGAAGAGGTTGTATAAGGTTTACAGTTGTTCAGTTTCCGTTGTCTGTGGGGAGAAATTCTGCTCCCAGCACTCATGTCCACTAAGTAAATCAACAAAAAGAGTAAAGTGGGATTAGTCAGCTTTACAATAACGTATAACAGAATGGACACTGCGGCTAAAAAGCTTTCTTCAGCACACATAAACAGGAACACACTTATACAATTACATTAAATAACTACAAAACATAAAGCTACTTAAATGAGGTCCTGTTTGCATCTAAAATTTGAGGCACAAACTTCAAATAGTGTTTTTCATTCACTTACTTTAAAATGAAATTTTTGTTGGAGAATCCTGGAACATACTGGTATATCATTAAAAACATTATTTGTTGGAGACCCCTGGAACATACTGGTATATCATACAAACTAAATTATTTGTTGGAGAACCCTGGAACATACTGATATATCATACCTTTGCACACCAGCCCTTCATCCCCACGTCCGTTAAATCTCCACCGCTATGCCTCCCACTCATCCACCTCAGTTATTTCAACAATTGAGATTATATGTCATTTTCTGCTTTAGTCTCTTACCAACAGATATCAAAATCACAGCCACCGACTTGGCTCTTAACATCTACAAAAAGACCCGCACCACATGCCATTTTAATTTCCTCAAGAACTGCCTACGGCTTCATATCACCCCACGTGGCTTCATCTCTAGATTTCACCCATCGGCAGGCACTCTCGATGACAGTTGTAGTAGACGTCTATCTAAAGTTGAGTTTAAATGTGCTACTCTTCGCATGCGATGCATTGCCGACAACCACGCGCGACAACTGTCTGACTTCAGCTCGAATATAACTATCCTCGATCAGCGTCTTAGACAACTTACCTCGAGTAATTATTTCTTGTATTGTGTTATACGGTGTGTCATCAATAGCACTAACCACCATCTATACAAGTGTCTTTCCGCGGCCAAAAACGCCAAGCTAGCCAAACTCCGTGCCCCTACCTCCACTCCCTCCTCTCCCCCTCTCCCACCCCAACTTACACTGGCTCCGATAACCTAGTTGTGTGCATACCTCCCGACCTTCCACTATCGGCATCTGAGAAATCGGTCCTCAGCAAAGGACTCAGGTTCATACCGCTACGTCCCTGTGGTGATAGATACGCATTACTGCAGGACGTTCATCGGTTCCATCGCACTCTCAGGCTACAATATCACTTCAGAAATCAACCTCATAACGATAACTCTTCGGATCCTACCGACCATTTCTCTCACCTCTCCAAACGCAGGTCTGCTTGGGTTCCCAATCCAGGGGCATCTAAGGCCCTCGATTTATACATCGACAAACACTTTACGACATCCAAAAACTCAATTTAAGCCACTACGGTACTCCAACCTCACCGCGGATGAACAACGGGCACTTACACAGTTGAACGTCGTGATGACATAGTTATCAAACCTGCCGATAAGGGAGGGGCGCTAGTGGTTTGGAGGAAAGACTTATATATACAGGAAGGCAACAAGCAACTGAGTGATGCCACCTTCTACAGACCAAGGATACAAGATGGGACAGTCAGAAACAACACCCAGGTCAAAAGCGTGACTAACGCCATTATCCAGCAAGGTCTTTTACCCAGCTCCGCCACCTCGTTGATCATCCACGATAGCTGCTTGGGCAAACCCGCCTTTAATATGCCTGCCTAAGACACACAAACCTGGTAACCCAGGCAGACCTATCGTCTCGGCCTGCTCTTGCCTACAGAACGGATTTCAGAGTTTCTAGACAGCATGTTTCAGCCGTTGGTTGCCAGCCTCCCTTCGTATATCAAAGACACCAACCACGCTATCTCCATCTTCGATTCCATCAGTTTCACTAACCCTTCTCAGTATCACATCTTCACTTTAGATGTGACTTCACTCTACACTTCCATTCCTCACTCTGACGGCCTTAAAGCCTTAGAATTTTTCTTGGAGAAAAGGCTTAATCCCTCGATAGCCACTGGACCATTACTGCGTCTTGCGGAGTTAGTCCTCAACCTCAACTCGTTTGAGTTCAATGGGGACTACTTCGACCAGATCAGCGGTGTGGCCATGGGTACTAAGATGGGTCCCAGTTATGCCTGCCTCTTCATGGGCTATCTGGAGCACCAGGTATGGAATCAGTACACCGGTAGGCTCCCGGAGCTCTACAGGAGGTACATTGACGACTGCTTTGGTGTCTCGGACATGCCCTTGCCTGACCTACAGAACTTCATTGCCTTTTTTTCCGACTTCCATCCCAGCATCAAACTTACCTCCACCATTTCTTCGTCGGCTGTCAATTTCTTAGACCTCACAGTCTCTTTAGGTTCCGCTGGTCTATGCACGACGGTTTATTATAAACCAACTGACTCGCACTCATTCCTTCTCTATACCTCCTCCCACCCTCCCTCGTGCAAACGTTCTATTCCTTTCTCCCAACTGTTACGTCTCCGACGACTTTGTCAGGATAACAACGACTTCCATCAAAAAGCCCACGAGATGCTTGATTTCTTTCGCCTTCGTGGCTATCCTGATAATGTGCTATCTACAGCTCTCCACCGCTGCCAATCTATCAGTCGCACTGAGGCTCTCTCCTCCAGGCCGAAACCACGAAACAATAGACCTGTCCTCTCACTTACTTATCATCCCCACAATATTGCTGCCAAGAATATCCTTTTTAAACATCTATCCATTCTCCGGGCGGAATCGACCACTCGTGATGTCTTCTCAGAGGCTCCTCTAGTGGCATATAAGCGGGAACGTAACCTCAAAGATGTGCTGGTCCATAGCAGGCTACCCCAACCTCACCAGTCTCTT
>JACEFZ010008435.1:310000-351750 GCA_014155875.1 Cepaea nemoralis
ACTCCTTCGCCACGGAGCCGACGGGTATATGGTGCCGGAGCCATATTTGTTAACACCAGTGGCCACTCGGTGGGCGATGTGTTCAGTGTCCCGCCGGCCGCGTTAACTTCCGTTGACATTTACTGATACATGAGAGTATGGAGCCGGTCGCTCAGAAAGTCGTGGCGTGCTGATGAACGTAATCTAGCCTAGGAATCAACATACAGCTGAAAGATGCTGATGTTGACCGCAATATCCTGAAACAGGATGGAAACGCGGAAAACAAAAATTTGAGCTGGGTCGACCCGGGAGCCTAGGTTATGTAAAAGAGAAATCCACGCGTTGTTGATTCGAACTCACGGCTACCCAACCGGCAAGCGAGAGTCTAACTACGGCGGGACACCGTCTCCCGTTCACGTTGTGATCTTCTTCGTCTCTGCTTCCAGGTACACTTCTTTTCTTATGATCTTTTCTAGAATCTCGTGTTTATTTATAGGCCCACAATATTTCACCTTTCATTTTTTGGTTGTCTTTACAACCATATATCCTTTAAGTAAATCAATCAAGTCCGCTCCGTGGCAAAGGAGTTACTGACGAGGTTCGTAAAACCGCATACTCGTGTTCGAATCACAGTTGCGAGTGATTTAGCGGCAGAATGCCTTGCGTTGGTTTTTTTTAAAACGAAATTGTATGTGTCCGTCGTTCAGAAAGCAATGGCAAACTACTGAACGTAAACTTACCAAGAGATAACAGCAGTAAAAAAAAAACTGCTAGTGTTGACTGCAACGTTCTATAAAGGATATGCAATCACAAGTGGCAAAATTGACGTTACAGCTTGTCAGTACGCAAACAATAAACAACATTGATACAACTACATGACAAATATACAACAGTTTCTTTACTGATAGCTGGTCAACCTGGCCGAATGGATAAGACTGCTGGCTCTTACACTTCCAGTGCTCTGACGGCGGGGGAGCAGGATCATTCCTTACACCCGTCAGTTAACTTAAACGTTGACTTCTCGTTCAGAAAGCAATGGCAAACTACTGAACTGGGGTTGATCGCAAAGCCCTTCAAAGAACATGCCCTTTTTCTGTACTTACCTGATGTGGATCCTGTCCGACTGACACCTGCGGAGCTGTGTACCACACCCTGGACTGTGGAGAATTTCATTTCTCATACATTCTTTTAGTAGTCTGAATTGTCCCTCTTCTTGTATACCCATCATCATCATCATCATCAACACGACCGCCATGACCACCACCACCACCACCACCACCACCACCACCACCACCACCACCACCACCACCATCATCATCATCATCATCATCATCATCATCATCATCATCATCATCATCATCATCATCATCATCATCATCATCATCATCATCATCATCATCATCATCATCATGTGCCATGCCAGCGTTCATGTCTCTCCACAGATCTCGGCCTTTAGTGCCCTGAATCAACTCCGCTGTTGAAATTCCTCTATGCAACCCTCACAGTCCGTCCAGCATCATTTCTCTCAATCTGCCTCTTTTCCCACCGATCTTTCCTGTCGTGACGATGTGTTTCAATGCCTTTGCTTTCATCACAAGACAAAAAAATGTTGTTTGTCTCTTTCTGATAGTTGTATCTAATGTTTTGTTGTCATTAGTCTCTACCAGGCAACCGTTGTTAGTTACTCTGGCACTCCAAGACATTCGCAACATTCACCTCAGTAATCACATCTCCTTTGCTTCCAAGTTTTGCCTTCTTTTTTTTTTTCCATTCACATTCCATGATTCGCTGCCGTACAGTACAATAGGTTCTATATAACATTTCAGCACTATCTTTCCTACATTCAGTGATAGTGACTTATTGAATAAAATACTTTTCCTTTTATGAAACGCAGCTTTCGCTTGACCTATTCTGTTCTTAATATCTGCCTTGCATCTTCCATCTGATGCTATAATTTTCCTTAGGTATTTAAATTCATCAACATGGTTAAGCATTTTCTCCCCTATTGCTATCTTTCATTTAGGTGTCATCTTTTTTGTTTGATATAACCATTGTTTCTGTGGTTTTGCTATTCAAGGAAAGTACTTTTTACGCAGTCTATATTACGACAATATCCAGAAATTGTTGTAGTTAGCTGCATATCTTTTACACGGCTTGACAGTTAATCCCATCATTGTTTGGCTGTGTGGAATCTGAACGACCGACACTCATACAATTTGTATACAAAGTAGCGCAAAGCATTCGTAATTACTTCGCCACAACTCCGTTGTTGTAGATCAGATGCATTTTCGGCCATCTGTTATTCCTGAATGCTAGTTTTATGATTTAGCTTGTGCGAGCAGGAACTTTGTATGTGTTTTCTTCCTTCTCCTGCTGAAATCAAATTTTACACGCATTAAGCAAACAAAATTAAAAGAAGTGATTTAATTTATAATATTATTTAAGAACCCAAATTCCCAGCACGGAGGATGTAATAATGTCAATTCGATTATCGGATAAAAACATAAATGGTGTTCATGAACTAAAAAACGGATTTAAAAAGCAAGAGCGTCGACTTCATCGCTCCGGGTTTCATCACATATGTTTCGATTTCTTTCTGCAGGCGGGTTTGCCGAAAGCACTGCGCAAAATTCGAACTCAGTAGCTCCAGCGATGACCCCCAGGAGTCTCAGAGAAAATTGAACTCGTGAACCGAGCGACATAGGTCAGAAACGAATCCGCGACCTTCGGAGCACGAAGCACGGTGTGTAACGACTTCGTCAGGCAAACTTCCTCATGAACTAACTATAAGAGCCTGGTCTGGCAGATGGTGTCTATCCTGAACATAATTCGTGCCTGTTGTTACTGTTGCTAAGTTATTGTTTTTCCAATGAGTTACCTGCTCTTGACAACAGACTGACACTCTCAAGAAGGTGGTTTGCTTAAGAAGTCTAAATCTTTGCTGGATTATTCCCTTTTGTAGCAGGCAAGCTGTCTAAAAATTTCTCTTACATTTGAGTGTAGAGTTTTTCGTTCTCTTGTAAGTTATTGACCAAACAAAAGACAACATTTAGATACTGATCATATATCCTAGAATTCAGAAGGAGCACCTAATGAAAATGACAGCCGGGATAGAATAATGTTTAGTAGACCACCGGCCATGTAATCACGGCTTCTGTCTATATGGAACTGTAAAGATGTCCTGTCTATATGGAACTGGTAAAGATGTCCTGTCTATGTGGAACTTGTAACGACGACCTGTCTATATGGAACTTGTAAAGATGACCTGTCTATGTTGAACTGGTAAAGATGACCTGTCTATATGGAACTTGTAAAGATGACCTGTCTATATGGAACTTGTAAAGATGACCTGTCTATATGGAACTTGTAAAGATGACCTGTCTATATGGAACTGGTAAAGATGACCTGTCTATATGGAACTTGTAACGATGACCTGTCTATATAGAACTGGTAAAGATGACCTGTCTATGTTGAACTGGTAAAGATGACCTGTCTATATGGAACTTGTAAAGATGACCTGACTATATGTAACTTGTAAAGATGACCTGTCTATGTTGAACTGGTAAAGATGACCTGTCTATATGGAACTTGTAACGATGACCTGACATATGGAACTGGTAAAGATAACCTGTCTATATGGAACTGGTAAAGATGACCTGTCTATATGGAACTGGTAAAGATGACCTGTCTATATGGAACTGGTAAAGATGACCTGTCTATATGGAACTGGTAAAGATGACCTGTCTATATGGAACTGGTAAAGATGACCTGTCTATATGGAACTTGTAACGATGACCTGTCTAAATGGAACTGGTAAAGATGACCTGTCTATGTTGAACTGGTAAAGATGACCTGTCTATATGGAACTTGTAACGATGACCTGTCTATATGGAACTGGTAAAGATAACCTGTCTATATGGAACTGGTAAAGATGACCTGTCTATGTGGAACTTATAAAGATGACCTGCCTATATGTAACTTGTAACGATGACCTGTGCTCCCAGGTCGACCAAGTCTAACCTAGGTACCAGGAAATGTCTGGGGAAGTCAAGGCTACCGGTGCGTTGCTGACCACACCACCCCGAGAGCTAATTGGTATATATAATATTTGTCTATCACTTAATTAAACGAACGTGACAGGGCTACAATAAACAAATTAAAATATTGGTCTATCCCTTAATTAAACGAAAGTGGCAGGGCTCAATAAAAAAATTAAAATATTGGTCTATCACTTAATTAAACGAACGTGACAGGGCTCAATAAATAAATTAAAATATCAGTCTATCACTTAATTAAACGAACGTGACAGGGCTACAATAAACAAATTAAAATTTGCAAACTGATTAGAGAATATAGACCTAGATAGTCAAAAATTGTTGGACAAAATATTAGTAGATATAAATATTAAAACTTAGTGACAACTGGTAGACTTCATGGGAAAAGTGCCAATGGAAGACAGATAAATTCTTGGATGGCTTGGTAACACAGCATAACAAGGGCGAGAAAACAGACTTATTCCAAGACTGGTGATTGTGTGAGATGATGAACCATGACTGCTCACACCCAGTATAATTAAATTTGTTCTGTACCAACCTTTAGAGCTTCTTTTAATTAAGCTATGTCAGTAATTTTGTTCTATAATCTTCATTATTAATTTAATTAACGCCGACCCATTCTTGAAAAACTACTCTACGGGAACGATATTGTAGTCTTGCAAGAAACACAGCTCACCGACGGAACAGTCAATGTTGCGGGATTTCAGGTTTTCCTTAACAGGCGGCACCTCGGACAGGCCATTCTGGTCCGCGACAACATACTAGTGTCTGAGATCGATATGTCCGCCTGGAACAGCGATGCCCTGCAAGTGCAGGCATTAAGAATAATGACACCAGTGCAGCTTGTAATCTTTAACGTCTATGCGCGAAATGGGAAGGTCGACGTGCGACAATGGCAGAGTTTGTTCGATATGGATGAAAGGCATATCATCTACTGCGGGGACTTCAATGCCAGAGGCAGTCAATGGGGGAATTACATCACCAATAGACAGGGAGAAGATTTGGAGGACGCCCTGGCATCTGCTGCCCTAATCTGTCTGAATGATGGGAAGGTCACTAGAATGGCCACTCGACCAGGCGACTCTGACAGCATCATTGACTTGGCTCTGGTGTCGCCCACCATCGCACCAAGGTGCCGGTGGGGCACACTGGGATACCACGATAGTGACCACTACCCTTGTGTCATCCTGATCAAGAAAGACGGGGCCATGAGTCAAAGAAACAAGACCAATGCCTTCCCGTACGACACCACTGGTCAAGACGCCATAAGCAAGATCAGAAGACGGAAACTAACTTCCTCCCGTAGGAGACAAGAAAGATGGCTGCAGCCACCATGGTGGAATGGAGAGGTCGAGAAGGTGTGGCTGGGAAAGAGGCAGGCTGTCAAAGACTGGCAAAAGGCCAAAAAGGCTAACATGCCACAGGTTGAGTTGGCGAACCTGAAGACTGAGGTCGTTAGGACGACGACTTTATTCAAATCCTGCGCCAAACAGGCCAAGGCCGACAAATGGGACGAGTTCTGCAGGAAGGTGTGCTCCGAGCAATCTCTTACGACATTCTGGCGCCTCCACAAGAGCATGAACGGTGCTGCACAACGTAGGGGTATTCCAGACTTTCAAGGCACAGACCTCGCATGGAAAAAGTCGGATGCGGATAAAGGTAAGGCCCTTCTTGCACGCTACATAGAACAGACTGACCAGAAAGACGAGCCCGCCAGACAGAGGACCACAACAACACTCTCTCAGCTGTGCGAGGGGTCGGGACAGACGAAGAATGGACAACCACAGTTGACATATTGCGTGTGATGCTCAAGAAATCACCTAACACCGCCCCAGGCCCAGACGGCATCCGATATGGTGACGTAATGGTGATATCAGATGATGACATGGAAGAACTGGCCAGAGAATTCAACACCAGTATCCAGAGGGGTCAGGTCAAAGAAGAATGGCTACACAGCTACTTGCTGCCGCTGCCAAAACCGAACAAAGACCACTCCAAGATAAGCGGCTACAGAATCATTACGATGCAGAATACTGTTGGCAAGCTACTGGAGAAAATTGTAGCACACAGACTTGCCTGGGACTTGGAACAGCTCGGCTGCTTCCCGCCCACACTTGGAGGATACAGACGCAACAAAGAGTCATGGCTGAATGCGGCGGTCTTTGCTCAAGATGTTTACGAAGGATTTCAGGTCAGAGAAGAGACATGTGCGGCCGCCATAGACTTAGAGGACGCATATAACAGAGTATCTTTCGAGCACTTGATGCAAACCCTCCTCAGACTGAAAGTGCACCCTCACCTTGTACGATGGATAGCTGCAGTTCTACTCCAAAGGAAGGTGGTGCTAAGATGCGGGAGTTGGTCTTCTGAGCCGATAACGATATGTCCAGGATTGCCGCAGGGTTCACCACTGTCACCAGTACTATTCAACGTGTATACGGTGCCAATCACTGAACAACAGTTGGATGGGAGGGGTAGGACTCTATCATTCGTTTTCGACATCCTCGTGTATCGACAGGGTCGAGATAGACATGCGGTTGCCAACCATATGCAGGGCGAACTAGATCGAATTTCCTCATGGTGTGCTGATGCCGACGCCCTTGTCAACCCTGCAAAGGCAACGGTTACATGGTTCTCACTAAACAACCATATTGTGAAAACAGACCTGCCGGCAGTAAGAATGGATGGGAGCATTCTGAGTAGAACTCAGTCAATGACATATCTTGGCGTGAGGCTTGATCGTAGCCTGTCCTTCAGAGATCATGTCGATTATGTCATAACGAAGGCTCGAAAAGGTTTGGCAGCAATGAGAGTCATGGCGACTGCCAATATCGAGCAAAGACTGCTATTACTTCTGTTCCAAGGACGTGTGCTTTCACGCATCGAGTATGCCCTGGCCATCCTCACTGTCAGCCCTACACAGATTGGAAGACTTGAAAAGGTACAAAACGAAGCCATGCGCATCATTTTGGGCTGCACGAGAGACACCAGCTGTGTAGCAATGAGATACCTCCTTGACTTCCCGACAATGGAACACAGGATCAAGATCTGGAGAGCTCGTGCATACTTAAAAATAAGTGCAGATGAGCAGCACCCTCTGCATGACGCTGTATTCAGAGAAAAGGGTGACAGGCTAAAGAGGGGCAAATCATGGATGGGTCGGGCGGAAGATGTCGTCGGACAGGTCTGCAGTCTAACCAGTATCAACCCCGGCAAGGAATGGGTGCCGGTGCCTCCAGCTTTTAAGTGTACCTTCTCCTGCATTATCACACTCGACAGACGGTGCAGAGAGCAGAACCCTGCCGCTGTCAATGCAGAGGTTAACGCGCTCATCTATGATCACTCAGATAGTCCCGAAGTGCTCATCTATACAGATGGATCTGTTGTAAAGCAGCAGAGAAGTGCGTGGGCATTTACAGCCCGGTCAGCGGGCCGAACCGTTCAAGAATCCAGCGGTGTCCACTCTATGACCACGAGCAGCATGACGATGGAGGTGATGGCAGTTACACAGGCTTTCATATGGCTGGAATCACAGCATTATACCAACGTGTGTGTACTAAGTGATTCAATGAGCATGATTCAGAAGGTCGAAGCTGGATCTGTACGTAGACAGTGGACTGAGTCGCTGCGGAAGTCTGCTGTCCGCAAAGTCACCTTCATCTTCGTCCCGGGACATGCAGGAGTCGAGGGAAATGAACGAGCTGATAAATTGGCTGGCTCTGCACCCCCTGTAGATGGCCAGCCCATGGATCGTGCGGATGTTATTAACGCCCTTAAAGATATGGCGAGAACAGAGGATTTTGACGCCAGTGATTCCACATCGCTCTCCAGGATGAAAGACCTGGGAGTAAGAATCGGCACAGCCAGACGCGAGAGGTACATCGGGAAAACAAAGCGCCTCGTCAACCAACACAGAACTGGCACTATTAGCCACCGGACGCTGATGCATATGCTGGGGGGAGGATCTGAGCACCTATGGACATGTCCGGAGTGCAGCGAAGATACCCCAATTGATAACTGATAACTGATAACTGATAACTGAAGTGAAAGTGGACGGTATCGGATCTCCAGAAGTTTCTCTTCCTGCACATTCTGTCAGGCTTAGTTAGTTAGTCGACAGATCATCCTCTTTGCACATCGAACCATTCAGTCCATAAGTGCCCGGATCCCCTCAAAAGTAAATGCCGCAGCGTGTAGCGGATCACGACACCAGTTCTGTGTTGGTTTATCAATCTTATTTGGCTTCCTGCATAGTGTTTTTGTTTGGCCACACCTCTTTTAACTTGCGGTTCTTTCGTCCGCGCAACCTACTAGGTTGTATCTTGTCTGTCCTGAACGTTTGTTGAACATTTTGCTTGGCTTTATCCTGCCTTTCTTAAACCGTAGTTGCACACTCTGCTAGGCTGTGTCAACTGTCAAACTGTCATTTACTGCCAATATAGTACCTTGCGGTGTATGACAGAGGGGTCTTTGAGCTTGAGGAATTAAGGCCGCCTGGCTAGTGCAGTCGCTGCGGACTGTGCATGTTAGGATTTTCTTTTTGCCCCTGACAGAAAAAAATCCCAAACTTTACCGAGGGATCGAACTCGGATCTCCCGAAGGAGAGTCCGGCGTTGTAGCCACTCGGCCAGCCACTCCTCCTACTAATCCTGACCATTTCTTGAAGTTGTCTATGACTGATACACGTTCATATAGCCCTGTTGCTTTAAACGTTCTCTCAATTATAGTTGACAGTAGATTATTATATCCCATAATGTAACAAGCTCAATCTTTTCCGATGACGAACCATGGAAAAGTGATGACAGAAATTGAAAGGAGAACAAACATCGATCTACAAAAACTAAAGCAATTTAAATCTGTATGGATCGGGGCAGATAGAACAACAAACGTCAGGATGCGGGCGTGCATATTTCCTGGGGCAACACACGGGTGTGGAACGTCATTATAGAAGAAATTAGCTAGAAAGCACGTATCCACCTTGTAATATACATGTTGAAAAGGAGTATTAAGTTGACTGAACAAAAGCGAGGACAGATAGGTACATTAAACAAGAAACTAATTTAGATGAAGATCGGTTATTAAGACAAACAAAAATGAGAAAAATGAATTATCTGGACACAACATGAAAGTCTGGAAAAGATAGTTATGGTTTGTGGTGCCGGGAGAAGAGAAAGGTCACAATGTACGAAGGGGATTAAAATGAAAACTTTAAAAGTGTAGTAGAATTTACAATAACCAAGCCATTGTCTTGTAACCTGTCGATATTGTTGTTAAGGATTCAAGAGTGTTAAGTACCTGTCATCACTGTGCAGATGATCACGGTGACGTCATTAGGACAGTTTAAAGATGACCGCCCCACTTTTGACACGCACCAAAAATTAGCAGCGTTCTGTTATCCCTTTTTTTTTTATCATTGAAGGGGTGAAACCTATACAACTTCATTGGCGAAGGAAGGTCTAGACCGGTGATGCATGGCTGTCAGTCTAGCAAGTGTATAAGTGGAGTAGGAAGTTTCAAAAGGTTTGAATTCTGTGACAGACTAAACGACCGGGTCAGTCACACCGAGAAGTGACCCAGAGAATTTTTTTTCTGCAGGAATCCAAGCACTTTATCGTCGCTGGAGGACTTGCATTGAACGTAGTGGTGACTACATCGAAAAAATTATTCACTTGCTCTTTACTTTTTCAGATTATATTCAAACACACAGAAAGGCATTTAAGGTTTTCATTTTAATCCCGTTGTGGATGGACTCAAGATGTGACAGATAACTTACACACGACAGCAACGGGGGTGTAATATGTGGCTTATGATAGACACAGCAACGGGGGTGTGATAACTAGCTTATGTTATAGACAACAACAGGGGTGTGTTATCTGGCTTATGATAGAGACAGCAACAGGATGTGATATCTAGCTTATGATAGAGACAGCAACAGGGTGCTATATCTGGCTTATGAAAGAGGCAGCAACAGGATGCGATATGTGGCTTATGATAGAGACAGCAACAGGATGTGATATCTGGCTCATGATAGAGACACCAACGGGGGTGTGATATCTGGCGTATGGTAGAGATAGCAACAAGTGTGTGATATCTGGCTTATGGTAGAGATAGCAACAGGAATGTGATGTATCTGTCTTATGATAGAGACAGCAACAGGGGTGTGATATCTGGCTTACGATAGAGACATCAAAAAGGGTGTGATATCTGGCTCATGATAGAGACAGCAACGGGGGTGTGATATCTAGTATATGACAGAGAGACATTTGGAAATACGAATGAACGAACGAACGAACAAACTTTATTTTCAAAGGGTTATGAATTGGGCACGCAGCCCTGTCTAACATTCTGCCCTTCTCTCACTCTCTTTCATACATTATTTCATTCACACATCATTCAAGGCAAACAGAGAACAGCAGCAATATAAAAGATATGCATTATAAAGGCATGGGCAAAATGCGAATATCAAAACTACACGACTCAGTAATATTAGATAATGATGAGACACTTGTTATTAACAATGTGGAATATAGTGGTCTACCAAAAGGGGACTGGCTGTTATACTAGGGTTTTGTTATTATTATTATTATTTCTATTATTAAGAGGGAAGGTAATCCGTACTGAGAAAGTGTTCGAATAATTTGCGATTATATGAATAGGGATTGGTGATGTCTTTGATTTCTTGTGGTAGATTGTTCCACAGCTGAGCTGCAGCAGAGTTGTTAAGCTTGTTTTGTATAACTCAATCATAGGCTTCGGAATGTGTAATATATTTAAACGTTTACCGTGTCTAGCATTATATTTAAACAATGGCCAAAGGTAATTTGGGGCATTCCGATGTAGGATTTTGTGAATTAGTTTAGCCTTATTGAAAAGCAGGCGTTTGCGGAGTGGTAGTAACTGAAGGCGTTTATGCAGGCTAGGATTGTCAGATAATTGTTTTCTATAAATTAGACTCATGGCCCGTTTCTGGAGTGAGTAAAGTCGCTTGGTGTTTGATTTAGAACAACCGTCCCAGATTGTAGAGCAGTAGTGAAAATGTGTCTGTATATGAGAAGTATATAATATCTTCCTTGTGTCCTCATGAAGAAAGTTTTTAATTTTGGCGAGTTGGTAGACTTTTTTCGCTGTGTGTTTAATGAGCGCTTGAACATGGGAATTAAAGGTTAGGTGTCTATCAATGATTAGGCTTAATGTTTTGTGCTCAATTACACTTTCTACTGGCATGTTATCGATGTGAAATTAAAGTGATGTGTGTGAGTTTAGAGTTTGAAGTTTTTGTCTGGTTGTTAATAACATTGATTTTGTTTTAGTGATGTTAATTTGCATTCGGTTTGCATAGCTCCACCTAACTACATTATTTAATTCTTATTGCAAAGACGACTCCAGCAAAGTACAGTTTTCAGCGTTTGTGCACACTGTACAGTCGTCTGCAAATAGATCGTAGGACGACGAAAGATGCAAAGGTAGATCATTAATATAAATGGCAAATAAAAGAGGGCCAAGAATAGAGCCTTGCGGTACTCCAATATTGAAGGTAGTGGTCTGAGACATAGATTTATTATGTGATACTACTTGCTTTCTGTTTGATAGAAATGATGATATTAGAGTGACTACATTAGGGCCAATTTTCATTGTCTCAAGTGTTTAATTAAAATAACATGGTCTATCATATCAAATGCTTTCCTGAAATCAACAAACATAGTTCCACATAGACTGTTGTTGTTTATATTCTGGTGCCAATTTTCTATCATGTTTGTTAGGGCCGTATGGCAAGAATATTTTGGTCTACATCCTGATTGGCTGTCAAAAATAAGCTTGTTGCGAACTAAATACTGTAATGTTACTTTATGGATGTGTTTTTCTAGTGGCTTAGATAGTGATGATAGTAAGGAAATGGGCCTGTAATTGTTCGGGAGACCATTGTCCAATGAACCAGATTTAAGAAGAGGGTACACTTTAGCGATTTTGAGAGCTGATGGAAAGTGGCCTTTGGTGAGACACTGATTATATACATAGGTTAGTGATATACAGATCACTGGAGAAGCACAACGGAGAATCCGGTTGGTGATTCCATCTAACCCAGATGAGGTTGTGTTTTTTAGGTTACTGAGGTAAGTGAATACTTCAGTGATTGTCATTAGCGGTATGTTGGAAAGAATATCACGGGAGCATCTATTCTCGCAAAACGATGACAGTAAAGATAAGTTGCAAGGAGAATTAGGTATTGAAGCCTTCAACTGATCTATGTTAGTTTGAAAAAAATTACTGAATTGGTCGCATGTAATATGATTTGATGGTAAAGAATTTCGGAAGTTATACTTGTTTGTCAAGATGTTAATTGCCCTTCATATATCCTTACTATTTATTTTATCCATTACTAAGTTCTTAAAGTAATTTTTCTTTTCCCGTCGTATGGTATATTGAACTTTGTTTCTAAGAGTACGGTATGCGCTGTGATCCAGCTTTTTATGTGCTTTATCTCTGTCTCTCATAATTTCAAGTATTTCCTGGGTGATCCAAGGTGGCTCGACGTGGTGTTTTACTCAAACTTCCTTGATTGGCACATGTCTATCAAAAACATCAATAAAAGTGTTCATCCAGAATTCCAGAGCATCATCCGGGTCAGGACGCTGATAAACATTGTCTAGAGGTGAACTGAGCAAGTCCTGTAAAAGTGCGTTTTGGTTGAAATTTTTGTAACTTCTATATTTTACACTTATGTGTTTATGTTTAGGAGTTTTAATTCCCTTTTTAGACCACGCGCAGGATATTGGGTAGTGATTGCTCATTGCACAATTGGGTACAGTGCATTCTATGATGTTGTCTGAGCAAGTTACATAAATGTGATCTATGACTGTTAAAGATGATTTTGTTACTCTAGTAGCTTGTTGTACTATTTGTTGGCAATTGTATGATGCAATTATATTTCCCCATATTATGTTGGATTTGTTGGTGTCAATGTTAAAGTCTCCGAGTAGTATAATTTCCTTCCCGGAAGCGAAAACCACATCCATTATGGTAGTAAAGTTTTCGTACCAGACGTGTCCAGCACTGGGATTTCGATAGAGGTAGCCAATTATCAAGGGTGTGCGATTTTGAAGGTTTAGCTCTAACCAAATACATTCTATTTCGCAAGTTTCAAGGTCTAGCCTACGGTGAGCATTTAGTAAATTAGAAACATAGGCTACTATGCCTGTCTCTTGTTTCCTACAGGGATTCCTTCTAAAAACTTTATACCCTTTAACAGAGATGTCCTCATCTGAAATGTTTTCATTAAGCCTACTTTCACTAAGGCCGAATAAATGAAAATTTTGATTAAGAATAGAAGATAACTCTGGTAGCTTGTTAAATAAGCTGCAAATGTTTAAGTGTCCAAGGCGTATTCCTGACTTACTGAGCCAGTGTTGCCACTTCTTAGACATTTCACCCATGAAGAAAGTGTAAATTAGTCAAAATTAAGCAAAAATACAAGATAATAAAAATTCACACTTACATTAGCTTACAATATATTAGTAATACAAATCGATATGTAAATGACAATATTATAACGATATAACTAATTCGACCAACAAATATAATGTAAACACAGAATAAAACGAATTAAAAAACATACAACAAATAATTAACCTGAAAAAACTATTTCACAAGCTAAATAACCAGCTGTTATCCAAAAGAATGAATAAATGACTATACAAGTCAATGTCTCTGTTTAAGGTGGAGTATCCCACACGGGAAAAAAAACGTTAACAAGTAAGCAATTAAAGTACAAGGAGGAAGCTCTGTTGCTGGTATCAATGCATATAGGGTTCCGTTTTTAATACGTATCCTATCTCACAGGTCTGTATTGTAGAGACATCATAAGGGCTTGATTCAGTGCGGCAGGACTAAATTGCTTCAAGTATAGAAGTTCTGGACCCCAATGATGCAGAACCTGTTGCCTGCTTGTTCGCTCATTGCTGGCTTGAACTTGGTGATGCGGAGTCTCTTGTTGTCTGCTATGGAGCCCATAGCTGTCTTGAGCTTGGTGTGCCAAAGTGGTATTACTGCCGTGCATGTGTACCGCTACTTGCAACGAGGGTTCGTTGGAAGTGAGGTTAGGGTAATCTTCCTGATAGTTATTTCCTTCACGTGTGAGGGTAAGGGGTAGGAAGGAGAGGTTGATTTATTCTTGGTAGCATGTGTGCACCTTGAATGGTAGGAGTTCGGGGGTCAGACGCCAGCAGACGTTTATATGGAGTGATGGGGGTATTTCGACTGGCTTCAGTAATCAATGTTCGTCGTGTTTGTGTGTTGGTCATGTTTTGTGCCCTCTCTGGATATTTAATATTTTTAGCAAGGAAGCTATTACCTAATGTGGATGTGTGGATCTGGTCACTGTACAGTCGTTTCTTTGGCGCGCCTCTTTGCGATGTAAAAAATGGTGTGTTGTTGATGAAGTGTACATTATACTGATTACATAATTTCTCTAGGGTGTTGTTGTTTATCAAGATGAGGATTGCCAATGTTACATAGACATGGACCTACGCAAGTTTTTCTGACTTCTGGACAATGGAAATTATTTATGTTTAGTAGTTTGTCATTTTTCTGAACAACTTTTATGGGAGCGATGTTCTGCATATGAGATCAGTCAAAGGGGTGATGAATACAACAATTATTTAGTATTAATCATGTTTATTTGCTTTAGCAGCGTCCGTTTATGATGAATTACTGCAGAACTCCATTATTTTCTTTCTCCGTCTAATAAACTCGATTGAATGCCCCGCAGACCCAAATTTCAAATGTCCAATTTAAGGGCTCGTTTAGATTTTAAACTTGAACAGAACAAACCCAACTGTGGTAAGTTAAAAAGAAATGAGGATGGGATCCCCCAAATTCTAATTGCCAACTGTTTAGAGAAACTTGGAAATAGCTCGTTAAAAACTCCCTAGGGGTGGAGGGTGATCAATAGTTTAAGTTTCTTCACAGAGGGCCAGTGGAGCCCCGGAAGTTCACAGTACTCCGATAAGGGACATTTTCCCCGGGAAAATCTGAGATACTTGTATGTATACGGCCGCACTTGGCTCCACTCTTAAGTCGTAACTAATGTATTTAGTCTAATTAGCACTCTAACTCAACAAGGAAAACGACCAACACCTTGATACACATTATAATACTGTAATGAGATAATATGGTGGTGGGTTCCTGTGTATGTATGTTAGAGTGACATATGGTATCAGATTCACGATTCAGCATAACACCAATGAAATAAACCAATCATTAGCCCAATAAGGAATTTACAGTTCCAAACTCTACACTAATAGTAAGGTACACGGGTTTTGAGTTATAAATGGCACTAAACCAAATGTGTCTCTGTGTTCATCACAACAATAATCTATTGTCCAGAATGTCACACCTTACTACTACTCTAATTGTTCTTGGTGCACTCCTAATGGTACTCGAGCAATGTTCTTGAAGGTATGAGTCTACCGATGTAACTACTCTTGTTGTAGATCCTACGTGGGATGGTGTTACAGGGGGTATCTAGGTTCTATAGTCCTAGACAACACAGACCGTACTGACAGGCACTTAGCTGTTCATTCCTGGGCTGTAGGGTTGTGGCATAGGAGAAGCAGTTGAGGTAAAATGATGCTGTTCCTCCAGAATGACCACCATTAGCATACAGGTCTCTGCTCAGTTTTGTCTTCAACATAACCACCACCCTTTGAGAAATAGGACCAAAAACCATATAGCTATCTCACCTAAGAGCTGGGTTAGGGGGAAAATATAAGCTAAGGGAGAAGGGATCCTTTTCTTAGCTCAGGGTAGTCCAGCCTGGCCATCCTGTGTGCCTGATGTTTTTATATAATCTCAGTTGGAGATGTCCACCTTACCTACTGGCACGACATGTTCACTTCCTTCAGGCGTTCTGCAGGCTAGTCCTTCTCTTGTCCGTAGAACGATATGAGCCCACTGCCTTGTCAACACTTTCCCTCTTCCGGGAAAATACCCGACTAACCCTTCATCATTTTCCCATATTCCCATAATTCTCATATACATTAATACACATCTAAAATCTTACAGGGTAGGTTTAAAAAAGTATCATTCACAAATAAAACATGAATTATTTTAACACAAAATCATATAGAGTCAGAACACGCAATACACTTTAGAACATAATTTTCCAGACATAGAATATAATGACTATCTCTGAGAAAGGATCATGGTTGTTTTGTTATAAAGTATAGATCGTCCCTGAAGACTCTGAGAAATAGTGAATGAGAAGTGTATCACTCATCAAATACATGACTAACGCATCAAAAGATTCATTAAGAATTCTTCTCTAAATAAAGAACATCTTCTCTATCTTCTGAGCCTGTCTCTCTCTCTCTCTCTCTCTCTCTCTCTCTCTCTCTCTCTCTCTATATATATATATATATATATATATATATATATATATATATATATATATATATATATATATATATATATATATATATTCCTTATCACAAAGAACAAGTGCTCTCTACAGTAGACATCTTTCTGTTAACTTTATCCATTTACAGAGGCAGAGGCAGATTAATTATTGATTACCTTTCTCCATAGGACAATGTAATATACGCACAAATGAAACACGTCTGCTTTTTGGCTCACATGGTAACAAACTGGTGCCTAAGTTTCCGCTGTAATTTATTTATCTCCTCCCATACCGCTTTAGTTGTCGTCCACAATCTTTACAAAGAATTTCCCTCGACGTGACAATGACTCATTCCACCAACATCCATCCAATTTACCGTCCAAAGTACCATCCGAAGTTCCTGTTTATCTTTCTAGTTTTCTTTGTTGCCTGGCACCTACTTTTTTCCCGGTAATGAAACATCAACCGTGCTCTCTGACCTATGCAATTGTATGCTAATGAAATTGCAACACTCGCTTTGTACTCTCTTTCCGTATAGGTCTTTCCAGTTGACAGGTGACAAGTACCAGATTATGTTTTTGGGAACGGCGAAAGCCTTTGTTCACGCTGCATCACATTGCATTCCTTCGTTGTTTGGCTTAAGTTTGGAAACTTAAGGAACTGCTTGCCCTCTGTCCTTCCAATTAGAACACTATAGTCTATCTATATTTTAACCCTTGTATATGGTGCGTGTTCTATTCGTATGAAGACGGGCATGAGACATGTCACACCAACGGTGTTTGAAAACATATTGTATTAAAATACCATGAGAATGAAATGTATTTGTGGGTCACAACTAAAAGGTCGGCAGGCCACAAGTGCCCCCTGGGCCGTGGGTTTAGCACCCTGGTGTTAGAGCATTTTAAAAGTAACTGGGTTCTTTCAATGGGCAAGTACAGTGTCTACTTGTGAAAGCCTGATAATAGTGTAACTCATAGGGTATATTTTTAATGGCAGTGCAGTGTTTGGAAATATTGCCGGTCCAAGTTTTGTATTCACCCTATGTAAAGTTCGTGTAATATAATAAATAAATACAAAACTTGGACCGGAAATATTTTCAAGCACTGCACAGTCATTAGAAATACATCCTGTAGAAAGTCCATTGTCTGTATGCCACAGAACCAAGAAATAGTGGGATACCTAATAACAGAAGGAGAGCAACATTAGCGTAGTGGCCAGACGCTAGCATACCCAATTGGTGATCAGGAATTTAATGTTTACAATTGATCTGATCGACGCAGCGTAATATGTGTACCAGGATATGTCTTGGGAAATAAACTCGGCGACTGATCTATACAAATCTGGGTCTAGTGCCACACACCCAATGCGCTTTAACACGTGTGCTAAGGTCCTATATATTTACTAAAGCACAAGGAGAAGAAAAGGGTTGGGGAAGGGGGTTGGGGGATTAAAGGGCAGAATAAGGCAGTGTCTAAAGCACTGATACAAGATGAGGATTGCCAAGGTTACATAGACATGGACCTACGCAAGTTTTGACTTCTGGACAATGGAAATTGTTTATGTTTAGTAGTTGTCATTTTTCTGAACAACTTAACGAACGACGCCAACATCACAGAAAACGCATTTAAAGAGTTTAGTATCCTGAATCTATTCTGAGTTTTCTGAGTTTAGTAACTAGTTGGCGGCAACTGCACTAGCCAGGAGACCTTAATCCCTCATGCTCACGACCCGCCTGTCATACACTGCAAGGTACTATGAGCAGTACAATGACAATTTTACGACATTAACTAGCGTGGTTTCCCATGGCCAGAACTGATCTATATACTCTAGGTTAAAAAGTTAGTTGCATGTTGTGTATCATCATCATCATCATCATCATCATCATCATCATCATCATCATCATCATCATCATCATCATCATCATCATCATCATCATCATCATCATCATCATCATCATCATCATCATCACCACCATCACCACCACCACCACCACCACCACCACCATCATCATCATCACCACCACCACCACCACCACCACCACCACCACCATCATCATCATCATCATCATCATCATCATCGTAGTCATCATCATCATCATCATCATCATCATCATCATCACCACCATCATCATCATCACCAACATCATCATCATCATCATCATCATCATCATCACCACCATCACCATCATCATCATCATCATCATCATCATCATCATCATCATCATCATCATCACCACCACCACCGCCACCACCACCACCACCACCACCACCACCATCATCATCATCATCACCACCACCACCACCACCATCATCATCATCATCATCATCATCATCATCATCATCGTAGTCATCATCATCATCATCATCATCATCATCATCATCATCATTATCATCAAGTGCCATGCCGGCTGGCGTAAGCGTTGATGACCCTCAACAGATCTAGGTCTTTGGTTTATTGGATCAACTCCGCCGTTGATATTCCTCCATGCCACCGTCTCAATACATTCAGCATCATTTCTCTTGGTCTGTCTCTGAATCTCTTCCCCTCGATCTTTCCAGTTGTCACAATGTTCTCCAATGCCTCTCTTCTCATCACATGATCAAAATAAGCTGTTGGCACCTTTCTTATCGTTGTATATAATGTTCTAGTTTCATTAGACTTTTTCAGGCAGTCGTTGTTAGTTACTTTGGCAGTCCGAAGAATTCGCAACATTCGTTTCAGTAACCATATCTCTGTTGCTTCTAATCTCTTCCTAGTTTGTTCATTTACATTCCAATATTCACTGCCATAAAGCAAAACATACTCTATATAGCATTTCAGCACCCTCTTTCTTACATTCAATGGTAGTGAATTATTGCATAAGATACTCTTCATTTTCTAAAATTATGTTGTTTATACGCCATTGTAATTAACCCAAGCATGTTTTGGCTGTATGCTATGGTCTAGCCAATTTTATCTTCAGTTGTTAGCCATTGGTTGTACAATAGCCGACGCTCATACTGTTGTGAAAATTCACGCACAGGTGTTTTCTTTCACATTGCCTGCGAATACTGTGAACCCGGTATGTCTAAATTGTGAATCTGCATTCGCTACCCCTGGGCAACAGACGACAACAAGTCCCTTGGTAAGTAAGTAAAGGTACCCCTTTAACACCTTAAGGTGCATTATGATATAGTGTTAGACCCATATTTTTATAGACAAACTGGCAACAGGTGGATGATATAGTCGGTATAACGCCGGTTGCATTTAGTGTCAAAAATATTTCCGGGTACCCACTGTAGACTAAGCCGACCTGGCATGTCAATTTAAAAAATCGAATGTGTACTAATGCGGATCGAACCCAACCCCATAGGATTTAATAAACGTAGTAGAACAATGAAGAAGAAGATGACGAAGAAGAAAAGTAATAATAAGAAAAGATATACTATTGTAGGTAACCGTGGAACTGGTAAAATTAGCTAAACATTTGTTGCAGGAGTGTCCAATGTATGCAGAACAGAGAAAACTATTTTGACCTACACCCACTCCCTTTGAGGGCAAATTCTATGGAGGTGTCAACAACTTTCACTTGATTTATTCTTTCTGTGCATTTATTCACATTGAACGGCCAGCCGAAAGTGTCCCACGGAGCTCGAACCCAGTTGCACCAGCGATAACCCACACGAGCCGATGAGAAAATTGCACCCGTGAACAGAATTTCGTAGCACGGAATCGAACCCACAACACTCGGAACGCATTCAGGCGTGATAACAATTTCCCCACGGTGACTCCCACGAAGAAGAAGACGAAGAAGAAGAAGAAGAAGAAGAAGAAGAAGAAGAAGAAGAAGAAGAAGAAGAAGAAGAAGAAGAAGAAGAAGAAGAAGAAGAAGAAGAAGAAGAAGAAGAAGAAGAAGAAGAAGAAGAAGAAGAAGGAGAAGAAGAAGAAGAAGAACTAATCATAAAGGCATGTCATATCAACAACTGAGATGTAGAATCGCTAGCATAAATGAAAGAATAAGAAACCATTATCATATGATTGCTGGTAAAACAATATTTATTGAACGTGCGGTATACACCCAAAAGCAAGTTCTTATAACCATCAACATTTACTTAACCTCAATGTTTTCCAGAACTCGTGTGTCGTGTTTGATAAACCCCATGATAACATTAACAAAACCCATAATGCAATGCTGTCGGTTCCAAGCAATAATCGCTTCTGTGGTTTTAGATATCGTCCTGCTGCTTATATAGACCGCTATAGGAGCCAGCGTGAAACCTACATGTGGTTAAAGTACTTTAACGTTAACGGGTTTACATTGCTTGTGCCGTCTTAATAACATTTAAGATACGGCTCTCTTCACAAAGATCCACAAATTATGTATACAATCTCATGTGACGTTCTGTAAGATACATTTAAATTGAACACCGTATCTCATATAAAAACAGGGAACATTTATAACAGATTAATATCAGTATTATTATTCAAATTTTAGAATGCATCAGGTCACATCTTACTCATCTGTGTCACTGTGAAAACAGAGTAGGTAAATACGTGTGGACGAAGGCAAAAAAAAAAACATTGGGAACATAATCAATACAAAATACTAGGTCAGTTCTAACAGAGTTTAACAGGCAAGGTTATATCATTCATTGCACTCGGTGTTACCCAATATGGCTTGGTCTATTTCCGCAGGGCGGCCTGCCGAAAGCGTCGCACAAAGCATGAACTCCGTAGCTCCAGCGACGACCCACAGGAATCTCCGAGAAAACTGCACTCGTGAACCGAACGACATAGCCTGGAATCGAACCCACAACCCTCGGAGGCAGGCGGAGTAACCACTACGTCACGGAGACTTCCAAACAGTAGAGGGCCCAAAGTCATGCCAGCAGGTGTACAAAGTATATTTAGTTAAGTTAGTCGCGGTTCCAATTTCACAGCAAACGGTCGTCCCCGTTGTGCTCAGTTCCTGTGCCAGTGAATATCACACCCGAGATGCACCTCACTGCGCTATGTGAAAAGTGGAATAGACTGGAGTCTCGAAAAGCCCGCACAGTTACTAAGTATTTGCTAAGTACATTCGTGTACACGCTTTGAGGGGCATTGGGTACGTGGCATGAGCCTTATTCTTTTTCGTAGACCATTCGGCCCGCGAGTGGAGATTTGGGCAATATCTTTGCATCCTAAGACATTTCCTGATACCCGTTTTAGGCTAGGTCAACCTGGGGGACAAGGATAACTTCATAAATTCACTTCGGTGCGTACTCCAACCCATAACCGCGGGGCCTGCAGGCAAACACGCTAGTCGCTACGCTTCCGCGGCGCTCGACGTAATATCACCAGGGTTGCCTTTACTTTCCAGGTACAACGCGTACGCTGGGTCAACCTTGGAGCACAGTTTTCTAGGACTTTTCAGGATACTGTTTTGGATGTTTAAACATTTTCCTCCAGATAGAGCAGGCCTACCAGATCGCGGAGTAGCATCCACATTTCCCGTAGCAAGAAACTTATTCAATAAATTTCTAACCGTTTTGCGATAAGGAGGTTGTTTATCAGGAAATCTTACTATAGATCTTAGACATTTCGAAATACTTGTTCAACCAAAAACATTCTTTCTTCCGCTGATAACACAATCCTATTTGGAGTGCAAAGAATTATTCCAGCAGACGACAGGCTTCGTTGCATATTGCTTCACGATGAACTGTGGAGCACATTTTGTGATGACGTTATGTACTTCATTTTTCAAATTTGTTCTACATACAAATTGTAGTGAGACTTTACAAACACCCGGTAGAGCAATGATAGAAACTAGTTAAGCACACCATCAAAAATTAATTGCAAAGGAGCTTACCGACAGATCTGAGATAGCTGTAAAACTAATGTGTCACTTTTACACAGTTTTCAAAAACGAATCAAATTATTTGTCAGTATTTGTCAGTCGTTATTTGTCAGTAATTTAATACAAATAACACATTTTAATGTTTTTATAGACTAGTCATTAATTCCGTAAAGTTAACAATTATCACCGAATGCATGTTTTATGTCTTCAATTATAAACATAACGTCCATCAGATAATGATGCACTGGTTATCTTTATTTATGGATCCCGCGCGCGCGCGCGCGAGAGAGAGAGAGAGAGAGAGAGAGAGAGAGAGAGAGAGAGAGAGAGAGAGAGAGAGAGAGAAAGAGAGAGAGAGAAGAGAGAGAGATCATTATAAACTTGTTTGTCAAAGAGACCGAAGAAAAGAAAGACGGAAACAATTGTACAAAGTAAATATGTAACTCTCTAGAAAATATATAGGCAACTGTGAAGAAATTATATATATCCGACTCTCTACACTATGCCAATGGCTTCGGCCGCTGGAGGGCAATTAGGAGGGTACAAGTGCGAGGAAATTCATTCCAAGAAATACATGTTAAGGCAGGGACGACAGGTTCTAAGCCGTGGTTGGCAAATGGTCTAGGATCGAAGCTCCGGCAGGCGGACAATTAGAGCATTGCGATGCTAATTCATCAGCTTCTGCAGCTTGTCTTGCAGTGAACTAGGCAGGCCGAGAAAGGGATCATGCTGCATGGGCAAATCATAATCTCTAGTATTCAACCCAGACTGTGTGCTTTGAAGAGGCATAACTGTATTCCTGGTCCCCGCCTTGGAGTGTAGTTATTATGCCTATTTGAAGCATAATGTAACAAAGTATCGTCCATGAAGAGGCAAAGTGCCAGTTAAAAATTAGTTGCGTGCTCATTTACGGGACGTTACAGTCAAAACCAGCATTTTTTTGCTTTTGTGATCTCTTGGCAAGTTTACGTTATTTACGTTAAGTTTTTTAAAGTGCCAGTAATATATATATATATATATATATATATATATATATATATATATATATATATATATATATATATATATATATATGTCGGCTCCGTGGCCAAAGGCTTGCGAGCGCGGTTCGTGAGCCAGGTACCAGGCGTTCGAAGCTCAGCTGCGACCGATTTGTACAGCAGACCGTGTCGCGTTGTGTTATAATGTGCTGGTATGGGAGCCGGTCGTTCAGAAAGCAATGGCAAACTACTGAGCGTAATCTTGTCAAGAAACCAACAATCAGCTGAAAGATACTGATGTTGATATGTGTGTGTGGGGGGGGGGGGGTTTGTGTGTGTGCAATCTGTTGGTAAATACATATGCAACTCTCTAGAAAGTATGTCCAGCCTCTTAGAAAACATATATGCAACTCTCACATGTGTTGGGCCGTTGCTGTTGTTGGCATATCAAATGTGAGGCTCACAAAGTAAATATTCCTCAGTGAATCTGGCGCGGGCAAATTAGTTCGACGTGGACGGAAGAAGAGATGCAAAGGCACCCCGAAAGTTTCAGGTGAAGAACTGTGGAAATGATCTTGGAAACCGGAAGAACATTGCTGAAGATCGCTCGCTTGGTGTAGTTAAATTTCTGCTGATACGGCATTGTGGAACAGTGGAGAGTCGATGAAGCTACAGATTGTGGAACAGTGGAGAGTCGATGAAGCTACACATTGTGGAACAGTGGAGAGTCGATGAAGCTACAGATTGGCGTCAGAGAACATGAAGTAAAGAACCCATTTAAACACATGAAGGTGTATATGGTACAAGGTGCTAGTCCCATATGTTTTAGATCAATTGGCACTCGATGTGTCATGTGGTCAAAATCACGCCGACCACCTATACTACTGAGAACATTTTATGGTAGAGACCAGCATAGGGGAAATGGATAAGAGCTCTCGTTCATAAACATCCGGTGTGCTGATGCAGAGGTAGTGGGCTCAACCTTGACTTGTCGTCCTTGGCTTGGGGACGCACATTACAAGTATCTCAGAAGTCGGAGTGGGTTCGTCTAATGGCAAGGGACACTTGTAACAGGGAAAGCTAATTCACACGCAAAAATCAGTTCTGTATATAATATAGTATTCATTTCAGGCTCCACCAGCCTGGGAGCCCAGATTAATTGAAGCAATGTGCCTCGATGGGCATTCGAATACATGGCCACCACTTGGCCGGCAGGCATGCATGCCAGACCTTATACGCCACTGTAGCTTCCTCGTTTTTGACCTACTATGTAAAATCCGTTTAAAACCGTTTAAATCTGAGCCACGAGTTTATAATGATAAATTGCCACTTATCTTAGGCTGATCTGGATGTCTGTAGAAAACAGAAGAAAGTGAAAAATGTGAAATTCAATATCTATTCAATATCTCACAAAGCAAGACAAAAGCTCAAAGATATTTCATAGATAGTTTATCAATGCGGCATCTTTAGAGTAAACAACACAGGATCAGATCCATAAACTTTTATTACGTAAAAAGGCTTTCGTTCAGACATAAAAACAAGAAGCACATATGTACAGCTACTGTTGGTTCATGTTACAGGAACTGATAAAACTTCCCATCTATGACCATATGTCTGTTTAACTGTCAAGTTCACCTTCCTCAGGTTAGATACCCCGTGAAGGCGTTCCATCAGCTGACGCCATTTATTTCCCCCGTTATGTTCTCGTCGTGGTATGCATGGTTGTCAATGCTCGTCACAGTTTTCATTCATTCTATTCCTCACAACGTATCTTACGTTGAACAATAACAAATAACACAACATTTTTATGTTATAAGGAACCCGAGAATGTTATATTCATCCTGGCCCTACGTTGGAGATGGCGCTTTGGTATGATGGCCAGGACGTCACACTGATAATGGTATAAACCAGGGGTGGCCAACCTTTTCAGCAGGCGGGCCAAATTTCAGAAATAATATTTCCTGCCGGGCCACTCACCTAAGTTTGTATTTTTATTTTTTAAAATTAAATTAAGCAAGCAAGCGTGCTACAGCCTCGACCATATCGTCGCTTCCCACTTCGCGGGCCGCAACATGACTCCCGGCGGGCAGCATGCGTCCCGCGTATAAACGATATCGTACGGGGCTTCAATGCCCGCACTCGCCGTTCGCTACACAATATAGAGACTGGCCACCACTTCGTCTGTGCACTCAGGGTTAGAAATGTGATGAAACGCGGTCACTTCTACCGTTAATACTCTTATGGATTGATGTTCATAAACCAGTTAAATTTACAGTAATGGATGCCAGTGTTACTCAGGTATACAGAGACCTGTTAGTACAAATACATGAAGGTTTAAGTCTATAAAATTATAGGTGTCATTGGTAAGACACATGTTGGATGCCTTATTGCAAAAACATCCAGGTCTCCCGCCTGGGATGTTGCACGTAAGGCATTGTGTGGGACCGAACTTGTAAAAACAAAGAGTGACGTGCTTGTTCTTGTCTAGAGAGCTCACGAAGGTGAGAAAACGGTGCTCGATTGTGCAGATGTGGCGAAAGTTACGTGTTGTTTCAGGTAGATGCCTGCCGTGGCTGTTTGTGTCCATAGTTATATACTGGGAGATATCGTGTCAGATTATAGGTATACTAGACATGAAGGCATATACTTGTATGTACAGAAGCTGTAGGAAATGTACTTTTGGGAGATGTTGATTATATTCGGAATGTATACAGAAGAGAACTCCTCATCTCATAACTTGTTGGAAGCGTACATTGTGTCAGGATGTCGGCTGACTGAGAGGTGTAGATCGCTTAACTTTCTCTGGCGTAGTATGTTTGTTCCATACGCCAGTCAGCTGAGTTTACAAACATTGACTTTTCGTTCAGAACTCAATGGCAAAAGATTGAACGTAAAATTGCCTAGTAAATTATAATCATCAAGGGGTGAATGCAACATCATGCAAAGATCATGCACTATATATAAAACAAAGAACATGCACTACATATAAAACAAAGAATATGCACTATATATAAAACAAAGAATATGCACTATATATAAAACAAAGAATATGCACTATATATAAAACAAAGAATATGCACTATATATAAAACAAAGAATATGCACTATATATAAAACAAAGAATATGCACTGTATATAAAACAAAGAATATGCACTATATATAAAACAAAGAACATTTAAATAGTTTGGTCACTTAAAACGCCATGAAGGTTTGGAGAGAATAATGAAGGGATATATGTCCAGAAAGAGAGGAAGAGGAAGGCCAAAGACAGGATGTGGCAGATAATCTCCAGATGGGTGTATCGGACGCGGGGCACCTTGGTTATCACCGAGAAGTTTTCGGGAAGGTTGTTATGGGAACGAGGTTCTGCAAAGGACATGCTATTGAATGAATATATATATATATATATATATATATATATATATATATATATATATATATATATATATATATATATATATATATATATATATATATATATATATATATGCCGATGTTGACTGCAACGTCCTGTAAGGGATATGCAACAATTAATATATATATATATATATATATATATATATATATATATATATATATATATATATATTAATTGTTGCATATCCCTTACAGGACGTTGCAGTCAACATAGGCATTTTACAGCTGCTGTTGATGTACTAGGCAGATTACGCTCAGTAGTTGCTTTTTTGAGCGGCCGGCTCACATACCCCGTAAGTTACCAACGCGGCGAGAACCGCAACCGATTCTCGCGCAGGTTACGTTACTCACGAGAATGTACGGGATTACGGAGAAAGACGTTAACCCCTAGGCCAGGGAGACGGCATTATATATATATATATAGTGTCATACCTGGATATGTTACGTTTTCTCCGTTCCATTAAATGTCAATATGCCCGAAGCAGGGATGATATCGAATTCTTAACTGTTTGATGTTATCCTGCCAATCTTTGAGCGTATTTGGGGGCATATCCGTCATTTGGGTGTTTGATTTGTGTTTTCAAATATGACGGATCCATAACCCAGAGCACGCACACAAGATTCAAGTTCATCATATTTAATTGTGACTGTCGGAATGATCATGAAGCTTTAGAGTCAGCTAATGTGGTCATCAGCTTCTACTCCACAATCCTATTTTCGGAGATGCTTCTTTTAGTGTCAGACCTTCAATTGCTCCCTCAGTTCAGGTTGCCTTCAGGCGTCCCACTCAGCGTGTTATGCATGATGTAGATCGTACGTTCAGTCAGGACAATGTAAAGACAACAGCACAATCATAAATGTATAACTTATACATGGGCCACATATCATCATGATGTTCATGTTCCCTGCCAATTGGCGAAGGATTTAATCTATTTCCTCAGATGTCGGTCCTTGGTGTTCAGCATCAACTCTGCTGATCATATTCTTCCATACCATCATCTCATTCCAGCATCATTTCTCTCACCATCTCATTCCAGCATCATTTCTCTCACCATCTCATTCCAGCATCATTTCCTTCACAGTCTCATTCCAGCATCATTTATCTTACCGTCTCGTTCCAGTATCATTTCTGTCAACGTCTCACTCCAGCACGATTTCCCTCACCGTCTCATTCCAGCATCATTTCTCCCACCCTCTCACTCCAGCATCATTTCCCTCACCGTCTCATTCCAGCATCATTTCTCTCACCGTCTCAATCCAGCATCATTTCCCTCACAGTCTCATTCCATCATCATTTATCTTACCGTCTCATTCCAGTATCATTTCGGTCACCGTCTCATTCCAGCACCATTTCCCTCACCGTCTCATTCCAGCATAATTTCTCTCACCGTCTCATTCCAGCATAATTTATCTTACCGTCTCATTCCAGCATCATTTCCTTCACAGTCACATTCCAGCATCATTTCCTTCACAGTCACATTCTAGCATCATCTCTCCGTCTCATTCCAGCATAATTTCTCTCACCGTCTCATTCTAGCATCATTTCCTTCACCGTCTCATTCCAGCATCATTTATCTTACCGTCTCATTCCAGCATAATTTCCTTCACAGTCTCATTCCAGCATAATCTCTCCGTCTCATTCCAGCATAATTTCTCCCACCGTCGCATTCCAACATCATTTCTCTCTCCGCTTCATTCCAGCATCATTTCTCTCACCGTCTCATTCCAGCACCATTCCTCCCGACCTGCCTCTATCTCTGCTCTCCACTGATCTTTCCAGTCGTCGCGATGTTTTCCAATGCCTCTCGTCTTATTACATAACCAAAGAATGCTGTTTGTCTCCACATATGATAGACTGTAACAAGAAATAGGTCATCATCGTCAAGTGCCATGCCGGCTGGCGTAGGCGTTCATTACTTTCCACAGATCTCGGTCTTTGGTTTTCTGGATCAACTCTGCTGATGATATTCTTCCATGCCACCATCTCAGTCCACCTAGCATCAGTTCTCTCCTTGAATCTCCTTCTCTTCCTCTCGATCTTTCCAGAAATAGGTGACCGGATGTATTCAGTATGCTATGACCAAATATATACACCTTGTAACATCTATGCGGATGCGCTAGCGTAGTCTATATGGAGCTAGGCTGATAATGTCATTGGCGAGGTTGAACGAGGGCTCGACATTACCGTTGTCGTCCACCAACAGAGGAACAGATTGGCCACCTTTTCCCCCAAACAGTCAAGCCTACAAAATTTGATGGCCTAACGACATAACAGATCCTTAGCAGGCTTCTGCTTCTGTACTTGCATCTTTTCAAAACCAGATACATTGCCAGGTTTCTTTAGTAAACTAAACGCAAGACGACACACGAAACGTTTATTGGTAACACGTAAAGCATAGCTATATGAAACGTTAATTGATTGATAAGAAGAATACATAAGTTAGTTAGTTAGTCGACAGATCATCCTCATTGCACATCGAACCATTCAGTCCATAAGTGCTCAGATCCCATCCTCAGTAAATCCCGCAGCGTGTAGCAGCTCACGAAACAAGTTCTGTGTTGGTTTATAACACTTCTTTGGCTTCCTGCGTAGTTTTCTTGTTTGGTCAGACCTCTTTTAACTTGCTGTTCTCGCATAGAATAGATAATCGCACATATACGATGATTGATTCGCAAGAAGAATAGATATTCAAAAATAAACAGTTGACTCGTTCGCCTTAAAATAAAAAAGAACAGATAATCACAAATGCGTGTTGATTGTTTTGCATGAAGGAGATATATTCACAGAGATACGTTCATTGGTTCAGATAAAGAATAGATAGTCACACATACAGGCACACATTGATTGACTCATTAAAAAATAGATATTCACACATGGTGAATTCTTATATACTAAATGAGATAACGTTGTCATTTGTTGTATAATCTATACATGACATTTTCTCTAGCATTCGAAAGCCTGATCATACACTCTAAATGTCAGCATTTAGAGATTTGAAAGCTTTGTTTTACTGGAGACCGAACATCCCCCAGCTATTGACAGTCTTGTGCGCCAATCGAAATGCGGTCACGTCTTCTGTTGTGCTCACATCATTACCTCCCTTGAACATAGTTTAAAAGTGCCCGGATTAGGAACACCCAGAAATGTAAACTTTGGTTTGTTGGTTGGTTGAGAATCGTTAGGAAGACTGAATTTTAACTCTTTAAGTTGGATGCATTTGTGTGTATGTCATCTACGCTCCGAAAAGACCTTGCATGTGTCAGAGTGAGGTTGGTGTGAAGATCTCCCCCCCCCCCCCCACCCGGGTACTTAAGTGCCATTTTAACGGGGGCTGTATTGTAGAATTGTCCTTCTTCTCAACGAGCCCAGAAAATGGATGGGTTTTCAAAACCTGTGCTGAAACTTAAAATGTGCAGAAAGGCATATTAAGGTGTAACTAGACCATGATTTAGAGCAGCACGTGTGGAACGGCCTGGGATTTGGTCCGCGTCGGTGGAATTTCCTTCATTAGTTTTAGGTATGTTGTTGCCAACAGGCTCCAACTCAATGGTCAAGGAAAGACAGATAAAAGTCTGGTAAATAATCTTCAGGACTACTAGAAAGGAACAGAATCAGGCCAACGACGGCTACCATTCTCTTGACCGACATGGACAGTCATCATTGTATGGCGTCGTTGGGAGAGCGCAACAAAGTGCGCAGGCATCTGCCCAAGCTTCTCCTCAGAGACTTGCCCTTTGTTACTATTGGCACTGGTCGAGCACCTTTTCCAGGGTCTTCTATCTCCCTCTGTCTCCCCCTCTCACACACCCTCTCTACCCCTCCCTCTCCCCTCATTCTCTCCCTCGCCCCCTCTCTTCCTCTCCTTCTCTATCCCTCTCTCTCTTCCTTTCTCCAACTATCTCTCTCTTCTACCCTCCCCTCTCCTTCACTCCCCATCTCCCTCCCTCTACCCTCTCTCTCACCATCTCTCCCTCTGTCTCACCATCTTTCCCTCTCTCTACCTCCCTCTTTCTCTCTCTCCCCTTCCCTCCCTCTCATTCCCCCTCTCTCCAATTTCTCTCCCCCCCTCTCTCTCTCCCCGTCTCTTTCCAATTCTTCCCTCTCTCTCATTCTCTCTCCCCTTCTCTCCTTCTCTCTCCTGGTCCCCGTCTCTCTCTCTCTCTCTCTCTCTCTCTCTCTCTCTCTCTCTCCGTCTCTTTCCACTTCTCTCCCTCTCTCTCATTCTCTCTCCCCTTCTCTCTCCCGGTCCCCGTCTCTCTCTCTCCCTCTCTCTCTCTCTCTCTCTCTCTCTCTCTCTCTGTCTCTCTCTGTCACCCCAAGTACAGTCAGCTAAGAAGGGAATACTGATCTAGAGAGGCGGTGTTGCATTAAAAGCTGCATGGAACTACAGAGAAGCCCCACAACACTGAATTAAAATACGATAACCCATCTGTCGGTGTAAACATGAAAGAACGAACGCAAGAAGAAGAAGACAAATAGTAGTTTATGTGTCGTTACAGTATGTTCGGGACACTGAGCAAGAGGGGTAATCTGGTTAGTGACATAAATGACATCATATGTTATATGATGGTAGTTCGGCAATGTTGGGAAGTCTGTCTCGTTTTAAATGGTAGCCAGTATTAAGGGGGTCTCTCCGACGAAGAGGTTAACGACTTTCTCCGTAATCCCGTAAATTCGGTAGCGGATCGCGTTGCGTTAGTTACTTACGGGGTTATGTGAGCCGGTCGCTCAGAAAGCAATGGCAAGCTACTGAGCGAAATCTTGCCAAGAATATCAACAGCAGCTGAAAAATACTGGTCCTGTAAGGGATATGCAACTTTAAAAAAAAGTGTTATGGGGATAAAAGGGTAACACTGGACAACCAATGTCTGCTCAATAACCCTACATTAATTGATCGTATACGTGAACAGAGGGTACTATCTTTGCTGACATATTCGGAGGCCCGCGACTGACGTAGATACTTGCTTGCTTGCTTGTGTTCGCTGGCTGTGAACTCCAGCGCGAAGTCCTGTATGTCGGATGAAGGCATCCTGTTGTCCAACATCAGTGTGATGTCATACAGGACCTGAGGTTTGCTTGAGTTGTCCCATGTCTGGCTTATTGGTGTGCATACTGGTGGTTCCTCGCCGTGCAGGCAGACACTCTCCGACTTCGGAGGAATCAACGATCCTACTGACTTAAGCCAGGACCCCAAAGGAACCTGTTGCCCAGGACGCTCGGCGAGGACGTGTCAGTAGGTCTTGGCCAGTATAGAACCCAGCCCTGGTGCCTTGGAAACACCTCTGCGTCCCACTGACGTAGATGTCCTGGTAGGTTTGGGGTAGGTATAGCATATTTCATTCATCCTCATGTAGCAGATCCTTTGCAGAACGTCGCCCTCATGACATCCCACCGAAAATGTTCTCAATCCTCTGCCAGTTCTCCCCCGCCTCTTGTATTTGTAAGCCCGATGTGTCTGCAACATTCGGTGACCTCTTCGTGCTGGTCGGCTCCAGTCTCTGTCCCCCGGAACATTGCCGTCCATCACTGTTCTATCCAACCACTGGGACACATAGCTTGACCAAAGTATTTCAGTTTATGCTTATATAGGGCGTATTTTTAATGACTGTGGGGTTTTTGAAAATATTGCCGTTCCAAGTTTTGTATTCACCTCCCTGTGAACTTATGAAACTTAAAAAGTAATACAACACTTGGAACGGCAATATTTTCAAACACCCCACAGTAATTAAAAATACACCCTGTAGAATATCAGTATTGTTCTTCTTCTTGTTCCATAGTTTTCTAAGTAGCTTTTATTTATATAACATTCAAGTTCTAACGCCATGATGCCCCACTTTTCTAATTTCGAAATTGCTCAAAACCTACAACCGCATGCGGCCTCAGGGCAGATTTTTTTTTTTTTTTTTCATTTCATATCCTTTACAGGACATCGCTGTCAACACCAGCATCTTTCAGCTGTATGTTGATTTCTTGGCAAGATTACGCTCAGTAGTTTGCCATTGCTTTCTGAGCGGCCGGCTCACATACCCCGTAAGTTACCGATGCGATTCGAACCACTGCTGATTCAAACCGTCATCACGTTACCGACGAGAGTATACGAGATTACGGAGAAAAGTCATAACCTCTAAGCCACGAAGCCGGCCTCAGGGAATATACACGTTCTAAAACATGTAGTGTCATCATGCGTTTGCTGGTGTCATGCCATCAGCTCTATATACTATTTAACCTCAGCATTGCCACCACCAGTCTTATTCTGACTTCCTTTGGACAGTCCCTAGTGCTGTTTATAGAGCGGGGATTTTCAAAGTTGTGACATATTCAATTTCCATATTATTTCTTGTGATTTGCCGCTGGCGTATAGTTTTAACTGTGGATATTATTTTCCTCTTCCTGTCTGATTGACATGTATTTTTGTCTGAAGACATTCATTTCATCTTCAGGTATTCATTCATTCATTCAGTAGCATATCATTTGCAGAACCTCGTTCCCATAACAAACTTCCGGGAAACTTCTCGGTCATGAGCAAGATGTCCCGCGTCCGATACAATCATATGGACATCATCTGCCACATTCTGCACCCATCCTCTCTTTAGCCTTCTTCTTGCTCTCTTCCCAGGCATATACCCCTCCATGATTGTTATCTCCAAACTTGCATGATGTTTCAAGTTACCAAATTATTTCAATTTTCTTTGTTTTATCGTCTGTAGTAGCCATCCTTCCTCAATATTAAGACCTTGTATGGATGCATTTGTTGTTTTCTGTGTCCTAGATATTATTATAACCCGTCTATAACATTTATATTCAAAGGCATTTATGCGCTGTTCACCTTGTTTAGTGAGTGCGCAGGTCTCGAATGCGCATGTTGCAATGGGAAAGACGCACGCTCTTAAAAATCTAATCTTTGTATGTATTCAATCTATATCAGTGTTTCCCAACGTGGGACCCACGCCCCACAGGGGGGCAATTCGATTGTTAAGGGGGGCAATTCGAAAATTGTCTCGATCAGAATTTACGTTAAACATATGGCGAGTCTCAGTCGCTACTCGATCTGGGTAAACATCCAGTATAAGTTACTTCTGTCCGCCATGTTAGTAGCCGTGATTTCATTGTTGGACGCTAGAGTTGAACTACTGGTTATACTGGGCCGGAACTAAGCATTTCGCGCTATTTGTTCTCAATGGCGCGAAATGTTTAGTGCCGGGATCTCAGTTTCTGCAATCTTTCGCAGTAACGCTCAGCATTCACCGTTGGTATTAATTTGAAATAAGCGTCCGTTAAATTGTTGTAAAAGTCTCGTTGTTTTATAAAATTCTTCTTCTTCTTCTTCTTCTTCTTCTTCTTCTTCTTCTTCTTCTTCTTCTTCTTCTTCTTCTTCTTCTTCTTCTTCTTCTTCTTCTTCTTCTTCTTCTTCTTCTTCTTCTTCTTCTTCTTCTTCTTCTTCTTCTTCTTCTTCTTCTTCTTCTTCTTCTTCTTCTTCTTCTTCTTCTTCTTCTTCTTCTTCTTCTTCTTCTTCTTCTTCTTCTTCTTCTTCTTCTTCTTCTTCTTCTTCTTCTTCTTCTTCTTCTTCTTCTTCTTCTTCTTCTTCTTCTTCTTCTTCTTCTTCTTCTTCTTCTTCTTCTTCTTCTTCTTCTTCTTCTTCTTCTTCTTCTTCTTCTTCTTCTTCTTCTTCTTCTTCTTCTTCTTCTTCTTCTTCTTCTTCTTCTTCTTCTTCTTCTTCTTCTTCTTCTTCTTCTTCTTCTTCTTCTTCTTCTTCTTCTTCTTCTTCTTCTTCTTCTTCTTCTTCTTCTTCTTCTCTTCTTCTTCTTCTTCTTCTTCTTCTTCTTCTTCTTCTTCTTCTTCTTCTTCTTCTTCTTCTTCTTCTTCTTCTTCTTCTTCTTCTTCTTCTTCTTCTTCTTCTTCTTCTTCTTCTTCTTCTTCTTCTTCTTCTTCTTCTTCTTCTTCTTCTTCTTCTTCTTCTTCTTCTTCTTCTTCTTCTTCTTCTTCTTCTTCTTCTTCTTCTTCTTCTTCTTCTTCTTCTTCTTCTTCTTCTTCTTCTTCTTCTTCTTCTTCTTCTTCTTCTTCTTCTTCTTCTTCTTCTTCTTCTTCTTCTTCTTCTTCTTCTTCTTCTTCTTCTTCTTCTTCTTCTTCTTCTTCTTCTTCTTCTTCTTCTTCTTCTTCTTCTTCTTCTTCTTCTTCTTCTTCTTCTTCTTCTTCTTCTTCTTCTTCTTCTTCTTCTTCTTCTTCTTCTTCTTCTTCTTCTTCTTCTTCTTCTTCTTCTTCTTCTTCTTCTTCTTCTTCTTCTTCTTCTTCTTCTTCTTCTTCTTCTTCTTCTTCTTCTTCTTCTTCTTCTTCTTCTTCTTCTTCTTCCGTTCGCCTTGAATACTATAAATGCAATGTTGCCTCTTGTGTGAATTTAACTGTCTTTTTTAGTTCACTCAGCAGTCCATAGAGTTTATCTTCCACTGCCGTCTCTCTTGGCCAGAAGGTTATCCTAGACATGTTGTAATTTGGGCAGTCTTTGAGTATGTGCTCTGCTGTCTGCGACCATAATCCACACGTGCACATGGCTGATTCACCAATCTTGAATCTTGTATACATGTGGTTGCGCAATCTATTGTGTCTTGTTCTGAGGAGCAGAATAATGACTTGTTCTGGTCTGTCCATAGCGTGGTAGTCGTCTTGAGCTGGTTTTGGTGGCTTTCTGACTGATTTGATCATTCTTTTCTTTTGGTGGTAACGGGCACATCAGGCTGTTCTTCTTTTGCTCCTTCCTTAGCCAATCGATCAGTTCTGTCGTTTCCGGGTACTCCACAGTGGGATGGTATCCACTGTATGGTGACCTTATGCTGGCTGCTAAGTTCAGAAAGTAGTGTCCTTAATACTGGCAATTTCCAAGACATCATTTCGTTTTCGTTGAGGTGAGTTTCTTGCATTCCAGTGCATTAGTTTTAGTCTTTGTTTGGTATGGCCAGACGCTCTATTCTCAGGTCCCCTGGCTCCACAGGACATCTGAGAAGGACCTCCAGTAGTTGTGGTTGGACTCTTTCGAGGCATATGGCCTGGAACTGCACCTGCCTGGGGGTCCAAAGTAGGGCGAGCACCGTAACATTTAGCCGTAGTCGACATATTTCATTGCGCAAGATTGGTGGCATCCTGATTTCTGTGGTGCGCCTTCTCGCTGGTTGCCTCTTTATTCAGCACCTTTCCTTTGCTGGAGCAGACTGTGGTCTTTCTCGAGTTTAGGTGTGTAGGCACGCACACACATGTCTGCGCATGCACGTACGAGCATACACATCTAAAGCGTTCTGTATATTTCTCGGCGCCAGTGTCTTGTCGCTGCCCATTCTCCTGTTAGTTAAAACAGTTCCGCCACGAGAAGGCCAGAAGTTGGACTTCTGCTGCAAAGGTGATGAATGCATGAGCCGTTAGGGTATTTATGCAGGGTTGGGCGCTCACCCCAACCCGTCCCTGTCTACATACAGCAACATTTGGAACCATGTTATGCTAAAATACGAATTTATCGATTTTTATATAGAGAAATATTTATCGACATGAAAAATTTAATAAGGATGATTTTATGAAAAACATATATTTCTCCGGTGAATAAAATGATTTATTTTGCAAGAAAATATTAAATTTAAATGTCTTTTGCTGTTTTAAATTATTTCCACATTTACAATGTTCAAATTAATTTATTTGTTGTAGTAGTCTTGATATATTTCTGAAATTTATTCTGAGTTTACTACTTGTTTTCCGAATATTTTATTTTCACACACAGCCGGAAGTAGGTTTTGTTTCATTTCCGTCTTAAAGTTTTGTACAGTTCTAACTGTTCGAATTTTATTTAAAAAATGAGTGTCAATAACAAATGTAAGATTGAAGATGAATGCCGTGTTTTTAATTATGAATGGACAACTAAGTACTGTTTTATAAAAGTTGGTAGCAAATCAGTTTGCTTGCTGTGTCGTGAGTCAGTGGCTGTCTTCAAGGAGTACAATTTAAAAAGACATTATCAAACAAAATATTCCGATTTGGGATACAATTTAACAACCGAAGGGAGAGAAAGGAAATGCCTTGAGTTGGTGAAAAATTTTGGAGAAACAGCAAACTGTTTTCACTAAACAGTCTTGAATTCAAGATGCTGCAAATGAAGCTAGTATTGTGCTGTCACACAGAATTGTAAAACAGAACAAGCCATTTTCTGATGGCGAGTTCATCAAGGAATGTTTGCTAGATGCAGCAAACATTATGTGTCGAGAACACACACACACACACACACACACACACACAAACAGATCTGACAACATTACTTTATCCAGGAGAACTGTGGTCAGACGTGTTGATAAGGTAAGTGACAATGTTATGCATAAACTTCAAGATGCAAGTAAACAATTTTTGTGGTAGTCTCTTTCATTGGATGAGAGTACCGATTTACATGATACTGCCCAATTATTGATATTTATACGTGGAATAAACACTTATTTCAAACTCACTGAAGAGTTATTGAGTGTTGAGTCACTCAAAGACACAACCACAGGCCGTGATATATTCAATGCTTTTACTAACTGTATTGAAAGAACTGGGTTAGTTCGGAACAAGATGGCAACTATTACAACTGACGGAGCTCGTGCTTTGACTGGAAAAAAATGTAGGTCTGGTAAAGTTGATAAGTGATAAGATTAAATCAGAATATCCAGACCATACATTATTACCACTTCACTGTGTGATTCATCAAGAAAGTCTGTGAAAAACTGTTTTGAATATCAAGCATGTTATTGACCCAGTTGTCAGTGTTATCAACCTCATCAGATCAAGAGGACTTATTCACATACAGTTCAAGGCATTACTTGACGATTTAGAAACTGAACAATCCGATGTCTTGAACCACACTAGTGTTCGATAGCTGAGTCTCGGCAAGGTGTTGAGGTGAGTGTGGGAACTCAGAGAAGAAATAGTGATGTTCCTAGAGATGAAGGGCATTGAATGTGACTTTAATACTAATATTGTCAATAAAGAGTGGAAGTTAGACTTTATGTTTGCCATTGAAATTATGGAAAAGTAAAATCATTTCGATAGCTGAAGTCTCGGGCAAGGTGTTGAGGCGAGTGTGGGAACTCAGATGAAGAAATAGTGATGTTTCCTCGAAGAATGAAGGGCAGTTGAATGATGACTTTAATACTAATATTGTTCAATAAAGAGTGGAAGTTAGACTTATGCTTTGCCATTGAATTATGGAAAAGTTAATTGAACTGAATTGACAAACTTCAGGGCAATGGTGTGTTCGCACTAGATTGTAGTGATACATGTAAACTCATTTCAGGCCAAAAACTCTCACTGTACTCCAGGACAATCAATCAATCATGTGCCATGCCGGAAAGCGTGGGTCGGTCATGACTCGCCATTTCACTCGATCACCAGTGTCGTGGATCACCTCGGTGTTCCTGTCTCGTCCATGCCATGTGGCCAAGCAATCCAGGTATTTTCCTCTCGGTCTTCCTGCTTGTTGTCTGTTCCTCGATCTTGCCAGTTGTCACTAAGTTCTCCTAACCCAATGTCTTCTCATAACATGTCCCAAAAACTTTTGAGTTTGTCTACGTTTAACTTCTCTCTACTCAGTCTCTTCGTCTTTCACTCAGACAAGCAAGTGAAAAAAGATTTTGTCACTTCCCTTTGCTGAAACAAGAAACCATTTCTGGTGAAATGACTGAAAAGTACAAAGCCCAATTAGATGCACTGATTGAAGAATTTGGATGGAGATTCCAAGATTTCAAGAACGTAGAGCCACAGTTCAATATTCTCAGTTCCCCTTTCAGTGCAGAAGCTGATACAGCCACAGAGGATATACATTTGGAGCTGCTTGACTTAGAAGCAGATCATGACCTGAAAGAGAAATTCAAGTCAGATGGTTTGCTGGATTTCTATGGATCTTTATGACAAGAATCATTTCCCATCTTGAAAAACTTTGCAGCCAAACTTTTATCATTGTTTGGATCAACATACATTTGCGAACAAGCATTCTCTTCCTTGAAGATCAACAAATCTAAGAATAGATCTTTATTGTCGGACTGCAACTTGCATGCTGTCATGCGAATTTCAACAAGTAAACATTCTCCATATTTCAAGAATATTGTCAAAAAGTGCAAGCAGTTACATACATCTCGTTAGAAATCAACAACTGTAGTGACAATGTAGTCGGTTTGTGTCTAAATTAAAGCCATTGATAGATAATAAAGAATATTTGTTATAATAACATGTTGTAAAATCTTGTTAACAAATTAGTAAAAGTTTTTGTCCATATTGTCAAATATAATGTATAAGTATATAAGTAAAATAACACTGCAATCATTATTTATATTATACGATAATACGATATAATAATAATAATGACTATTGGATAGGTTGCTGTAGCACAGGACATGTATACACAATCTTATCTAGATATATATAATATATCTAATTATATTATATATAGACTATAGAGTATAGTCATATATAGCTATAGAGATATATATAGATATATAGTATATACATACATACATAACATGCGCGCAGGCCATAGCGCATGTACAGATGTCAATGCGGCCCATAGCAGCACAAAACGTTTGCCCACCCTGCCCATGAGTCCATATCTGCCCAGTAAGCGATCCGTACCTGCTGATTGTCCACTGTGGCATTCAAGGCACCCATATGATAGCTACTCAGAATTCTTGCATTCGTGAAGGCTTCTCTAAATCACTATAAAAGTAATCAAGTGCTGTCATCACTACTGGCTGCTGTTGGTGCACATAACTTGTAGTGACGTGACATCAAAAGGTCTCACTCAACTGCACCAGAACACACTGTCTGATACAGTCCAAGATCCTTTGATCGAGTTTTGCGCTCTCATGTATCCATTATCATGGACTACATCCCCGCGGTGTTTCTCTCCACCAGAAGTAGATTATCTATATTCTCAGCATGTCATAATGCCAGTCCGGTGCATCTGGTCTCACATATACCTAACAGCGTAATAGTAATCTTCTCATTCGATTCTTAATGGTATCAAAACTTTCCATCCACCATTGTAAACTGCTATAGTTACTTACATTCCACGTTCCTAACTTTCAATGAGGATGATAGTATGTGCACCCGTCGCCTGATGACAGTCTGGAATCACCCTGGTGCATAGGACTACCCCAACGGGCGAGGCTGCTCACTAGGAGCACCCATTTACGTTGTTTTCACTGCTGATCGATTAAGACTGCAGTACATAATACGTCTTGGTATCTGTAAAGAAGGTAGTTTGCCATTGCTTTCCTCCCTAGCAGTGGTCGCATACTGGTCGATGACCGTAGCAATGCTATCCAGAAAGAGATCCTCTGCTATCGTCGTGAAACTGGAGACCATAACCTACAACGATCATGTTCGTGCTTCTCAACTCAGCCACCACTGCACCATGGCTCACGTATCCCTGATCGGGGGTGTTTAATAGGGATACTCGACCTTGCCTAAGGGTGTTCCCGTAGAGGCTAGTGGAGGGAAGAGGCACCCAGCAAGCATTACATATCATGCTAGTATATTTAAAATACTCTCGAAAGCAAAAGTAATTGTCTACCAGCATGTGAGAGCGAGCAGAGAGATGAGAGAGAGACGATAGAGAGAGAGAGATGACGAGGAGAGAGAGACGAGAGAGAGAGAGCGAGGAGAGAGAGAGTGAGAGAGAGAGAGAGAGAGCTACTGTTCAAATGAATGAAATTTACACAACATAAATGACAGTGCCTTCTAAGAGACCAGATTATATCACCATAACCACCATAGACTTCAAGGTCTTCGCCGTAATGTAAGTAAATTGTCTCTAAAGTGTGAGCTGCCCGATAAGAGGCCAGTATGTTGTTCCCACAGAGGGGAACGATTGTCTACGTAAATAGGGAGGCTTATCATTAAAAGTACAGTTTGAGAATTAGACATAAACATAAAATGAAAAAGTTGAGTAATAATCAAGTAAACAATAGTATAAAACATTTTAATAGCTTTCTTCTCGCCGTGCAAAAGATTGACAGCAGTAGGACTGATGGTTTTATTTCTCAAAGAAAAAGGAAAATGATTTATATGTTAGTTATTGGATATATACGTAGGTATACCATTTTCTATTTTCAAATTCTAGTAATTCCGCGTGTATAAGATAGCTGCTTTATGTCCCCTACCCATGCGCTCGGACTGCTCATGTCAACCATCAGAGTACGCTAGGCAATATTACATCTAGGTAGACCAAGAAAGACGGTGGAGAGATAATAATATATATAATTATATATATATAGTAATATATAATATAATATAGTCTATATCTCGACTATAATACAGTATATAATATATTATATATATATACAGACCCACAGCACTTGGAATCAGCGACTGGCAAGAGAAGGTCAAACAGAGAGCCGAATGAGAGACGGATCGATCTGCAGCAAAGACCTCAAGGCTCGAACGCTGAAGACGAAGAAAGAAGAAAGCAATTACCTATAAAATTAAAGAAAGTAAATATACAAATAGGAAACGCAAATTTGATCTACCAGGCACGAAGAGTGAAGGAGGTAAAAAGATAAATTCAGCGTAGAGGAAAGAACAGATAGAGCATTGTCCGATATGGAAATATTATTTCAAGACGTCAGTGACCAATTGGAAATATAACCAGAAATCAGTCAGAAGGTGTACTAGACAACAATGACATCCCCAAAAAATAAAGATAATAGGGACGCAAGAAAGGGATGATGGAAGACATCTTAAACTCAGGAACTAAGAAGAAATTACTAAAAATAACTTAGGACATATACGAAGGAGAGTTCACAGGAAAAGTTACTAAGCTATGCACAGAGAGCAAAAGGAAAAATGGCAGTGAGGTAAAATGCAAGGAAATTGAAAACCACCAACACCCAGAATACCAATAGATGCAACAAAGAATTAATGAATCACTCCCACAGACACACACATCAACAGGGTGCCTAAAAACCCAAAGCGGCAAAATCATAATAGAAAAAGATCGGATTTTAATTGCGTGGTCAGAAATGTAAAGACATCATGATGATACAGAGAAGAACAATATGATCATCAGAATAATAATGAAGGACCATCAGTGTTGGTTGTCGGTGG
>JACEFZ010008436.1:0-21184 GCA_014155875.1 Cepaea nemoralis
GTGTGGACAAGATATATCGTTACGTGGTCAATATTTTTTTCTATTTGGCTAACAAATTTTATTACTTGGCCAAGATATTTTCCATTTGGTTAACATATGTTCCTACTTTTTATAAGTTTGGGTGATATATTTCTCTGTTTGGTCGATACCTTTTCATACTTGCTTAACAAAGTTTCGTACTTTTCGTAAGTTTGTTGGGGGATATTTCGTTACTTGGACAATATTTTCCCCATTTGGCTAACAAATTTTCCTATTTGGCCAAGATATTTTCCATTTGGTTAACATATGTTCTTACTTTTTTATAAGTTTAGGTGATATAATTCTCTGTTTGGTCGACCATCTGTACATTTTAAGGTTTTCATTTGTAACCCTGTGATGATAGTGGTTAAACCCGAAACGCCTAGTCTCACCCCACGCGCCCACCCCCTCGCCACCACCCCGCACCCCGTCGTTATTTATTTTTATTTTATTTATTTTATTTATTTTTAATAATTAATTAAAATTTTTACACACCCACTCAATAGTTATCTGCCCTTAGAAACGTAAAATCTTAGAATTATCGCCCTTAGATATGACCTAGATACCACCCCTTACACCACCCAACTATATGACCGAGGGGGAGTGAAAATCAGCCGAGGTCAAGGTCAATCCACAGGTCAATCCACCAAATAAGAACCGAATCCTACGTGTATAACTACTGACAACTGCCATGATCGAAGGGAACAGACCAAGGGGAAGACCGAGAAGTAAATGCCTGGATGGCTAGGCCACATGGCATGGTCGAAACAGGAACACTGGGCTTATCTACGTCTCTGGTGATGGATTGAAATGGCGAGTCATGACCGTCGACGCTTTCCGGCAATTTACACGATGGATGGTAAGATTATATGAGAAACCTGTTTAATGAAAAGAGAAAAGAAAAGTACGCTGTCCCAAATAATAATGAAGGACCATCAATTTTGAAGATGTAGGTTCGGAATGGTCTTAACCATATGAAATCTGGCAAGACTTCCGGTTTAGACATCAAATTAGGAATTATCAACGACTTAGAAGAATATCGAATAGACCAAGTCACCAGACTGCTGAACGCAATATATGATACTGGAGATATACCTCTTGTATTATGTAATTCTATTTTATTGCAATCCCACATCCCCCCCCCCCAAAAAAATAAAAGAAGATAAATCAGGAACCTTGATATGTGATTACCCTCGAACAATTAGTATAATGAGCCACATCATGAAAGATTGTGCTAAGAATTACCATGTAAAGAAGTAGGAAGAAAATACAACCCAAAATAGAAGAAAGGAACAGTAAATGGTGTGTATATGCTTTGAACATTAATTGAACGTTCTATAGAAGTAAACAAAGACCTACATTTTTGCTTTTTTGACTACACAAAGTAAGTCGATAAAGTAAAACATGTCAACATGATAAATATGCATGCAGATCTATAATTTGATTAAAAAGAAATAAGACGTGTAAAACATACATATTGGAAACAACAAGCTGCCATAAGGATTGATAATGAAGTATGTCAACTGGGACAGGGATGTATAAAACTCTAATCCTCATTTAATTTTAGCCATAACTTCCTGAGATATACATTAAAATATGTAATATAAACCACACAAATAACGTCCCTTGATAAACAGCATTATCGCCCCTGCACCAAAACAAATACAACAGGTAAAGGTCAAAGGTCAAACATGTGATTGACTGTCGAGTGATTAAAAAGTCTAGATTCTAGCAGGGAGTCTTAAAATATACCAAGCGGCCCTGTGTATTTCATTTTATTTTTTCTCTCTTTATATGCTTATTTTATTTATTTATTTCATTACCTCTCTTCCTCTCGCTCTCTGTCTCTCTCTCGCTCTCTCGCTCTCTCTATCTCCCCCGCTCTACCTATCGGCGGACTTTTGCACACGCCTCAATAACTTTAGAACCGCTATGCCCGACCTTGATCTCGTAGCTAGCGTGCTCCGTCAACCAAGACTCAGCGCTGAAAACATGTTTGAACATGCTATGGCTGCATTCTACAGCGCGTTGTCGTAGTAAAATTGCCATGTCAGCAGTTGGCTATCTAGCTATAAACCAGCGTTAACTGGATAAGACCGGTTATGGCTATAGCCATAATCACGTGACATGGTGCTATAAAAAAAGCTGTACGCCATGGCTAAGTCTCATTCTATTGCTGACCACTGAAGAGAATCAAACTCGAGCCCTTTACAGCCCACCGGAGAGAGAGAGGGAAGAACGCACAATCCACACAAGCTGGAGAGAGAGAGAGAGAGAGAGAGAGAGAGAGAGAGAGAGAGAGAGAGAGAGAGAGAGAGAGAGAGAGAGAGAGAGAGAGAGAGAGAGAGAGAGAGAGAGAGAGAGAGAGAGAAGATGCACACACACCCCGCCAGCGAACCAGAAAAAAGAGGTGAGTATCATAATTATTAATGTGTCCCAGCCGCCATGCTGCCATTCGACTCGACCACCATATATCCCATGTGGTTACGGTATCAACGCATCTTCTTATATGGCTTACCCGCTGCTTCAATCTACATAAACCTCCTTCTTATTTTGCAAACATCTAAATTATAAAACGGCGTCCTATATTTTTAGAACCGCTGTTTTTCTGTGTACATAACCTGACCAAACCTGATTTTAATTATAAACATACAGCGTGTACCGTCTCTCCCCGCACAACGAGGCAACTGAGAGCTTGATTATTGATTTAAAAAAAACATTAGAAAAAACGTTAATGCATTCCAACAATGACCACTCGACATTCACCCGACAATCAAAACTTCGCTGGGTCAACTCCACAGGACGGTAATTACATATCTCCACTGGGGCGTCGCTATAGCGTTGAGGTCTAGTGTCCTGCCGGTTGCAAGCAACCCATTCTCTTTCTCTCTCTCTCTCTCTCTCTCTCTCTCTCTCTCTCTCTCTCTCTCTCTCTCTCTCTCTCTCTCTCTTGGCTGTCACAACAGCATCATCATGTACCAGCTCGATAAGCGTGAGCGATCATAACTCGTCTATCTAATACAGGACGTCGCAGTCACTCCATTCTTTCTCTCGTTGGCGTATCATTCAGCTATGACAGTATCAGGTGGGGGTAGTCAAGTAGACGTATCATCATCATCATCACATACCAGCTCGGTAAGTGTGAGCGGTCATAACTCTATCTAATACAAGCCGTCGCATTCATGCACAGTATTTAAAGGATGGTAAAGCGACAATGCCGTTACAGGACATCGCAGTCAACCCAACACAGCATTCATGTCAGACGCCCTCTTACCATAGCGATCGCTGACGGTTGCCTTATGGTTTTGTGTCTAATACCTCTGCCCTTTATAGTGATGTATTTGTAAGCATTCATCAATGTAGGCTCATGTGTCTCTTTCGGTTGTTATTACAGATTGAAAGTGCTAAAACCGAGGGACAGTGGAAGCATCTGTCATGACACGTCTACTTGACTCCACCACTTGGTACTACCATAACATGTCAGAAAAGCCAACGATAGAAAGAATACAGTGAATGTGGCTTCCTGTATTAGATAGACGAGTTATGAACGCTCACGCTTACCGAGCTGGTATATGATGATGATGCTGATACGTCTACTCGACTACCTCCGCCTGATACTACCATACCAGGTCGGAAACGCCAACGAGAGAAAGAATGCAGTGAATGTAACGTCCTTTATTAGACGAGTTATGATCGCTCACGCTTACCGAGCTGGTACATGATGATGATGCTGAGACGTCTACTTGACTACCCCCACCTGATACTGTCATAGCTGAATGATACGCCAACGAGAGAAAGAATGCAGTGACTGCGACGTCCTGTATTACATAGACGTATTATGATCGCTCACGCTTACCGAGCTGGTACATGATGATGATGCTGATACGTCTACTCGACTCCACTACCTGATACTGTCATAGCTGAACGATACGCCAACGAGAGAAAGAATGCAGTGACTGCGACGTCCTGTATTACATAGACGTATTATGATCGCTCACGCTTACCGAGCTGGTACATGATGATGATACTGTTGTGACAGCCAAGAGAGAGAGAGAGAGATAGAGAAAGAGAGAGAGAGAGAGAGAGAGAATGGGTTGCCCGCAACCGGCAGGGCACTTGACCTCAACGCTATAGCGACGCCCCTGTGGAGATATGTAATTACCGCCCTGTGTAATTGACCCCGCGTAGTTTTGATCGCTACGGGTGAATGTCGAGTGGTCATTGTTGGAATGCATTAACGTTTTTTACTGTTTTTTATCAATAATCAAGCTCTCAGTTGCCTCGTTGTGCGGGGAGAGACGGTACACGCTGTATGTTTATAATTAAAATCTGGTTTGGTCAGGTCATATACACAGAAAAACAGCGGTTCTAAAATTATAGGAAGCCGTTTTATAATTTAGATGTTTGCAAAATAAGAAGGAGGTTTATGTAGATTGAAGCAGCGGTTAAGCCATATAAGAAGATGGGTTGATACCGTAACCACATGGGATACATGGTGGTCGAGTCGAATGGCAGCATGGCGGCTGGGATACATTAATAATTATGATACTCACCTCTTCTTTCTGGTTCGCTGGCGGGCTGTGCGTGTATCTTCTCTCTCTCCAGCTGGTGTGGATTGTGCGTTCTTTTCTCTCTCTCCGGTGGGCTGTAATTGGCTCGAGTTTGATTCTCTTCGGGGTCAGCAATAGAATGAGACTTAGCCATGGCGTACGGCTGTTTTATAGCACCATGTCACGTGATTATGGCTATAGCCATAACCGGTTTTATCCAGTTTACGCTGGTTTATAGCTAGATAGCCAACTGCTGACATGGCAATTTTACTACGACAACACGCTGTAGAATGCAGCCATAGCATGTTCAAACATGTTTTCAGCGCTGAGTCATGGTTGACCGAGCACGCTAGTAACGATGTCAAGGTCTGGCATAGCGGTTCTAAAGTTATTGAGGCGTGTGCAAAAGTCCACCGATAGGTAGAGCAGGGGAGATAGAGAGAGCGAGAGAGAGCGAGAGGAAGGGAGGTAATGAAATAAATAAATAAAATAATCATATAAAGAGAGAAAAATAAAATGATATACACAGGGCCGCTTGGTATATTTTAAGACTCCCTGCTAAAATCTAGACTTTTTAATCACTCGACAGTAAATCACATGTTTGACCTTTGACCTTTACCTGTTGTATTTGTTATGGTTCAGAGGCGATAATGCTGTTTATCAAGGGACGTTAGTTGCGGGGTTTATATTACATATTGTAAAATATATCTCGGGAAGTTATGGCTTAAATTAAATGAGGATTAGAGTTTTATATTGACGTAACTACTCGCCACTAAACATACAAGAAATGTTTGGATTTTAATTAAGTTTTGGGGTTAATTTTTAATAAAAAATTTTGTCTGGTTAGTATATTCCTAAGCCAGATTTTCACCAAGCGCTTAATGTTAAAACATGGGTAAGGAAGCATGTCGAATTAGCATACTGAGCCGTGTAAAAATTTATTCATCGTCCAAATAGGGATCCTCGAGTTAGGCTCTAGAGATGGACTAAATCATTTTCTGTCATATTGACTTCGGTCTCCTTATCGAAGGAGGGGATCTACATGACTGGGGTTCGATTACACCACTAATCCAGCTCCGTGGTGCCCCGGATCGGGCCGACGTCCGCTCGGTTCGCGCCGTGGTTTGCGCCGACGTCCGGTTCGCGCCGGTTCGGGTGCGGGGGACCTGGGTAGGGGGATCTGGGTAGGGGGTAGCCATAGACCGGAAGTAGTCATCACAACAACCGGAAGTGGTCAACCAGAACCAAGAAAATAGCCGCCAATTTTTAAAACAAGCGGTCCCCGAAGGACTCAGTTTGGTGACGTAAGAGCGTAGGATCATGACTTTTGTATAGTAAAATATGACGTCACTACGAAGGACTAAAGTTCTAAAATGATAAGTAGTTAGGACCCACCCAACTACTGTCGTCACTAGGAAGAAATACCACAATGTAATATGAATGTAAATCGGAATATTCTTCGGATGATCGAAGACAGTTTACAACTAATGGAAATATGAAGGACACACACACACACACACACACACACACACACACACACACACGCACGCACGCACGCACACGCACACTCACACACACACACACACACACACACACACCTATACAATCCTAACAAATATGAAGAGCTTCACAGAAATGTCAGAAGATTATGTAAGGAGGCAATAAATGTTCACCAATAAAAAGGTGTCCATTGCAACGAGAAAAAGAGTGTTGAGGTGCTACATAGAACCTTTACTTTTGTATGGGTGTGAAGCGTGGACAATGAGAAGACAAGCTGAAAAACAGCTGATGGCCGCGGAAATGTGATTTCTGAAGAACATACAAAGAATATCATGGATAGACATAAAAACCAATGACCAAGTCTTACAAGAAACAAATGAAAATCGTAAACTGATTAGAGAAATTAGAGACAAACGTAGACAATCAATACATTTTGGGCATGTTATCAGAAGAAATAAATTGGAGAACATGATATCAACTGGCAATATCGAGTGGAAGGGAACAAAGGGAAGGCAGAGAATTTAATGCCTGGATGGCTTGGCCACATGGTATAGTCGAGACAAGAACACTGAGCTGATCCACGACTCTATTGATCGAGTGAGAAGGCGAATCATGACCGCTCACGCTTATCGGCATTAAAAAAATGATGGATAAATATGTAATATGTTATGAATGTGATAGTGTGTTGCACTTTATATAAACAGTTAACTAATGTGATATGTGTAACACTTTATCCGAAATTATGATCAACGTAATGGTTTTATGACACATAAAACATGATACACGAATGCTGTTTACTAAATACATAATAATTACAGGTAACACAAACTCTACTGTGTTTCCAACAGGAACAAATAAAGGGGTTTGGGTCTTTCATTGACCGTAAGGGCTAAGTCGATGGTAGTGTAACTATCAGTAACGTCTGCAATTTAAGTCTGGTCAAGGTATAGGGTCAAGACCAAGTGAAACACAGGCCTGCTGTCTTGTAAATACAATTAGAGCAATCAGAGACTTATCGTATAGCAGGTGCTTAACTGAACGTCTCTCTCCTCCCGGCGTGTCAAAACGCCCCTCGATGGCTTGCCATGTCTTCTGTTTCCTACACCCTAATATCAAATGTGTCAGCAATGACCCGTGTTCATCTTCGAACTGAACGATCCCTGCAAGTACTACCTGGAACCATCACTATTTTTTTTTTTTCGAAGCCACTGAGACGTTCAATATGGCCAAAGTATTTCAGTTTCCAAGACAGGATACATTGTATGAGCCAGTTTTCTTCCATGTTCAGATCTTCTACAATTTCAATGTTTCTTTTTCTTGTTCCTCGTTATTCGAAAAATTGTTCTGTAATATTTGAAATCAAAAGCCATATTTTTCTTCTTCAGTAATTACAAAACTATCCATATCTCACATCCGTATGTGGCCACACACATAAAAGTGATTTTCTTCAACGAGGACTGAGCAAAGAACACACCATCACACTATCTGATCTTTCCAATGCTTCAATATATGTGATTTTGTCTTGCCACTTAATACTAAGTATTCTTCTCAGACACCGCATATGAAAGCTGTGTAAACGTTTCTCTTGATGTGAGTAAGTTGACCAAGATTCACTGCCATAAAGAAGAGTACTTATTACACAGGTATGATAGACAAGGACTTTTGTTTTGGCAGTAAGCTTCCTGTTCTCCCAGACCCTTTTTGCTAACATGTTCATTGTTCTTGCTGCCAATCCTGATGTTGATTTCCTGATCTAGGTATAATTTGCTATTTACCTCTGATCCCAGATATGTAAAATGGTCTATTATCTCCAGTTCGGCGTCGTCAATAAAGATTGATGGTACTCCATGTACACCTTGTGACATAATCTGTGTCTTCCTTTTGTTAATTGTTAAACCAAATTCAGAACAAGCATTGCATCATGCAGATAGTAGATGTTGTAATTCTTCCTCACAGTGGAAGAAATGCAGAATCATCCTCACAATGCAACTCTCTGATTAGTACCCTCCTAATTTTGGTCATGGCCTTCAATCTCTGGGCATTATAGAGGCCGCCATCAGAGCGTGAGTGAATGTACATACCTGCATCCTGATCACGAAAGGCATGTTTCAGTAGAAGTGAAAAGTATATTCCAAAGAGGGTGGGGGATACTACACAACCTTGCTTAACTCCACTCTTGATTTCAAACCCTTTAGAAGTTGGACCATCAAACTTGATTATACCCTTCGTGCCTGTGTGGAACGTTTCCACAATGGACATCGAGTTAATGAAGTTTGGTTCAGATGTTGTCTCCGTGTGTTGATGAAGTCGAGCTGATGCCAATGGCCGGATCTTGGATGTTTCCATGTGACCTTATGCAGTTGGTTTGGTTTTTTTAAAAAAACGAGTTTTTATTACATAGGTCATTTCTGGTGCAATGCTCAAGTAGCCTTTGCCCATTTTCATTCATGCGACCGATGTTGCATTTTCTAAGGCACACTGGCTATGAACCTGATCATATACTATCTCCCTTTTTAAGACATTACTTGACAAGACCAAACCTTACATCTGTATAGATAGCAATCTAGAGAAGATGGGGAAACATAAATTACAAATATGCATTCATTGGCGTCTGTGCACTAAAAGGACTTAAATGCTATGACAGAATCATGAATGTGGAAATCTTGGACATAATTACAGGAACAAATACAAGTGGAGACAAGAGGTGAAGAAAAAGCACTGGCGCTGGACATGGCAGGTGCTGAGAAAATCTGGAACAGGTAAACTAGAAAGTACTGTGTCCTGCATTCCAGAGGACAAACATAAATACAGGAAAACCTAAAGAACATGAAGATGAGAAATATTAACAAAAACGAGTAATATAAGTATCAGATGGACGTAGCTGCATGAAATAGATAAGATATGCTGCTCGGTATTAATTATTTTAATGTGCATGACCCAATGTGGAATTCATAGCGAAAGTAAGAAGTAGAGTGCTCGCATATCGGTGACTGCTTGCACTTTCCTTGATATTGGTCTGGAATACATGTGCAATGGTTATTTTTCCGAGGAGTAGGTCGAGGCTGGACACTTATCATAATTGATTTTAGACTGTCTGGAAAGACAAAGGCAGGGAAATGTAGAATGGAACAATTCCTTATCTCATTGAAACCTAGTATATATAAGGGCTCTACACCAACCATCTCTGTGGCAGTATCTGTTATTAGTGATCCTTAACTGTACCCATACACTACATTATAATAACTTGAATGCATTTTCATTCACCACTATCAAATTACAAACTTGATGTTTTGCTAACTTACCTAACCTCCTTACCGTTAAATTGCATTATTTTATTATCCTTTGTGATCATATACTAATGTTATTAGCAATAGATGTTTGGGTTTTACTTACATCGTTAAACTTCTTTAGGTAAAGTCAATCGTCACACGCAAGAGCCTGTCGATTGCCATCGCTGCTATCTTCATTGTTCTATCGTGCAGTATAGCCCCAGTGTAAAATGTCAACACACTGCAGTGGAAGTTTTACACCGACAGAAACAAAACCATGTTGGGCCTTCTTTACAGCGACAATCGAGAATTTGTTGAGAAAATCTCTTTTGTGGTGAACAATGTTGTCATTCCACTGTCTGCCTTCATTGTTATCATCGTGTGTACCGCCGTTCTTGTAATCCATCTTCAAAAAAACAGCAGAATGGAGACTGCATGCAGTCAACAACTTCTGCCCAGGCTCTCACTGTATCATACAGAAATCAGAAGATAGCCAAGAGAGTCGTGATGATGTCAACGTTATTTATTGCATGTTTCATATCTAGCAGCATTATGTTCATAGCCATGGCAACGCAACCTGCACTCTCTTTGGACGGGGAATACAGACATTTGCTCATAACGTTTGGTGGTCTTGCGCTTTGGTTTGAGACGATCAATTCCGCAGCAAATATTTTCATCTACTACCACATGAGTAGTAGCTACAAACGTATATTTAATATGATATTTCACAGGATGTTAGCAGACTAAATTACAATTATGGTAAGGAAGATGACTGCCTGAATTTTCCTTTGTGCTTATTGGATTCCTGCCTTGCGGGATTATTAGAACGTTATCAGGTAGTAATTTAAATATCATCAAGAGCTGTGTTACTGCAATCTGAATGTATGCATAGGAAGAGATGGCTGGATGAGGTAAAATTGATACTGAGACAAATATGACGTTAGTAGAGGCAAGAAGTAAAGTTCAAAACCCAGAAAGTGCATCCGCCGTTTTGCCACGCTTCACAGCAAAAGCACTGGTGCAAAAGAAGAGCTACGAAGTAGGATTACATGACTGTAGTTGCTGTGACAATTCATTTATTTAACGAGCTGGAACAATCTCAAAATGTATGAATGCATAATGAATGCTCAAGCAGAACGCTAGGTACAAACTGTCGTCCCATGGTCGTTTAACAATCAGTGTGCTGAAATCAGGTCTATTGTCAATTAATTAAAGCGATAAATCTTATGCCACAGAACGTAAGTCATGTGCAGTTTTAACAACCTGTAATTCATCATCTTCCTCTGTAGTCAATTACAGTTAAACGTGATAGTTCGTAAATCTATAGTAAGCAAAGTCTTATCCCGAACATCTCTAATTAAGCCGAGATCCCTGGGACTTTGACAGGTAGGGGTACATTTCGACCTCTCCACATTGCACTGACGACAACACAAGTATTGTTCATCTACCGAACCCCTACAGACTCGGGACACCACCTGTATATCACTGCCCAACCTAAGGACTAATACCCTTTGGAGGCGCAGCTCAGAAGACACACATAAACTCACTCAAAGGCATGGTAACAACAAATGAAGTGTATTGTATAATAGTCCAGATCCGAGGAATGAAGAGTAGGGTACAGATTAGATCTATGTACAGTTAGACAACAGAGTATAGAAGATTCAGGGTTGATCTAGATGTCATCATGAGGCATGTGAGCTTCCGTAGTATGCGTACGTCGGGTCTGTTCGATAAATTCACCCGGCACCCTCCAAGCAAGTGTTGACTGGATGGTTAAGGAAGCAATCCGTCTCATCAAGTGTCCACGGTTATCACCGACTGAGAATAAGTATCTTGAGTTCCAGTGACAGGAAGTTAATACTACCACAGATCGTTGACGAAATGTCACACCGTCACGTAGCTAACTTGAAGATAAGTCTCACGATACAGTCATCATTATTATCCCCATCATCAGCATCATCATCATTATCATCACCATCCTCATCATCATCAGTTTCTCTTTTGGGATCAACGTCCCAGACCCAAGAGAAACTCTCCTTGTTAATCACTTCTTCCTGAAAGGCAAAGAGTATTATTATTATTATTATTAGTAGTAGTAGTAGTAGTAGTAGTAGTAGTAGTAGTAGTAGTAGTAGTAGTAGTAGTAGTAGTAATAGTAGTCGTAGTAGTAGTAGTAGTAGTAGTAGTAGTAGTAGTAGTAGTAGTAGTAGTAGTAGTAGGCCTCTTTCAGTCCTGAAGAACTATAGAGTTGTGCCGCTTGGGAGGTGCTTGGCAGCACCGCTGGTGACTGTATAGTCCAATGCGAGAGTGACAATCTCTGTCACAGTTTCCACATCTGTAAGACGAGGCAAGTCCCGCAGTAAGTGACTGCGCTTTGAGCCTGTGCCGCCTATCCTCAGTTTGTTGGATCAGATTGCGCTCAAAGAGCACCAGTCCGTATCGTACATCTCTTCTCCAGGAGCATCTGTCTGTTGCAACTCTCTCCCACGTGTCTGGATCTATTCCAATGGTTTTCATATCTTGTTTACACACACCCTATATCGCATTTGGGGTCTTCCGGTTGGCCTCTTTCCTGTGGCTAGTTCTCAGTAAAGGAGATCTTTGGGAATACGTTCATCCTCCATTCGAAATACGTGGCCCAGCCACCGAAGGCGTCTCTGCTTGAGGAGGGTGTGCACTGTGGTAATATCTGCTCGTTAAGGCACCTGTTTGTTTGTTATGTGGTCTTTCCATGTTATGCCCAGGATACGTCTCAGATATCTCATGTGGAAGGAATTCAACTTCCTTTCCTGTCTTGAGTACAAGGTCCAGGATTCAGACCCATAGAGTAGTGTGCTAACAACACAAGCTTTGTATACTTGAGCTTTTGTACGCTCTGTTAGTCTATTATTCTCCCAAACTCTTTTAGCTAGCCTGGAAAATGTTGTGGCTGCCTTTCCAATGCGTCTGTCGATTTCTGTCTCTAATGAAAGATTATCTGATATTGTCGACCCCAAATACACAAAATCGTGGACGACCTTCATTTCATAATTAGCAATTTTGATTAACGGGGGTGCAACAGCATCACCTGTGTTTTATTTAGGCTAATGGTGAGCCCAAAGTCTTTGCAGGCGGCTGCAAAACGATCTATGAGCCTTTGGAGATATTCTGCTGTATGAGTAGTCAGTGCTGCATCATCTGCAAAAAGTAGTTCTCTTACACATCTTGATCTTATTTTGGTCTTTGCCTTTAGTCTTGATGGGTTAAAAAGTTTGCCATCAGATCTTGTGTGGAAGTATATGCCTTCAGTGGCAGTCCCAAATGCCTGCCTTAAGAGAACAGCGAAGAAGATACCAAAGAGTGTAGGAGCAAGCACGCAGCCCTGCTTTACTCCGCTGCTGATGCTGAATGACTGGGATGTTGAGCCGTCAAATAAAATGGTCCCCTGTATGTTTTCGTGGAATGATTTCACGAGACTAAGAAGGGTGGGTGGACATCCAACCTTTTCAAGGACCTTAAAAAGGCCGCTTCTGCTCACGAGGTCAAATGCCTTTGTGAGGTCGATGAAGGCAATATATAATGGCTTCCTCTGTTCTCTGCACTTCTCTTGGAACTGCCGGAGTAAGAAAATCATATCGATGGTGGACCTGTTGGGTCTACATCCGCACTGCGATTCGGGGTAGATTCTTTCAGCAAGAATGTGTAATCTTTTAAGGATTACTCTGGCAAAAGTCTTGCCTGTAATGCTGAGTAGGGAAATGCCGCGTTAGTTGTTGCAGTCGCTTCTGTCGCCTTTGTTTTTATAAAGGGTAACGATGTTTTGCGTCTTTCATATCTTGTGGTATTGATTTTTCTCTCCAGCAGAGCTGAAATATTGCATACAGTTCTGGGATGATTGTTTCTTTGCTACATTTTAAAATTTCAGATGGAATACTATCTTTTCCAGATGCCTTGCCGGATTTGAGAGTCTAGTGCTTCGCTGATTTCTGTGAGGCAAGGTTCGTTATCCAGGGCATGCTTGGCAGACTGTTGATCGATGGCTTCCAGAGCTTCTTCGCTGACGCTGTTATCCACTGAGTATAGCTCTGAGTAGTGTTCTACTCAGCGATCCATTTGTTTCGCTCGATCTTTTATGATTACCCCCTCAGTTGATCGTAAAGGGGCCATCTTATTTTTTGATGGACCGACAGCTTGCTTGATGCCCTCATACATCCCTTTTTTATGCCCAGTGTCTGAACAAGTTTGAATTTGAGCAGAGAGCTGTACCAGTACCTGTTCGCACATCTTCTTGCCATCCGTTGTACTCTATTTCTGGCCGTTCGCAATGCCTGCAGTGTTTTCTCTGAAGGTGATGTTTTATACATTATGAATGCATGTCTCTTTATCTCCAGGACTGGGAGCATCTCTTCAGAGTGTGCTTCAAACCAGTCGGTTGACTTAGTTTGCTTCTTGCCAAATGTTGATAGTGCTGTATTGTAGATGGTGTCACGAAAATGACTCCATCTCTCGGTTGAATTTCCGTTTGTGGGGCCAGGCAGAGTATCAGCTAGAGCCTGCATGAATTTGTTGACCTAATCTTTATTTTGGGTGCCGCTGGTGTCAATGCGTAGTCTTCCTTCTGTTCGGCTTCTCTAGATTCTCTTGGGCTTTATCTTCACCTTGCTGGAGACGAGTGAATGGTCGGTGTCGCAGTCAGCACTATGATAGCTGCGAGTCAGCTGTACATTTCGGAGGTTGGTGCGTTTAGTGAGCACCAGGTCGAGTTGGTGCCAGTTCTTTGATCTGGGGTGCCTCCATGACACCTTGTGTTGAGGTTTCGTGTCAAAGAAGGTGTTGGTCACGCACAGATTATGGTGGCTGCAGAATTTCAAGAGACGTTGTCCATTGTCATTGATCTTCCCAACGCCAAACTGTCCTAGACATGAAGGCCAAGATTTGTGGTCGGAGCCAACCCTGGCATTGAAATCCCCCAGGATAAAAAGATGTTGTATCTCTGGTGTTTCACTGACTTCTTTGCTAAGTTCGTCATAGAACTTGTCTTTACATTCTGATGCTGCAGTTAGTGTTGGGGCGTAAACGCTTATAATGCTAAATGGGCCTGCCTCTGTCTGGAGTTGGAGCTTCAGTATTCTTTCAGTGCCATCACTTGGTGGTATGATGGAATTAAGCAGCTTGTTTCTGATAGCGAAGCCAACTCCATGTTCCCTGGTCTCCCCGCACGGCCTGCCATGCCAGTAGAAAGTGAATTCCCTCTCCTTGATGCTTACAGATTCTTGGAGTCTTGTCTCTTGCAGGGCGACAATGTCTATCCCCAGTCTTAGTAGTTCGTTGTTTATCACTGCAGTTTTGCGGGCATCCACAATCTCAATTAGATCGTCTGAGATGCCAGGGGTCGTGGTTCTTACGTTCCATGTTCCCAGCCTTAGGGCCGGTTTTTTTTTTCTTGCTGGTAGGTGTATAGATTGCGGTCCATGTGTCAGGATTTTCCCCTAAGTTCCACACACCGTAAGGAGCAGATGAACCGTGGCGAGACAACACCTTATTGACTGGGGGTTGCCCAGCTTAGGCGGGCGGTAGCTGTCTAGTGAGATACTGTGATCTCTCCCACCGTCGGAAGTAGCCCCTGGCGCCTTGCTCTACGCCATTCGAGCATTAAGACTTATAACCGGCAAATGCTGCTTCTCGTGTTGTGTCACCGCTTTACACGGTGCTGAAGTGACCTCTTCAGGGCACAAGCGTGGGCAATGGAACGCGGAGAACCAGCTGTTGCCCAGTAGCAGGTTCCCCCTCTCCACGTCGCTGATGTTGACCAAGGGAAAGGCAGTAGCCAATGCAACTTGGCATCGGTGCCGTCGCAGGAGTTGCCAGAACTATGTTGTTTACAACATGGAACTGCCTTAGGGACTCCATCTCCGGATTTGTCCTCAGGGTTTACTCCCGAAGCCTTTCCCATATGGGTATACCCACAAGGCAGCGGAGGTTTGAGATTTAGAGTTCCTTCTCTTAGAAGAGATACCAACCAAGACTGCCCCGGGAATCAATAAGGAGGGAAGTCTACCATTCTTCCTTCCTGGCAGTGACCATACTGATCGGATGACCGTAGCCATTGTCTCTATTATTATTATTATTATTATTATTATTATTATTATTATTATTATTATTATTATTATTATTATTATTATTATTATTATTATTATTATTATACATGAAACCCCACCCCATGTAGAGAGGGTAAGTCCACCCCAGTTCCCTTACCCCGTTAATTAAAAGTGGGCAAAGTATGAACGACTTCAATGGTCTTTTAGGACCAGTTATCTCATATTTAGAATGCTGCAAGCATCCATTCCTACAATTCCTGTCGTCTCTCGAAGTAAAGAATAACCCGCCTCCTCATCACCCTATCCCTAGTATAGGTGTCCCCAGACAATGAGGATTGAGAAGAGTAAAGTGTCGACTATAAGAGCACCGTTCCCCTAGGAAATCACGACGCACATTCACTCGCCATCACATCGGAATCGCGCTGTACCACCACATGCCGGTCCGTCCGATGACGCGCGGATTAAACACACCACGACCCCAAATGAAAGAAATCACCACCACAATGACACTGTAAATATCAGCAACACATTCCCGTGGAACAATCAGCACAATCTTCCCATGGAATAATCAGCACCACATCCCCATGGAATAAATCAGCATCACATTCCTATGGAATACATCAGCACCACATTCCTAAGAAATAAATCACTATAACCTTGCTGATTCATTGAAAATTACTGTAACACATTACATGCCTTACTCACACTAGTTCTGTCAACTAACATAGCACTGGAGACGATCATTAACTGATATCACAACCATTCTACTCCTTTTCTCACGTAAATGCAATTGCTTAAATCAACCAGCTATTGCAACTACCGAGTACCACAGCCTGTACTAAAGGATTTAATCAATCCTTAATTCCATCAGTATTCGAAGAATTACTGTCAGAACAAGAAATACACAAACGAGCCTTCGTCCTCATTTCACGCCTAGGCTCTATTGATCGCATTACATTAATATTCATGAGTCGAGCTGTAAACAGCACAGATAGTGGCACTGAGAATCGTGCAATACTATTAATGGAGACAAAAAAATAAGTGATATTGTTATTACCTTAGAGCTTGAACCAAGACTGGAAACAGCCATACCATTGTCGGGTGCTTGTAAGCTCCATAAATTCAATAATTGACTGCAGAAGACCGTCTGGTCGGGCGAACACTATGCTTGTACATGGCAGACTCTTGCTAGGCTCAGAGTACTCTCTAACCACGCAGATGTTGCCTGTTACAGTAGAAACTAATGTTCCTCGAGAATCATGGGTTCTATCCCCGAGAAACCTATGTAGGTTCAGTTCAATGGTAACCGGGTGCATAACGAGAGTCCGGAATATCAACAACGGAGAAGAAAAAGCGCCTTCTAGAAGTTTACAATTTTAGACGGCTTTCCCGGGGTTAAAAATAAACTCGAGACCCAGATAACCCCGCTAAGCTCCGCCTACGGGAATTCCCTTTCGTTAAGACAGGCCTATTTGGAGGTTTTCGCGACACAAGGCATCATCAACCTATGCTTTAAGTAAGCAAGGTCTCATTCACAAATGCTCTAATACATTTTCTTATGCTCTCAATTACTACAATTTGGGGTATAGTTATTGATTTCGTTCTCTTAAGGACTATGACTTCAAAAGAAATTACACTTAACACAAAATGTAGTCTATTGTAACTCTAATAATGCACCGATCTAAAACTTACGGAACGGCGAAAACAATACTAATACGAGGGAGGGTCATTAAATAAGTCAAACAGTTCTGTGGGATGGCAGGTAAATGTAGTTGGTGTTTTCTACAGGTGTCATTAAGTGACAGCAATATCGAAATTTATATTCTCGTTCGTCAGGTAGCGCTAGGTATCCCATGCGAACACGCAGCTCATAAACAAATTGACGACTGTACTTACGGAGTGTACAACCAAAGAGCAACGTGCTGTTGTGCGTATTGTGTGGGCAAAACGACTGCCTGCAAAGGAATTTCATAAGGAAATCATCATCATCATCAAGTGCCGTGCCGGCTGGCGTAGGCGTTCATGGCTCTCCACAAATCTCGATCTTTGGTGTTCTGGATCAACTCTGCTGATGATATTCCTCCATGCCATCGTCTCAATCCGTCCAGTATAATTTCTCTTGGTCTGCCTCTGCCTCTCTTCCCCTCGATCTTTCCAGTTGTCACGATGTTCTCCAATGCCTCTCTTCTCATCACATGACCAAAGAAAGCGGTTTGTCTCTTTCTTATTGTTGTATATAGTGTTCTAGTTTCATTAGCCTCTTTCAGGCAATCGTTGTTAGTTACTCTGGCAGTCCAAGGAATTCGCAACATTCGTCTTAAAAACCACATCTCAGTTGCTTCTAAGTTCTTCCTAATTTGTTCATTTACATTCAAAGATTCGCTGCCATACAGCAAAACTGGTTCTATATAGCATTTTAGCACTCTCTTTCTTACATTCATTGATAGCGACTTATTGCATAAGATACTCTTCATTTTCTGAAATGCGGCTTTTGCCTGCCATATTCTGCTCTTAACCTCTGTTGCACATCTTCCATCTGATGTTATAAGTGCCCCTAGGTATTTAAAATTATCCACTTGGTTGAGGAATTTTCCTTCTATTTCTATGTCACATTTTGGTGTCCCCATTTTCTTTGATATCACCATTGTTACTGTTTTCTTGATATTCAAGGAGATTCCTTTCTGTGCACTCTCTAATACTACAGTGTCCAATAATTGTTGTAGGTCTGTTGCATTATCCGCCCCAATACTGTGTCATCTGCATAGCGTATATTGTTTATATTATATCCTCCGATTAGTATTCCTGGCTTCTCTTTGATCTCTCTCATTATTACTTCGCTATATAGGGAGAAAAGATCTGGTGACAAGACACACCCTTGTCGTACTCTTAGCTTTATCTGTTCGTAACTACCCTCTTTATTTCCCATTTTAATTTCTGCTACTTGGTTCCAGTATATATTCTTTATTATTCTTAAAATTTTCCCATCATTGTTAATATCTTCCAACATTTTAATCAGCTCATCATGTTTTACTTTATCGAATGCCTTAGTATAACCTATGAAGCATAAATATATGTCCCTCTGTTTCTCTATTGACCTTTCTATTAGTGTTGGTAATAAATATACCCTTTCCTTCCACAAATCCATACTATTCTTCACTAATTTCCATTTTTATTTGCTTTTTGTTTCTTCTCATTATGATTCTGAGTAGAAGCTTAGTGACATGGTTTATGATGTTAATTGTACGAAAATCTTCACATTCAATTGCTCCTGGTCTCTTTGGTATTGCTATAAATACAGATTTTACCATATCGCTCGGTAAATATCCACTGTTGTAAATATCATTTAGCATTTTGGTTAATATATCTACCCCAAATTCTCCCAATACTTCTAATTCTTCTAATGTGATTTCATCTGGCCCAGCTCTTTTTCCTTTCTTCATTGTTTCATAGCGTCAGCGATTTCTTCTTTTAGAATAGGTGGGCATTCTAAGTTACTTTCTTCTGTTAATTCTTCCTTTTCTCCATTATATAATTCTCTTATATACTCATTCCACCTTTTCATTATAGCACCTTCCTCCAATAATATCTTTCCTGTTTTTGATTTCAAACACCCTGTATTTATTATTATTTTCTTCCTGTGAGCTCACTGATTTGTCTGTGCATACGTTTTTGATCTTTAATGGAATTTAATTCAATTTGTTTGCAATGCTCGTTTAACCAACTTTCTTTTGCCTTTGCACATTTATCTCTTATTTCTTTATTTATCTTTGCATACTCTTGTTTATCATTTTTATTCTGTTTCCTTTTGTCCATCAGCATTAAGATTTCTTCATTCATCTTTTTTTTCTTAGCTTTTTGGCTTCTCTCCGGTAATATTTCTTTGCTAGTTTTATTAATGGAGTCCCTTGACATTTCCCATTGATCATTTATACTCTGTATCTTACCTATTGCATTGTACCTATTTTTCACAGTCACTCTGTATTGTTCTTGAATTTCTTTATCTACTTTCAGAACCTCTTTATTAAGTCTCAGGTTCTTAACCATTTTTTTCCTCTCTTTAATCTTTCTTTTATTTCTCCACATAGTGGTACATGATCACTATTACCGTCAGCACCAGGCATTGTCTTTACATTAATTAATGCATTTCTAAATATTTTATTAATAAGTATGTAATCAATTTGGTTGCGTATTTTCATATCAGGGCTTTTCCATGTGTATAGTCGTCTTTTATGGTGTTTAAACCATGTGTTTCCAATTATCATATCATTAATATTTGCCCATTCTATTAGTTTCTCTCCTCGTTCATGTATTGTACCTAAACCGTAATTCCCCACTATATCCTCTATTTTTCCCTTTCTTACTTTTGCATTAAAATCTCCCAGTTTTATTTTTATTTCTTGTGATCCAATTTGAGCTATTGCCATTTCTATATTATCGTAAAAGTGTTGTATTTCTTCTTCACTACTGCTTGTTGTTGGTGCATATACTTGTATAATATTTATATCTATTGGTTTGCCTTTGATTTTGACCATTATGACTATCTGAAATACACCAATATCCATTCATAGATTTGGCTGTTTTTTCATCAAATATTATTCCTACACCTTTTTCATGTGTGTCCCCTCCAGAATAAATTATTGTGTGCTTGTCGGTTATAATTTTTCCAGATCCCTTCCATCTCATCTCACTTATGCCTAGTATATTCATTTTCATGTTTTCCATTTCTCTTAGAACATTGTTTAACTTTCCCAGCTCATTTAATGTCCTAACATTACGATGTTCCTACTCTAAATTTATTTAGTTTAGTTATAATTTTAAGGAAATGCTTCCTGTTTATGCTGACAAATGTTTGTCCCTTAAAGGCGTGCATAGCTGGGTAGAAAAATTTGCTTAACAACGCTCTAAAATTGTTCATTAAATCCGATCTGGTCGTGCTGTTGAGATTGCAAAGAAGCATCCGTGCAGCGGGTGGAGGAGATGATTAGAGGTGACAGGCGGCTAATGATGGAATCTGCAGCATCTGCAATAGGGTGCTCACAGGGTTCAACATACAGCATAATGCATGATCCATTTAAATTTAAGAAAGTATGCTCAAGGTGGACACTCTGACAATTGAAGGAGGAACACAAAGTGAACCGATTTGGCCTGTCCTTGCATAATCTCTGTCGATACGAAGATGAAGGAGAGGGCATGCTGAACAGAATTGTTACTGGGGACGAATCATGGGTGCATCACTGCCAGTCCGAATCAAAGCGTGCTTCAATGCAATGGAAACTTCCTTCTTCGCCTTGTGTCCAAACATTCAAAGTTACGCCATTAGTAGGGAAGGTTATGCTGACAGCGTTCTGGGATTGTCAAGGAGTGCTTTTAACTAATTTAAAGAAGAAAGGTGACAATGTGAATTCTGAATCGTACTGTGAAGTTTTATCGATGCTTCATGATGCAATTCGAAGGAAACGTCCAGGACTGCTGGCTAGAGGAGTGATGCTTCTTCATGACAATGCCAGACCACATACGGTTCGATTAACTCAGGAGAAAGATAACCACCTAAAGTGGGAAGTTCTGGAACATCCACCTTACAGCCCCGACTTAGCCCCTAGCGATTTCCACCTTTTTGGTCCACTTAAAATCCACGTTGACGGGAGATATTTCGCGAATGACGCCGAAGTAGAATGTGAAATGAAAACATGGTTTACAAAACAGAGCACGCAGTTCTATGCAACCAGTTTGGGAGGACTGATAGAATGATGGGATAAATGCATCAATGTTT
>JACEFZ010008437.1:0-62500 GCA_014155875.1 Cepaea nemoralis
TGGTGTTTTCTCATAGCCAGGTCAGCATTCTTTAACTGTCTCCCACTTTCATCTCCATTCTTTCTCACTGCCCGGGCTCACCACGCAATGTCAATGACCCGGGCTTATGTCACAAACTATAAACATTATATCAACTATAAGAACATTAATATCAAACAAGAACATTATATACAACTATAAGAACATTATATAAACTTAAGAACATTATATACAACTATAAAGAACATTATATACAAACATAAGAACCTTATATAACAACTATCATAACATAATAGTACAACTATATGAACATGTATTACAAACATAAGACCTTATATACAACTATAAGAACATTATACAACAAGAACTATTATATACAAACAGAAGAACATTTATACACCTTAAGAAACATTATATACAACTATAAGAACATTATATACAACTATAAGAACATTATATACAACTATAAGAACATTATATACCAACTATAAGCAATTATATACAACTATAAGAACAATTAATACAGAACATAAGAACATTATATACAATCGTAAGAACATTATATACAACTATAAGAACATTATATACAAACTAAGAACCGATTATATACAACTTATAAGAACATTATATAACAACTATAGAACATTAGTATACAAAATAAGAACTATATAACACTATACTACAGTATATACAACTATGAGAGCATTATATACACCTATATAGAACATTATATACAAACCTAGAACCTTATTCAAACATAAGAACATTATATCAACTATAGAACATTATATACAACTATAAAACATTGAATACAAACATAAGAACATTATATACAAACATAAGACATTATAATTCACTATAAGACCCTTATATACAACTATGAAAGAACATATACAAACATAGACATTTAATATACAACTATAAAGAACATTATCATCAACTATAAGAACATTATATCCAACTATAGAAAATATACAACTCTAAGAACATTATTACAACATAGAACATATATACAAACATAAAGTACCTTATATACAACTATAAAACATTATATACAACATAGAACATTATATACTAAACATAAGTTACATTATATCCAACTTATAAGAACATTAGATACAAACATAAGAACATTCTATACAAACATAAGTACATTTATTACAATTATAAGAACTATACAAACATAAGAACATTACATACAATCTAAGACCTTATATACAACTTTAAGAACATTAAAAATATACAAACTAATACATTCTATACAATATAAGAACATTATATACAAACATAAGAACATATTACAAAACACGATAAGTACATTATATACAACTATGAGAACATTATATACAAACATCAAGAACATATATACAATTATAAGACATTATATACAACTATAAAACATTATATCAACTATAAGAACATTATATACAACTATAAGAACATATATACACCTATAAGAAATTATATACAAACATAAGAACATTATATACACGATAGAACATTATAAAATACACTATAATACATTATTACAACTATAAGACGTTATATACCAACTATAAGAAACACTATATACAACTATAAGAACATTCTATACAAACATAAGAACATTATATACAACTATAAGACATTATATAAACTAAAGACATTTATATAGCAAACATAAGAAATTAGATCAACTATAAGAACATTATTATAACAACTATAAGAGAACATTATATATACAAATATAAAACATTATATAACAACTATAAGAACATTCTATACAACTATAAGACATTATATACAAACATAGGAACATTATATACAACTATAGAAACATTATATACAACTATAGAACATTATATACAACGATAGAACATTATATACAACTATAAGAACATTAATATCCAACTATAAGAACTTTAAGACAACTATAAGAACGATTATATACAAACATAAGTACCTTATATACAACTATAATAACATATATGCACTATTAATACATATTACAACTATAAGCCCATTATATACAACTATAAGAACATTATAGTACAACTATAAGAACATTATATACAACAATAAGAACATTATATACAAACATAAGAACATTATATACAACATAAGAACATTATATACAACCATAAGAACATTTATACAACATAAGACATCATTATACAAACATAAGAACATTATATACAACTATAACGAACATTATATACACCCATAAGAACATTATATACAAACATAATAACATTATATACAACCATAAGAACATTATATACACTACATAAGAAACATTATATACAAACATAAGAACATTATATACAACTATAACACTTATATACAACCATAAGAACATTATATACAAACATAATAACATTATATACAACGCATAAGACATTATATACAACTATAAGAACATATATACACACATAAGAACATTATATACAAGCTATACAGGAACATTATATACAACATAAGAAACATTATACAACTATAATAACATTATATACAAACATAATAACATTATATACAACTATATAACATTATATACAACTATAAGAACATATACAACTATAGAACATTATATACACTTAAGAGCCTTTTTTAAAAAAAATATATTTTAAAAAAAACAACTATAAGAACATTATATACAATATAAGAACATTATATACAACATACGAAACTTTAATATCCAAACATAAGAACATTTAATATACAACTATAAGAACATTATATACCAACATAAGAACATTATATACAATTATAAGAACATTATATACAAACAAAGAACATTATATACAAACATAAGAACATTATATACAACGATAAGAACATTATATACAACTATAAGAAACCTTATATACAAACATAGAAATTTATACAACTATAAGAACATTATATACAACTATAAATAACATTATATACAAAACATAAGAACCTTATATACAACTATAAGAACATTATATCAACTATAAGACATTAGTATACAAACATAAACATTATATACAACTATAATAACTTATTACAACTATGAGAAATTATATACAACTATAAGAACATTATATACAAACATAAGAACATTATATACAAACATAAGAACATTATATACAACTATAAAACATTATATACAACTATAAGAACATTATATACAAATAAGAACATTATATACAACATAAGAACATTATATACAACTATAAAACATTATATACAACTATAAGAACATATACAACATAAGAACATTATATACAACTATAAAACATTATATACAACTATAAGAACATTATATACAACTATAAGAACATATACAAACATAAGTACATTATATACAACTATAAGAACATTATATACAAACATAAGAACATTATATACAAACTAATTACATTATATACAACTATAAGAACATATATCACACATAAGAACATTATATACAAACATAAGTACATTATATACAACTATAAGAACATTATATACAAACATAAGAACATTATATACAAACATAAGTACATTATATACAATTATAAGAACATATACAAACATAAGAACATTACATACAACTATAAGAACATTATATACAACTATAAGAACATTATATACAAACATAAGTACAGTATATACAACTATAAGAACATTATATACAAACATAAGAACATTATATACAAACATAAGAACATTATATACAACCATAAGAACATTATATACAACCATAAGAACATTATATACAACCATAAGAACATTATATACAACCATAAGAACATTATATACAACTATAAGAACATTATATACAACTATAAGAACATTATATACAACTATAAGAACATTATATACAAACATAAGAACATTATATACAACTATAAGAACATTATATACAACTATAAGAACATTATATACAACTATAAGAACATTATATACAACTATAAGAACATTATATACAACTATAAGAACATTATATACAAACATAAGAACATTATATACAACTATAAGAACATTATACAACTATAAGAACATTATATACAAACATAAGAACATTATATACAACTATAAGAACATTATATACAACTATAAGAACATTATATACAAACATAAGAACATTATATACAACTATAAGAACATTATATACAACTATAAGAACATTATATACAAACATAAGAACATTATATACAACTATAAGAACATTATATACAACTATAAGAACATTATATACAACTATAAGAACATTATATACAACTATAAGAACATTATATACAACTATAAGAACATTATATACAACTATAAGAACATTATATACAAACATAAGAACATTATATACAACTATAAGAACATTATATACAACTATAAGAACATTATATACAACTATAAGAACATTATATACAACTATAAGAACATTATATACAACTATAAGAACATTATATACAACTATAAGAACATTATATACAAACATAAGAACATTATATACAAACATAAGAACATTATATACAACTATAAGAACATTATATACAAACATAAGAACATTATATACAACTATAAGACATTATATACAACTATAAGAACATTATATACAAACATAAGAACATTATATACAACTATAAGAACATTATATACAACTATAAGAACATTATATACAACTATAAGAACATTATATACAAACATAAGAACATTATATACAACTATAAGAACATTATATACAACTATAAGAACATTATATACAAACATAAGAACATTATATACAACTATAAGAACATTATATACAACTATAAGAACATTATATACAACTATAAGAACATTATATACAACTATAAGAACATTATATACAACTATAAGAACATTATATACAACTATAAGAACATTATATACAAACATAAGTACATTATATACAACTATAAGAACATTATATACAACTATAAGAACATATACAACTATAAGAACATTATATACAACTATAAGAACATTATATACAACTATAAGAACATTATATACAACTATAAGAACATTATATACAAACATAAGAACATTATATACAAACATAAGAACATTATATACAACTATAAGAACATTATATACAAACATAAGAACATTATATACAATTATAAGAACATTATATACAAACATAAGAACATTATATACAAACATAAGAACATTATATACAACTATAAGAACATTATATACAAACATAAGAACATTATATACAAACATAAGAACATTAAATACAACATAAGAACATTGTATACAACTATAAGAAAGAGACAAACAGCATTCTTTGGTCATGTGATGAGAAGAGAGGCATTGGAGAACATCGTGACGACTTGTTGAAAGATCAGTGGTGGAAGAGGCACGGAAAGACCAAGGCCATTAGTGCTGGATGGATGAGACGGTGCCATGGAGGAACATGATTAGCAGGGTTACAAGGCAAGTGGATCCACTTCATTGCACCAGGTGTGATCCCATATAGCTCGGTCTCTCTCCGCAAGACAAACTGATTGCTGAAAGTGTTGCACAGAGCACCACTCCTAGCTCCAGTCATGATCCTCAGGGGTTTCCCAAAAAAAAATAATTGCACTCACGAATTGAATGCTTGAGTCCAAAAAACGAAGCACATTAGACATTTGGTACTAGACCCATACTTGTATAGACCAATCAGCACTCAGTGGGTCATGTGGTCAGTGTCACACCACCAGTCGGCACTCTGTGTGTCATGTGGTCAGTATCACGCTAGCTGCCTTTACTTCCTAAGAAATGTGACTGTACCCATTTTAGGCTGGAATATTGTGCTAGACCCATATTTCATAGACCCGTCAGCACTTGAAGGATGATGGGGTCAGTATCAAACTAGACCCATATTTCATAGACCCGTCAGCACTTGAAGGATGATGGGGTCAGTATCAAACTAGACCCATATTTCATAGACCCGTCAGCACTTGAAGGATGATGGGGTCAGTATCACACTAGACCCATAATTCATAGACCCGTCAGCACTTGAAGGATGATGGGGCCAGTATCAAACTAGACCCACATTTCATAGACCCGTCAGCACTTGAAGGATGATGGGGTCAGTATCAAACTAGACCCACATTTCATAGACCCGTCAGCACTTGAAGGATGATGGGGTCAGTATCAAACTAGACCCATATTTCATAGACCCGTCAGCACTTGAAGGATGATGGGGTCAGTATCAAACTAGACCCATATTTCATAGACTCGTCAGTACTTGAAGGATGATGGGGCCAGTATCAAACTAGACTCACATTTCATAGACCCGTCAGCACTTGAAGGATGATGGGATCAGTATCAAACTTTCCAGAACATTTCTTCATACTCATTGTAGGTTGGGTCAGCCTGAGAGCCCAGGTCATTTATACCAAAATTCCTGCCTCGAGAGGAGGCTAAGCGGCCTAGCCACTGGGCTACTTTGGCTTCCGTACTGCCTGAGATGGTAGATGTTTATTTAATCTGACAGCATTCTGGGTATGGACCTCTCTCATCTAATCTCATCTTGTTCCTCTTGTACTTTCCGGTGTTGAGGTGAAGCATAAACAGCAGGAGTGTGACCGTCTATGGGCTTTATGTATCGAGATTCCCATGGACTCTGTTATTCTCTCTGTCCATCGTTTACGTGGTCGGCCTCTTCCTCTGTTTCCATTAGGTCTGTACATCATTGCTTGTTGTGGTATATTCTTAGTTGGTAACCTAGTTACATGGCCAAAGCATTTTACTTGTTGCTTTCTAATAGTAACTGGCTCTGCTATAATCCCCCACTTTAGTCCTGATTTCTTCATTTCTGATTTTCTCACCTCTGATACATTGAGTATTCTTCTCAGGAATCTCATTTCCATTGTTGTAATTTTTCTGTTCTCTTTTTCTGTCATTGTCCAAGTTTTGCATTGGTAGCATAGAGTTGGTAGGAAGATTGTGTTGAGTGATTTAAAACAGACAGTTAAACTCATTCAAGAGACAACATTGCAATTAGAGACATATTTCATGTGAATGAAAGAAACATATGGCTCTGTCCACCTGCAAGCCCAGGTCAATTAAACAAATTTGAATTCACCCTGATGCAGATCGAACTCATGCTCACAGGTCCGGCAGGTGAATGTCTAGCCACTACACTGCAGCAGTTACCTTTGTACCTATCTGTAGAGTCACTGCAGCCGACCTTTAACGCAGACCTGGTATTCTTCTTCTTCTTCTTCGTTCATCCGGAGTTCTTTTTCCGGATGTGATTGCGTTGTGCCTGTTTACAGCAGAGCTGCGTTCTTGCGCCGTTAGGCCGACACATCCGACTTCTGCGGGCATTTGTTGACCGGGTTAACCTTCCCGGGGACCTGGTATTCAATGGTGATGATCCTAGCAGTCATTTAACACGTATATTTAAATTTCTTCTGTCTCAGGCAGATATCACTTTAACTGCCTCTGACCCTGAATGCTGTCAGATTACTTAATTATCTACCATTTCCGGCAGTATAGGAGCCACTGTAGTCCAATGGCTCGGCCGCTTGTCTCTTCTCTAGGCAGGGATTTTTGTTAAATTGATCCCAGCTTACAATCAATCAATCAATCATGTGCCGTGCCGGAAAGCGTGGGCAGTCATGATTCGCCATTTCACTCGATCACCAGAGTCGTGGATCAGCTCAGTGTTCCTGTCTCGTCCATGCCATGTGGCCAAGCCATCCAGGTATTTTCCTCTCGGTCTTCCTCTTGGTCTGTTCCCTTCGATCTTGCCAGCTGTCACTAAGTTCTCCAGTCCATTTCTTCTCATAATATGTCCAAAAATTTTTGACTGTCTATGTCTAATTTCTCTAATCAATCTACGATTTTCATTTGTCTCTTGTAGTACTTGGTCATTGGTTTTTCTGTCTGTCCATGGTATTCTTTGCATTTTCCTCAGAAACCACATTTCTGCAGCCATCAGATGTTTTTCAGCTTGACTGCACATTGTCCAAGTTTCACATCCATACAAAAGAACAGGCTCTATGTATCCCTCAACACTCTTTTTCTCGTTTCAATTGACATCATTTTATTGGTCAGAATGTTTTTCGTCTTGCTAAAGGCCACTTTCGCAATGGCGATTCTTGTTCTAATCTCCTCAAGGCATCTGCCTTACAATGGATATGAAGAAATGTTCAGGGAAGTACAAGAGACCAGTATGATACTGACATCATCCTACAAGTGTTGATTGGTCTATACAACTATAGCGCTGGAGGTCAGCATGGCCGAATGGATAAGAATGCGTGTTCTTAAACAATCCGGTTTGCTGATCCTAAGGTAATAGGTTCAACCCCTAGACCAGACAGTTGGACTAAAATGTTGACCTGTTGTCCTTGACTTGGGGACGTAAATTGCAAGTACCTCTGAAGTCGGAGTGGGTTTGCCTGATGGGGAGGGACACTGTTAATAGGGAAAGTTAATCCACCCACAAAATTCAGTCCAGCACTACTAGAAGTTGTGTGGATGGGCTACGCTTGAGATCAAAGCGATCAAGCCCCCCCCCCCCCCCCCCCCCCCAAAAAAAAAAATAAAAATAAAATTGTACATCGTTTACCCAGTACATCTTAAAGCATGTAAAAGAGTCCTGTGCTATTTTACCATATACGAAGGGGGCTTCAAATGAAAACCTGAAAAGTGTGATAGAAATTATAATAACTATACAATTGTCTTGTAACCTGTCAATATTGTTGTTAAGGATGCATGCTTGTCAGTCCGGCAAGTGTATGAGTGGAGTAGGAAGTTTGAAAGTGGTATGACTTTTGTGACAGACTTTTCAGACCAATGAAGAGGTACGGTACTCGCGACCAAGAGAATTTTTTTAGACAGGGATCCAAGCACTTTATCAGCACTGGAGGACTTGCATTTAACGCAGTGGTGACTACATAAACAAATGATACATTTGTTCTTTACTTCTTCAGAATATATTCAATCAATCAATCAATCATGTGCCATGCCGGAAAGCGTGGGCGGTCATGACTCGCCATTTCACTCGACCACTAGAGTCATAGATCAGCTCAGCATTCCTGTCTCGACCATGCCATATGGCAAAGCCATCCAGGTATTTACTTCTCAGTCTTCCCCTTGGTCTGTTCCCTTCGATCTTGCCAGTTGTAGAATATATTCACCCCCCCAAAAAAAATCCATTTAAGGTTTTATTTTGAAGTCCCCTTGTACCAAATTTATCTCATTGCATGGGATAGGGTCCTTGACTTTACTTGTTTCAGACAAGAGCTCATGTTATTTAGCAGTTTTGAAACCAATATGCTGTAATTTAATTTCATGAAATCTGTCATTGTTGAAAACTTTCAGGGAGGCTTGGTCAAATTTGGGAGATATGCGAAAAGAGGAGGCCATGCTGTCTTACGTGGATGAACTGAAAAAAGTGAGCATTCATGTGCGGGAAACATACTACCCACGGCAGGTATGAACACTACCAAGCCTCCAGTTTTAGAATTATGACTAGATGGGTATGAGTTGGTTTATGTTAAAGTGCAATTATGGGTTTAGATTTTTAAATTGCTTATTGATATCAAAGCATCAAGATAGAAATAGACATTTTTGTTTTCTATTTGCAGTTTCATTGTAGTAGCATTAATTTATTTTAAACCAGTGTAAAAATTAAAAATAGTCACATTATTTGGAAAAAACATTATAAAATTACTGGCAGCAACAAAGTAGGATTATTTGAAAAAATAATATAATTGTTTTAACAAGTTTGATGGGAGAACAATTAAATCAATATGCTCATAGATGAGCATTGACAGTAAAGTATGTTTCTCTTGTCTTGTCACTTCCTGCCCCCTGTGTGTTGTTATGTTTCATTCCAGATTCCGCTATTGTTTGTACCCCCTCTGTGTGATGGAGTCAGTTAGTTGCATATCCTTTGCAGGATGTGGCAGTCGACCCCAGCATTTTTTGGCTGTTTGAGATTTCTTGGCAAGTTTATTTTCAGTGGTTTGCCATTGCTTTCTGAACTACAGCACTCATATTTTTATACAAAAACGAATGCAACGTGGTCTGCTTCTGTGTTTCAAATGCAATATGCTGTATTAAAAAATGCATTCGTAAACCCCTTTGCCAAAGCGCAGTCAGTAGGTTTCCTAAAATGTTTTTGAAACCTGTTTGTTTAACCAGCTGACAATTTAGCCTTCCATTTCTTGTCCTTCTCCAACACCACTTTCTAATCCTCTTCCTTATTGTTCTTCTGCTGCTGTTGCTGCTACTGCTACTGCTATCCATGGTCTGTAACCTCCTCCTTCTCTTCATCTTCCTCTACTGCTACTACAGCTGTTATCCATTGCTTATAACCTCAGATTTCATTATGTAATATTTTCTTCTTCATCTTCTTCGTCTCTTACTGTTAGTCTTCGTCTGTTACAACTATAGTTGTCCTGGTTTCTGGCCTCATATTTAAAAATCTATTATCAGTATACAATTTGGTTCCCCTTTGAAATGTTGCATAGCACCCCAGAGTTCATTTTGTTTAGTGTGGCTCTGTACAGTCAGAACTGGTATGGAGCCTTTTATTAACTAATCCAGATCTGAAGAATGTGCCCTGGAGTTAGGAAGTCTGTTTTGCATGTCCAGTCAAAGTTATCAGTTGAGGCAATGCAGGTCTGCTCACAGGGATCGGCATCCTGTGCATAGTCTGGTGATGTTGGTTTCTTCGTTGCTCAAGAGGTGTGGGATATGGTCATTAGATGGTGGTTTATGTTGGTTGTGCCACTGCTTTCTGTATTGATATTTGATCATAGTTTTGGCTTTGTTGTGTGAGGTCAGATGTTGCTGTTGAGGTTGTCTGCTGCAAGACTGTCTGCTTTCCTGTTTCCTAGTAAGCCATAGTTTAGCACAACTGTAGTTTTATGAGAGATTTTGTGTGCCTCTTTCTAGACATTCTTTTGGTGGCAGTAGACCTTGGGTGATGGATCTTATGTTAGTAGGGAATACATTTGATGGAAATCTGAAGCTTAGACTAGAAGTGCAATATGTTTTGTTTTTGTGTGTAAGCCATGCATACATCTTTCCTATAGTAGTGAATGATTGTGTGAATCAAGACATCCACATTAAATGTTACAAAAACATTCTAAGGCTGTGTGTTATAAACAAGGGATAGCAGCAGTAGTAGTAGTGGAGAAAGAGGAGAAAGAGATTATATACTGACATCTCAGGTTATAGGGCGTGGGTAGCAGCAGTATAGCAGTAGAGGAAGACGAAGAGGGGAAGGAGATTATATACTGACATCTCAGGTTATAGGTCATGGATAGTAGCAGTAGTAGCAATAGAGGAAGACGAAGAGGGGAAGGAGATTATATACTGACATCTCAGGTTATAGGTCATGGATAGTAGCAGCAGAGGAAGATGAAGAGGAGGAGGAGATTATATACTGACATCTCAGGTTATAGGTCGTGGATAGCAGCAGTAGCAGCAGTAGAGGAAGATGAAGAGGAGGAGGAGATTATATACTGACATCTCAGGTTATAGGCCGTGGATAGCAGCAGCAGAGGAAGATGAAGAGGAGGAGGAGATTATATACTGACATCTCAGGTTATAGGCCGTGGATAGCAGCAGTAGAGGAAGATGAAGAGGAGGAGGAGATTATATACATCTCAGGTTATAGGCCGTGGATAGCAGCAGTAGTAGCAGTAGAGGAAGAGGAGAAGGAGATTACATATGGACATCTCATGTTATAGGTCGTGGATAGCAGCAACAACAATCTGTGGGCTAAGAAGAAGAAACTGCTGACATTTTACAAGATCTTGACCAAATGTGGCTTATAAACTGCAACATGTCTCAAAAACAAAAATCCTTTGGGCATAGTTAACACTCCAGTAGTTTAGAAAGAATATTATTGCAAGGCATGGTTCCAGGGAGAGGAGGCAAGAGCTGACCAACATGACCATGGGCACAGGACATTAATGACACACGTGGGCACAAATCTGTCTCCAAACTTCAAGTGTTTTCTTCAGTTAACCTTCGAGGAGATGATGTAATGAAATGAATATGTGATCGACTTAAAATTAGCAGTACCGGGAAGGTTAACCCGGTCAACAAATGCCTGCAGAAGTCGGATGTGTCGGCCTAGCGGCGCAAGAACGCAGCTCTGCTGTAAACAGGCACAATGCAGTCACATCCGGAAAAAAAAATCCAGATGAACGCAGAAGAAGAAGAAATTAGCAGTAAACCAAACATTCTTTGCTGCTGCACCAATTTTCAGTTATAAAACCACCATGATACCTACTTTTCTGGACACATTATGAGAAGAAATAAACTAGAGAACTTAGTGACAACTGGCAAGATTGAGGGGAAAGGAACAAGGGGAAGGCAGACAAGTAAATATCTGGATGGCGTGGCCATGAGGCATGGTCGAGTCAAGAACACAGAGCTGATCCACGACACTGGTGATTGTGGGAAGCAGAGGTGTTTCCAAGGCACCAGGGCCAGATTCTATACTGGCCAAGACCTACTAACGCATCCTAGTCATGCGTCCTGGGCAACAGGTCCCTTCGGGGTCCTGGCTAACAGTAGGATCGCTGATTCTTCCGAAGTCTGAGAGTATCTGCTTGCAAGGCGAGGAACCACCAGTCTGCACACCAATAAGCCAGACATGGAACAACGGATACTCACGCAAACCTCAGTCTTGTATGGCATCATACTGATGTTGGACAACAGGATGCCTTCATCCGACATACAGGACTTCACCCTGGGGTTCACACCAGCGAACGCAAGCAAACAAGCATGGGTGATCGTATAAGATGGCAAAAAATGACTCCCCTTGCTTATCCACATAGCACATGATGATGATGAATACCCACTCAAATATTTGTCTCCATTCACCAAGTGAAACTGTATTTATCAATTCCAGTGAGAGTGCCAAGCAACTGACATAAGTGAAATGTAAAGTCAGTAAGCAAATCAAGTAACAGAACATATACCAGTACTCAAATACACAGAGACTTCATCAGTTAGGTGTCTACAACCTGTGTTATGCAGACAGAATGGCTTCATAGTGACCCTGCAATAAACTGCAATCTTTAATGTGTCTTTTAACAGACAATAATAAACTTATTCCCTGGCACTGTTTGAAAGGAGAGCTGTATCATTTGCATATCTTTCTGGAATTTGATTTCCTTCAATTATGAATAGATCAGAATTGTCACAGGTTTCATTGTTTTTGTTTACACTTCTCATATTTTCTGCATTGATGTTGAACAAATAGTGAGAAAATGTAATCCTGTCTTATTCCATCTGCACTTTAAAAAAGAGGGGTATACCACCATTTACTGTAACAGCTGCTAATTGTTTGTGATACAGTGTTTTAATTCAGTAGACCAGATGTGCTGGAAAGCACATGTCTGTTGATGATCTCTACAGTTTCTGATGCTGAGCACAGTCGAATGTTTTGCTGTAGTCTATGAAATAAGAATGGAGAGCTACACTGTACTCACTGTATTTCACAAGGATGGTTCTCTTATTGAAGCATATAATTCATAGTATGTCTGCCTCTTGTCTGTACCATTGTTATTTATATTCTATCTTCTTTCTAGCATCTTTGTGATGATTCACAAGAGAAATTTGCTGGCATGACTTATTAATGTTGATTGTAGTTGGTGCATAGTTTTAAATTTCCTTTCTTTGTGACCATAATGTACAAAGTCTTCTTCTGTATTTTGGGCAAAACAATATTGTTCCAGATCTTCACACATAATGCATGATAAATATGGTTACTAGCTTAATTTCTTGCGTGGGTTAGTTTTGTTGGTGTATCTTCACAGCTTGGGACTTCCCTTTCTTCAGATTTTGTATTGCTGGTCGTACTTCCTCTAATAAATGCTCTGGTTCTGTCTTTACTTTCAGTTATAAGATGTTATTGCTATGTTGAACGAATATGTCATTACACATTGTGCATTCCTATGCATGCCAGATGCAACAGCTATCCCAAAGTATTTCTTCTCTCTGTTCCCATAAGGAGTTGGTATTTGTATCTCCTCTCTTTCCCTAAAAAGCAGCATTGATGTGTCTCACCAGGCTTCCACCCATCCATCATGTGCCATGCCGATAAGCGTGGGGGGTCATGTTTTGCCAACTCACTCGATCACCATAGTCGTGGATCAGCTCCGTGTTTCTGTCTCGACCACCAGGCTTCACTTCCAGTTCATGTATTCAGGCTAATGCCGGAGTCTCATCAGTATCTGCTTACTGAGTCCAGACTGCATTGATTATATCAAGCCCTTTGGGGTTAGCATGGCAGAGTGGATAAGAGTGCTTAAACTTCCAGTGTGCTGATGCCGAGGTTGTGGATTCAACCCCTACACCAGTCAGTTGGACTAAAATGTTGACTTCTTGTACTTGATTGGGTATGTAATTTACAAGTACCTCAGAAGTCGGAGTGGGTTCACCTGATGGCGGGGGACATAGTAATAGCGAAAGTTAATCCACATGGAAAAATCAGTCCAGTGCACTAGAAGTAGTCGCACGTGTTTGGACCATGCTTGAGTTCAAAGTGAGCCAACAAGCACAGACACACACACACAAATCAGTCTTGTCCTTGCTGCTTCTTATGACTTATTTTCTAGCTGATCTACATGTTAATTACCTTTAACCCCAGGATTTCCCCATGCATCCATCCATGTAAGTGATATAAAGTGTGACTTCTGACTGTTGTGTCAGTTATAAAAGAGAACAGATGGTGAAAATCAAAGAAAGCACAGCTGATGAATAATAACAAATAATCCCTGGCTTAGTTGAGCATCAATCATTGTTTTAGTGTATTGCCATTATGTGTCTATCATTTTCTCAGAACTGTCCGATTATGACACTCTTTGATTCAGTGCTACACCCAACATTTTATTTTAGCTTTTACAATTCAGACACCTGAGAGAGATGTTAGGGAGCAACCATCGCACTCTGAAGTTAATAAAGGAGTACTAAGTCACTCAAAAGCTTTGATTTTTTTCTTTAATCAATTGTGATACGGTCCATAATTCACAATCGCATGTCGTCACAGAAAAGATGCATGTTCTCCAAACTGTTGTAGGTGCTTGTAGAAAATTAGTATAGAATTGAGTGTAGTGGATATTAGAATAATAAAGGATACATCCATTATTCTATTACTAATGTTAGTTAGTCGACAGATCATCCTCATTGCACATCAAAACGTTCAGTCCATAAGTGCTAAGATTACACACACGCTGCAAAAAACACTCAAGGATTAATTTGCTCCTGCTTCACTTCAATTAATAAATAAATTTACAATGAAAGGACTAATATTTTAAAAGTTGTCCGTGGCTTGTAGATATCTTCTTTGTATTAGTTAGGATTGAAACCCATTGATTCAATATTAGGATTGAAACCCATTGTCAGTTACTGTTCAGTACTATTAGAAAACAGTATATTCATATATTCTGTCCTTGTCTCTCTTTTTATATGAATGCTGTTAGCATGCTGTGATCCCACTTAACCCCTCCCAAGTCAGTGCTACTAACATTTTAGACAGCATTATGCATGCCACACTAAATGTCTCGTCATCATGATCCCTGTCAGTTAGAGTAGGCATACATTCATCTCCACAGGCCTCAGTCCTTTGTGTTCTCAATAATGTTGTTGATATTCATCCATGCCATCATCACAGTCCAGTCTTCCTCTTCTGGTCACAATGTTTTCCAGTACCTTTCTTCTCACCACATTACTAAAGAATACTGTAGTCCTCCTCCTTATATCTGTGTATTCTATTTTCATTAGCCTTTTCCAGGTACTCATTGATAGTTACTTAGGCAGGCCAAAGTACTCACAATGTGTCTGTTGCCTTCAACACTTCCTAATCTCTTCATTCATGTTCCACAATTCCCTACCATAAACCAGAGCTAGTTCTATTTAACAATACCTTAACTTTGCAGAAGTATAGATAAGCCATTTCCACTGTAACAAACATCATCTATTCAACACTAAATTTACCAGCTCATTTGATCTAATATCACAACATTCATCTGTCATCTTCATTTTGTCATTACAAGTCAGCTGACATGAAGCATTTACCATCATTTCTTCCAGTTAAGTTTTATTTGTTTGTTTGTTTGGACATAGGTGAAAATATATGTGTCATTGATGCCTTCTGCCACCTGATTGGTTACTGGTTAAGTATGGTTGCATGAACATTGTATATTAAATATTACTCAGAGTATTAATAAAATGGAGGCTTGGTTTTGTCAGATCTGCATGGGGAGTAATCTTTGTATTGGATGGGATTGCAGGGGAGTCTGTGTGTGCTTTTTTGATTGCTCGTTTATGAATTTTGTTGTTTAAGAAGAGGATATTGCCTTGATATTGCTTTTTCCTGCCACACTATACTGGCATATGCCACACTTATCTGATTTACGTGACACTTGCCTGTCAGTGCCACACTTATCTATCATACACCACACTTGACTGGCATATGCCACTTGACTGGCATACGCCTCACTTAATTGGCACATGCCACACTTACCTGGCACTTGCCTCATTTACTTAACACATGTCGCACTTACCTGACATGTCACACTTAACCTGATACATCACACTTATCTGACATATACCACACTTACCTGACATGTCACACTTACCTGACACAGCACATTACCTAACATGTCAAACTTCCCTGACATATACCACACTTACCTGACAGGTCACACTTACCTGACATATGCCACACTTACCTGACATATGCCACACTTACCTGACATATGCCACACTTACCTGACATATGCCACACTTACCTGACATATGCCACACTTACCTGACATATGCCACACTTACCTGACATATGCCACACTTACCTGACATATGCCACACTTACCTGACACATGCCACACTTACCTGACACATGCCACACTTACCTGACACATGCCACACTTACCTGACACATGTCACACTTACCTGACATATGTCACACTTACCTGACATATGTCACACTTACCTGACATATGTCACACTTACCTGACATGTCACACTTACCTGACATATGTCACACTTACCTGACATATGTCACACTTACCTGACATATGTCACACTTACCTGACATGTCACACCTGACATGTCACACTTACCCGACATGTCACACTTACCTGACATGTCACACTTACCTGACATATGTCACACTTACCTGACATATACCACACTTACCTGACATATACCACACTTACCTGACATATGCTCATCTGACATATGCCATACCTTTCTGACAAGTCATGCTTATCTGACATATGCCACACCTTCCTGACATATACCACACTTACCTGACATGTCACACTTACCTAACATGTCATGCTTATCTGACATGCCACACCTTCCTGACATATACCACACTTACCTGACATACCACACTTACCTGACATACACCACACTTACCTGACATACACCACATCTCCCTGACATGTCACACTTACCTGAGATATACCACATCTTCCAGACATATACCACAATTACATGCATGTCATGCTTACCTGACATATGCCACACCTTCCTGACATATACTACACTTACCTGACATATGCCACACTTAACTGGCATATGCCACACTTACCTTACATTTCGTGCTTATCTAACATTTGCCACACCTTCCTGACATAAGACCAAGACCATCTGGTGTACATGCAGTGCTGCTTCAGTGGAAAACTAACAATCTTGTTAGCTTGACAGAATTGTGCATTTAGTTTTCTTGTTTGAAGAATTTATTTAATGATGGTCTTCTGTCATTTGGTGATTTGGTGTCCCTAGTACATATTTTCCCACTGTGTCTTCATCAACGCCCTCTCTTACTGCTGAATTCAGAATTCTATTACAATAACTCTTTCCGTTAATTTAGCTGTTCTTAGGTTTTAAATGAATCCTCATTTCTTGAGATGTGGTGTTGCTTAAGCAGCAAAGAGTGGGGCAGGCAGAAATGGGATAAAATGAACATGTATTTGGTCAGTTAAGTATCATCTAGACCCTCTACTCACCCTCATGCGAACCAGTTTCTCCAGATATGAATACTCGCATCTTCACTCTCTACCTGGTCCCAGACGGCCATCACCTCTTCACCTTTATCATAAAGTACCTCTGCCCAGAGTTGCAGCAGCCGCCATTGTATCTGACTAGTTCATTCCCTATACACCTGCATGTTCTAAGAACACATTATTAAAGATACATGTAAAATTATACATGTATTGAAAAGTATAGAAGAATTTTGTAGTCTTGGCTTGGTTCACAATATGAGACATAAAGGTCTGCTGTTGGAAATACTGGTGGGAAAAATCCAGGATTAAAGTAAAACAGATGCCCAAGAAATAGCTACAGACAGGCATGAAAGTGCAGTGGGACACAGACTTAATGCTGAGCTGAAGAGAACTGCTGACAGCTGGAGACTGAAGTGCCATGATCAGATTATTTCAACACCAGTGTTTGGACTGACTACTGTGAAATCTCAGTATAATACATACATATGAAAACTCATGTTTGCCCACTGAAACTTGGCTGCATCTGTTGCATGGTTGTAAAGGGATGTAAAAAGGAAAATGACGACTACGTAAAGATGAAACAAAGTTGATAATAATTCATTCAGTAGCATGTTTTTTGCAGAACCTCACTCCCATAACAACCTTGCTGAGAACTTCTTGGTCATAAGCAAGATGTCACGCGTCAGATATACTTATGTGGAGATAATCTGCCACATCTTGCACCCATCTTCTCTTTGGCCTTCCTCTTCCTCTTTTCCCGGGCATATACCCCTCCATTATTGTTCTCTCCAAACTTTCATGATGTTTCAAGTGACCAAAATATTTCAATTTTCTTTGTTTTATCATCTTTAGTAGCCAACCTTCTTCAGTATTCAGATCTTGTCGTATGGATGCATTTGTTCTTTTCTGTATCTAAGATATTCTTAGAACCTGTATATAACATTTATATGAAAATGCATTTGTGTGCTGTTCAGCTTTTTCGGTAAGTGTTCAGGTCTCACAGGCATATGGTACAATGGGAAAGATGCATGCTCTTAAAAATCTAACTTTTGTAAGTCTATCTGTCCAGTGCCACAATTTATTCAGTTGTTTTAGTTTTTGAAGTGCAATAGATATTCGTCTATAACATTTATATTCAAAGACATAGGGTGATTCAGTCTGAAGTCTTTATGAATAATTTGTCTTCTTCTTATAGTCCTCGCAGTGAGGTGTTGGTAATCATGTCTATCCACAGCCTTCTGTCTCGTGTGCTGCCAATCATGTTATAATAATTACAGGTCACAAATACTGTTTTCCAATCACAAACATTTGGAAAACTGACCTACCATTCCTTAAAAGTTAATTTAACAGCTGTGTGAGACAAAAGGAGTAAACATGAATATGCAGAGAATATTTTATAGCAACATTCGGAAATTTTAATGTGTATATTTGTCTGTGGTTTTGTTTACACACACATGATCTTTGGGACAAAACGTTTAAATAAAGGCAGATGGATTATATTGTATTTTACATGGACTGTTTTGTTGGAAGCAGATTGTAGAAACAATGCCACAAACTGATGCCGTGACCGAGTTCCTTCAGAAACTGGACAGCTTTTATGAAATGGTTGAAGACAGCGAGAACCATAATACACTGAAGATGGTGGATAAACCAAGGGTCAATGGATCCATTGGCTCCAATCTTGGTTCTGAAAATGGTAAGATGTTGGATGTTGTTGAATGTTTGATGTCATGTAGGGTGATTCAGTCTGAAGACTTTATGAAAAAGTTGCTCTTCTTTTTATAGTCCTTGCTGTGAGGTGTTGGTGATCATGTCTATCCACAGCCTTCTGTCTCGTGTGCTGCCAATCATGTCTAATACTGATGTTCCTCCATGCCATGATGTCAAACTGTCCAATCAGATTTGCCTTTCTCATGACATGCTCAAAGAATCTGGTCTATCTTCTTCTGATGAGGGTAACCAGTTTTCTTTGTGATCTTCTTCATTGCTATTTCTATCCATTCATGGTGTTCTCATAGTTCTTCTATAAAATCCTACCTTTAGATTCCACATAATTCTTTATTTATCTGCTAATTGCCAATGATTCACTTCCATATATCAGGCTGGTCTTAATATAATTTGTAATAACTCTTCCTCACCTCGGTTGACAAAGATAAATTGTAGAGAATATTTTTCATCTTCTAAAATCCATGAACATGTCACTCCAAACACACATCTAACTTTGTGACTGGCCCAGATACATGTTCTTCGGAAATAAATATGGTCATTTCACCTTGTATTTCTCGTTCACTTGTTTCATCATCATCATCATCATCATCATCATCATCATCATCATCATCATCATCATCATCATCATCATCATCATCATCATCATCATCATCAAGAAACTAACTTCTGGACTCCATTTCAAATCAAGGACACTCTGCATCAATGAAAGATAATACCGACTGGCATATTAGATTTAGATGCATTATTTGTTATTAAGATGTTTGAATAAATAATTACTCAACTAGAGTGAATTCAGATATAGCTTATTAAAAGAATTTTGAGAATATCATGAATTCTATAGCATATGCTGGGGTATTGACAGCTGCAGGTGTTACAAGATCACTGGGATGCAGAGGTGTTTCCAAGGCACCAGGGCCAGGTTCTATACTGGCCAAGACCTACTAACACGTCCTCTCTGTGCGTCCTGGGCACCAGGTACCTTCGGGGTTCTGGCTAACGTAGTAGGATTGCTGATTCTTCCGAAGTCAGAGGGTATCTGCCTGCATGGTGAGGAACCACCAGTCTGCACACCAATAAGCCAGACATGGGACAACGGATACTCACGCAGACCTCAGTCCGGTATGACATCACACTGATATTGGACAACAGGATGTCGTCATCCGACATACAGGACTTCACGCTGGAGTTCACAGCCAGCGAATGCAAGCAAGCAACAAGTTCACTCATCAGAACCAAAATGCAAATAAAATATATAGGGCATATCGATAGAAGAGGTTAAAGTTAGTTGCAGATCATTTACAGGATGTCACTATCAACCCTAGCATGTTTTCGCTGTCATTTATTTTTTAGGCAAGTGCACATTCAGTTGTTTACCATTGTTTCTGATACCATTGTTAAAAATCAACACAAGCTTCCAAAATCACCTGCAGCTGATTTTGAATGTGGTATGTAGGATTGTGAGTCGTGTGAGGCGATGCCAGCAGAAGAGGTGGATTAGAGAAATTCGCCTTACATGGGGAAATACTAGACAAGAGCGGCAGAGGAAGACGGAGTAAAGATGTATATGGAAAGCTAAAACCCTAGGCAACATATAATAATAAATACAACACCACCTTCATCAAAATGTCAGATGTACAGTGAGGAGTGGAGAGTCCTCAGCAGTGATATCTACTTCAGATGAGGCACTTTAGGAAGACATAATCCGCACACAAACATTAATGTCGTAAGCTTGATGATTGTGATTGTATTGCTTGTTACAGGCGATGAAGGTGACCTGCCTGCCTCCTACAGAGTCACGCAGCTTCTCAAGCACGATGTCAAATGCTGGAAGGACAACTCCGGTTTTCTTTCTGCAGGCAGCAATGTTACAAATGGTAGTCATTGTTTTAGTTTCTACAGAAAACATTAGGGTACTGCAGTAGTTTAGGATCTAGCATATTCACTGTATTTAGGATGGGCAAGAGGGGTCCTGGGTTAAAATATTCCTCGAGGCAGGGTGTTTTTGTGACCATATGGCGCCAAGCAGGGTCAACCCAGCCTGATGTAAAAAACAAAGTCAAGGACAGATCTGCAAGGTGTGGCGGTCAGAGTGAGACGGACTGTATCATTCATTTACTACTATTGGTCAAGGTCATATGGTCACCAATACCAACTGTTCTTCTTCTTCTTCTGTTCTTCTTCTTCTGTTCTTCTTTTTCTTCAGCGTTCCGAGCCATTGAGGTTCTTTGCTGCAGATACAATCTGTCTCCATTTGTCTCTCTGGTTGACCTTCTCTTGCCAGTCGTTGATTCCAAGTGCTTGTAGGTCTGTATATATATTATCTCTCCACCGTCTTCTTAGTCTACCTCAGGGTCTACGGTCATTTATTTCCTGAGTATAAGCGAGTTTTGTTTCCCTATTATTTTCCATTCTTTCTATATGCCCCAGCCGGGAATACCAACTGTATGTGGGAAAATTCTTAGCAAGAGAAGGTTGAACCCCATACCCTGCCATCACTGCCCTGAAAGTGTAAGCCCAAACACATTAACAGATTCAGTGCCAAATAAAATTTAGGTTTGGACCAAACTAAACTGGAGGCGGGAAAGAGGAGGTTCGGGTGTGTCAAAGTTGTAACTTAAAGGTTGTTAGTATGATAGCAGACATGTTGTATTATATATCACATTAAAGGTTATTGCATAGAGAAAACTGCTGTATTGATATTTTAACTACAGTTTGATTTATAAGTCCATGGCAGTTACGGGAAGTTCAAATAGGATGATTTATCATCCTGTGGCACTTAATCAGTTAAGTCTCATGGCCAACAGATGGCATTTGCTATCATTTACATGTTTGAGTTGAAATTGATTGAAATTGAAATTGATGCAAACAGAAAGACATGATAGTTTAAAATTACCTTGGTAGACAATTGAAATTATTGTGAATATGTGTGCTGTATATTTCAGCTTGTAGGATTAGTCTAATTACTTCTTTTTTTTAAATGTTGCATATTCTTTACAGGTCATAGCAGTCAACACCAGCATTTCTCAGCTGCTGTTGATGTAATAGGCAAGTTTTTATGTTCATTAGTTTGCCATTGCTTTCTGAGCGACCGGCTCCCATACCAACACGTTATAACACAACGCGACACGGTCTGCTGCACAAATTGGTCGTGGCTGCGTTTCTAACGCCTGGTAAGCGGCTCACGAACTGCGTTCACAAGCCTTTGGCCACGGAGACCGATGATTACTTTATGTTATGTGATTTCTACAGTATGTACGTCATGAGATGTAGTAAACTATCCAGGCAATAAGTCATGCTATCTATTGTTTGTGTCTTTGTTACTGAAATTTATTTGTTTGATTGGCAGCATGATTGTGTTATTCAGAGTATGCCTTTGAAAATAACAAATTCTGTTCTTCTGAAGGTCACGGCCTTAGATTTGAGCATAATGGAAATGGCAGTTCATTTGAGCACATTGGGTCTGATGATGATGATGATGAGGATGATGATGATGAGGATAATGATGATGATGGTAGAGACGAATATGACAGACAGAAAAATGAGTCACCGGAAGAAAAACTTACTCCTGGCAGCGGTAGTTGTGAAGGGTGGGAGCAGGTGGATGAATCCAGGCTGTCTGTCAGTCATTCAGAGTCAACTGGTGAAAGCGAGTCAGAGAGTGAAGAATTTTGTGACACATCTGACGATCCTGTAGAGGTAAGCTGTAATGCTTGTGGTATGATTTCAGTCTAACGCAGATTCACAATATAATATTGTCCCTTGTATTTAGGTCGCATATTATTTTGTTCAAGCTGGGTTTGTATGGAGCAACTTTCATTGCATATGTTAATTGCATATGGATACCTATGTGGCGCTCTGTCTCTGTGTATATTTCACACAAGGAGAACATCAGCACGGTGCACAAACTGTGTGCTGTCAGCCAGGATCCAGAAGTGTGCATACCAGAATCACACATGCTTTAAATATTTTTTGTTGGTTAAGTTAGTTGCATATCTTTTACAGTCAACCCCAGAATATTTTGGCTATTTGTGATCTCCTGGCAAGTTTACGTTCAGCAGTTTGCGATTGTTTTCTGAATAACCGGCACTCATACCATTTTATGTAAACCAATGAAAGGCGGTCTGCCGCCAAATTTCTCCCAGCTGTGTTTTGAACGCGGTATGCGGGATTGTGAATTGTGAATTGCCACAGAGCTGGTATTTGTAGGTTAGTTAGTTGCATATCCTTTACAGGACATCCAAGTCAACACTAGCATTTTTTGGCCGTTTGTGATCTCTTGGGAAGTTTACGTTCAGTAGTTTGCCATTGCTTTACGGTCACCCATACCATTTCATAAAAAAGCAGTGCAAGACTGCCTGCTGCCAAATTGCCCGCAGCTGTGTTTCGAACACAGTGTGCAGGATTATAAACTGCGTCAACAACCCCTTTGCCACAGAGCCTGCCTATTTGTGGGTAGGTTTTCTGATTTCAACTGTTCAGCTGCTGTTTTAGTTCAACAGTGAGAGCAGTTTTAATGTGCATGGCTTGTACCTGGCTCTTGCAAGTTGTTTTTGCCCTTATCCAAGAAGGCCAGAGCATTATACTCTGTTATCTATAACTTGGTAGTTAGAGGTTTGGTGGAAAAAAAGGAGGGGGGGGGAAAGGTATTTTACTCTGTTATCTATAACTTGGTAGTTAGAGGTTTGGTGGAAGAAAGGGGAAGGGAATGAGGGAGAGAGAGCATTATACTCTGTTATCTATAACTTGGTAGTTAGAGGTTTGGTGGAAGAAAAAAAAAGGGGGAGGGGGAGAGTATTCTACTGTTATCTATAACTTGGTAGCTGGAGGTTTGGTGGGAGAGAGAGAGAGAGAGCATTTTACTCTGTTATCTATAACTTGGTAGCTGGGGATTTGATGGAAGAGAGAAAGAGAGAGGGTGAGCGAGAGTGAACGTGAGAGAGAAAGTGAGAAAGAGAAAGGGAAAGAGAGCATTTTACTCTGTTATCTATAAATTGTTGGCTGGAGGTTTGGTGGTGGAGAGAGAGAGAGAGAGAGAGAGATTTACTGTAATTACTTTATGCACATTCTTTCTCCAGCTGGCCATCCCTGCTTCTCCTCAATCGTTTGTCAGTTGCCTTCCACCTCTGGCAGAACAGTTGATAGAAAAGTCCTCAACTCCAACTCCTTCTAACGGAGGCAAGTCTGTCCACTTCAGCCCACGAACTAGCATCATTGAGGTTGACGCATCAGATAACCTTGTTGTCAATACTCCTCAGAGAGATTCACAAGCAGGTGACGTGCCAGATAATGTCCAGTTGGCAGACACTCTGCCCACCGAGGCCTTATCTGACCCAGACCATACTGATGATATGGACATTTTGATATGTAGGGGTGGAGATGAGCAGGGCAGGGACAGGAGGAGGACAGTGGGAGGGCAGGGGGCAAGAGATGGAGCCGGTTCAGCAAACAGGGACTCTCGGGGGAGTAGTGGTGAGTTTGAAACTTATTTTGTGTAATAATGGTGTATCTCAGAGTATTTGTGATGAGCATGAAACTTATTTTATGTACACAACAGCCACAAACAAAAGGGTGCAAGATTTATTGCCTGGCATATTTGCTGATCTCATCAGGTTGTACACACCACTACAACTTTAAGACTACCAATTACGACACAACATATTCATCATTGTCCGATTATTCACATTCACTAGCGCCATGGGTTGTAGTTATTATGCCTATTTGAATCACATTATAACAAACTATCGTCTGCCAAGACGGCCAGGTGCCAATGTAGTATGTAGTATAGTGTGTGTATTCATCACTGCACCAGGTTTTTAACCCATCTAGCTTGGCCATTACTACAAAGAATAAATGTAATATTAGAATATTAATGGTAGTATCATAGTAGTAGAGATGAATGGGAATCCTATCTGTGTAGTTATGGCAATCTTAGGTTGATCGTGGTGTGTGTAAAACTTATTCTGTTTAGTAATGCAATCTCATAGTAGTAGTGGTGAGTGTGAAACCTATTCTGTTTAGTAATGCAATCTCATAGTAGTAGTGGTGAGTGTGAAATCTATTCTGTCTAGTAGTGGTAATCTTAGAGCGATAGTGATGAGTGTGGAACTTATTCTATGTAATAGAGTGATAATGGTGAATGTGAAACTTATTCTGTGTAGTAATGGTAATCTTAGAGTGATAGTGGTGAGTGTGAAACTTATTCTGTGTAGTAATGGTAATCTTAGAGTGATAGTGGTGAATGTGAAACTTGTTCTGTGTAGTAATGCTAACCTTAGTTAGAGTGATAGTGGTGAGTGTGAAACTTATTCTGTGTAGTAATGGTAATCCCGGTTTAGTATGTGTGAGTGTGAAAGCTATTGTGTGTAGTAATGGTAATCTTAGAGTGATAGTGGTGAGTGTGAAACTAATTCTATGTAGTAATGGTCACTCCCTATAACACCATTCTCTCCAGGCCGAGATGATCCATCTGTTCGTCTACATTATACACATAATCCAAAAGAGCCCCGAGCACATCTGCCTTATGCTTCAGTACTCCACCAAAAGGTGCAAACCCAGCCAGTCTGTCCACCTGCTCATTTCCCACCACACCAGCGTGTCCTGGGGAGAAGATCCAACAGATACTCTCAGTTTTATTGTTAGTCTGCCAGAAAGACTCTGGATTCTTTGCCAGCTTCCCTGCCTCATGCCCAGGACATATTTGATTCCCTCTTGTCTTATTGTAGGGTTGAATGGTCCCTGCCTCATCTTGCAGGAGTCTTACCTTCCATTACTGTTCTTGTTAGAGCACTGTGACATTTGATGTGTCCAAACTATTTGTAGAATGAATATGTTTATGAGCTAGCTTTCTTTGATCTTCATCACAGCGTGTCAGAAAGACTGTCAATCCTTCACCATTTTCTTTGCCTCTTGCCCAAAGCATCTTTAGTATCTTGTGCCCATAAGCCAGATTTCTTTGATTTTCAGATCTTGTAGAACGTCAGTATTTTCTTCTTCTTCATCCACAGTATTCTAAGCACTTTCCTGCAATACTTCAGTTCAACAGTCTTGATTTTCTTCTGTAATGTTTGTGAAATTGTCCATGATTCACATTCATATATTGCCATAGGAAAGATGCATACATTTACACACATAATTTTAGTTATGTATTGATCATAGACTATACATTTACATATATAATGTTAGTTATGTATTGATCATAGACTATACATTTACACACATAATGTTAGTTATGTATCGATCATAGACTATACATTTACACACATAATGTTAGTTATGTATTGATCATAGACTATACATTTACACACATAATGTTAGTTATGTATTGATCATAGACTATACATTTACACACATAATGTTAGTTATGTATTAATCATAGACTATACATTTACACACATAATTTTAGTTATGTATTGATCATAGACTATACATTTACACACATAATGTTAGTTATGTATTGATCATAGACTATACATTTACACACATAATGTTAGTTATGTATTGATCATAGACTATACATTTACACACATAATGTTAGTTATGTATTAATCATAGACTATACATTTACACACATAATGTTAGTTATGTATTAATCATAGACTATATATTTACACACATAATTTTAGTTATGTATTGATCATAGACTATACATTTACACACATAATGTTAGTTATGTATTGATCATAGACTATACATTTACACACATAATGTTAGTTATGTATTGATCATAGACTATACATTTACACACATAATGTTAGTTATGTATTGATCATAGACTATACATTTACACACATAATGTTAGTTATGTATTGATCATAGACTATACATTTACACACATAATGTTAGTTATGTATTGATCATAGACTATACATTTACACACATAATGTTAGTTATGTATTAATCATAGACTATATATTTACACACATAATTTTAGTTATGTATTGATCATAGACTATACATTTACACACATAATTTTAGTTATGTATTGATCATAGACTATACATTTACACACATAATGTTAGTTATGTATTGATCATAGACTATACATTTACACACATAATGTTAGTTATGTATTGATCATAGACTATACATTTACACACATAATGTTAGTTATGTATTGATCATAGACTATACATTTACACACATAATGTTAGTTATGTATTGATCATAGACTATACATTTACACACATAATGTTAGTTATGTATTGATCATAGACTATACATTTACACACATAATGTTAGTTATGTATTAATCATAGACTATATATTTACACACATAATTTTAGTTATGTATTGATCATAGACAATACATTTACACACATAATTTTAGTTATGTATTGATCATAGACTATACATTTACACACATAATTTTAGTTATGTATTGATCATAGACTATACATTTACACACATAATGTTAGTTATGTATTGATCATAGACTATACATTTACACACATAATGTTAGTTATGTATTGATCATAGACTATACATTTACACACATAATGTTAGTTATGTATTGATCATAGACTATACATTTACTCACATAATGTTAGTTATGTATTTATCTTAGACTAAGGGGAGCTGAGTGGTCTTGAGGTATGATGCCCACCTCGAGTGCTGGAGGTCCCGGGTTTAAGCTCTGGCGAGTACCGGGAATTTTTTTTCACGTGGACTTCTAGTAAAAAACATTTCCCCTGGTCTCTGGGTAGTTAAATCAAACGCCCGTGTGTATTGTTGTGCACATAAAAAATCCCTTGGCAGTTGGAAAGGGAAATAGTAGCCTAACGGTGTTGCCCGGGCAAAATTTTGAGTTAAAAATCTACCCAAAATATTTCAGGATCCTCGCCGGTGCTACAGAGTTCATGCACTGAGCTAAGTTTCTCCGGACTCATGATTAAGTTAGGAGTAGAACGGAGCACTTATGGGTTACACTCGTGTGCCATGATGCTGATCCGTTGGCTAAACTAAACTAAATTAAACTGATCTTAGACTATGCATTTACACACGTAATGTCAGTTATATATTGATTGTAAACTATACATAAGCACACTTAATGTTATATAGTAATCTTAGGCCGTATGTTTACATGTATATGTTAATTTGGTATTGAGGGGAATAATTTATGAAAGAAAGTCATGTTTACCCTATCTTGTTCCATTGTCTCACTTCCACGTGTTTCATGACCTTTGACATTACACATTAGGAGGAGCTGGAGGAAGTAATTCAGGAGGCGGGCGGCCAGCGTGACTTCTTCTCTGGACCAGGGGGTGGCGGTGGCTGGAGAGGGGCTGGGAGTGGTGGCAACATGAGCCCCATGGACTTGAACGAGCAGATTGTGGTGACTCTGTTGCGACTTCAGCACGACATGAGTGGTGTGCTGAACCGGCTGAACAGCCTTGAGGCTCTGGTCAAAGAGGGAAAGAAGGTGAGTTTGTATTATCTTCATGAGTCTCAGAAGTTCATAGCAGTTGTTATTTGGTGGAAATAACAGCAATAAAATAAGTGTATTACTTTTACAAAGGACAAATATATGCACCTTGTTAAACAAAACATTGGACTGTCAGGGTAACTGGCGTGATAATTGCCTGAAAGAGGCTAAGGAAAGTAAAACATTATATACAACTATAAGACAATAGAACATTATATGCAAATATTAGACAATAGAACATTATATAAAAATAAAAGACAATATAAAATTATATACAGTTATAAGACAGTAGAATATTATATACAACTATAAGATAGTAGAACATTATATACAACTAAAAGACAATAGAACATTATATATAACTATAAGATAGTAGAGCATTATATACAACTATAAGACAATAGAACATTAAATACAGCTGTCAGACAAAGACAGTCATTATTCTTCGGTCATATAATGAGAAGAGAAGCACTGGAAAACATTGTGACAACTGGAAAGATCAGTGGGAGAAGAGACAAGAGGCAGACCAAGAGAAATGTTGCTGGATGAACAGATGGTAACAATAATAATAAATAAATTGTCCCAAATCAGTTTCCTGCTATGGGTCTGATGTGGTAGTGCCGTCACAGTTTGTTGACCTGGGAGCATAGGGGAATAGGTCATCTGTGCTTCCCTCAACTTTGGCTAGTAATGAGCCCAGGCATCAAACTTGCAACCGACCGTACTCATGACCTTACCAGTGCAGTTCCCTATCAAATTCGCTAGTGCACCCACGGAAAGATGGTGGCTTGGAGGAATATCATCAACACGAATCTGTGGCGAGACATGCATGTCTATGCCAGTTGATAGGGCACATGATGATGATAATGCTGGTGTGGGGGGGGGGGGGAACTAAATACTTTGTCAGATTTCTTTCGTACACTCTTTATATGTTTATTAACTGAAGTGGTGGGATAAAAACATTCATCTTCATTGTCTTTATTTTTATGATTGGTGTGTACTCAATGGCCTGTATCATCTTTATGCTGGTCAACTGTGCCTCTTCTCCAGGAACCATGCCTTCCAGCACTGTTCTTTCCAAGCCTCTGTGATGTTCAGTAGGTCCCAAAAATATATATAATCAATTAAAAAATATATTGAAACAGTATTTAGAGCTTACAGCACAATTCCAACAAAAGCATTTGTGCACACGTATTAAGAGTATGCATTTTTCCTGTACTAACATATAGATAGGAACCATGGGCCATTTCACAAATACTGAAGAAGTGTATCGGAGCTTTTGAACTTACATGATATTCTTAGAATACCATGGACCAAGAAGAAGACAAATATTGATATTCTACTGGGTGAAGTTTGCTTCCCTGGAAATATTGTGAGGGGAACAAAATGTATTCACGAGCAGATACATCTAGTTGCTTGGTGTTGGATGTGTGTGGAGAAAATAAACCTTAAACAAATGATTGCTAAAGTCAGACACAGTGACATTCTGAGATTTACTTACTGGAACCTGGCTGTCTTAACAGACAATAGTTTGTTACTAGTACTTCAAGATAAGGCATAAAAACCTCTTCATTGCACAAAGCCTGGGCTGAATTGTAAAGATCATGTGTAGCTTGAGCCCTCTCTTGGCCTACCTAGTTTACTTCAGAAGAAAGGTAACACCAATATGTCTGAAAGAAGACAAGCTGCAGAAGCTGCCAGATCAGCAAATCAATGCTCTAACTGTCGCCTGTTGGAGTTTCGATCCTAGACCAGGTGCCTTGACATTTAGTCTTTAGGTTGCATTTCCTCGTACCAGGATAAGGTTTGTTCGGCACTAACAGAAAGCAAATAGTACCATATACTGTCATATGGTAGCTTGGTCATATCTGTCTAAGACCTGACTGAGATATATGGGTGCATAACTAGATGCGATGAACTCATCTAGGGAAGGGAGCTATGAAGATGTAGAGCACAAACATGAACATTTGCACACATGAACAGACACATGCAAGTTACAGATGTTTAGTGTTTAGTTTAGTTGACGGATCATCACGGCACATGGGTGTAACCCATAAGTGCTCTGTTCTATTCCTAACTCAAGCCTGAGTCTGGAGAATCTCAGCTAAGTGCACAAACTCCGTAGCACCGGTGAGGATCCTGAAATACTTTGGGTAGATTTTTAACTAAAAATTTTGCCCGTGCAGCGCTACTCTCTTTCGATTTCCAACTTCAAAGGGACTTTTTACATGCGCAACAATATACACGGGCGTCCGATCTCACTACCCAGAGGCCAGGGGAAATTTTATAACTAGAAGTCCTTGTGAAACAATCCCGGCCCTCACCGGGGCTTGAACCAGAGACCCCCCAGCATTCAAGCCGGACACCATACCTCGAGATCACTCAGCCCCTTGCAAGTTACAGAAACATTTCAGGTGTTTTTTAAAACTGTTTCATGATATGAGAGTTTGCCTTGATTGGCTCCAGTGTTTTCTCTTTCTATGGGTTTTCATGTACCTTTACAATGTGAAGATAAGTTTTGGAGACCCTTAGAGATCATCATCAGAGCTGTGGAGTTCGTGCTCTGTGCAAGAATTTCCACAGCTGGTTAGCTGTTCTCTGAAGAGAGACCGAGCTATATAGGATACAACTCAGTGCAATGACGTTGATCCTCTTGTCCCTGTTTCCTCCTTTTTGTTTAGCTATTCAGCTATGAGTGTTTCAAAAAGAGCAGGTAAAAGACCCATTCACACACCTTGTGTCATATTCGATATATGGTGCTAGCACCGTACTTTTATAGACCATCAGGGCTCAGTGAGTGACGTGGTCTTCTGTATCACACTGACCAACATTACTTCCCTGGAAGGCCCCTAGTTCCCATTTTTAGGCTTGGTTGACCTGAGAGCCCAGATCAGTTGAACACAAAAACTTAGCTCGATTGTGATTCAAACACAAAACCACCAGGCAAGCTTCTAGCCTCTGCGCTACCACAGTTCCCAGCTATGATTTTTATTATTATAAAACAATTACAATATGGAAGAAAATAAAACAAAACAATCACTTTGTAATATTGGCCAAAATACTGGCCTACTGCCCTTTATGAGGTAAATTATGTAATTTCACCAGGACATGAGGGGTTACAGCGTATCTCAAATAGCTTTGTCTCAAATGGTCATGACACTTCTAAAAAGTTAACTCATTCTTTCCCTACCATGTTGTTAGCAACTATTGCTACCTAACATGTACACACTAGACTATTGGGTTATGTTTGTTTGGTGATGCATGTGTGTTGACATCAAGTATTTATTTCTTAGTGTCATTAATTTATTCAATCACTGCATTCACAGGAGAAAGATAAGACAGTCAAGATAAAAAAGGTAATTCTTCACCTCCTTCTTTTCTTCCTCATCGTTGTTCATCTGATACTTTTTGTGTTGAATTAAGTTGTGTAGTTTATAGCAGAACTGTAATATTTGTGTCTCTAGGCCTATCCCTAACTTTTTCCGCTCTTCTTTAATGAGAAAGTTGAGAATCCTGTAAGGTACATGAAGATAGCGGAGAATGCCATTAGGTTGGCATGAAATGGAATATTGCTTGGACAGCAAATCCATTATGTGGAAAGTCTCTATCAAAAGCTCCTGTGTGGATGTCACTGCATTCTTCTGGTTTCTGGAGGAACAGCCTATGGTGAATGGAAGGCACAATATACAGAAGTGAGGCGAAGCAGCCATGTGCAGGACGTGACGATTCCTTGGGTGAGCCCAGTACCAGAGCGCTGTGTGTCAGCTCTGCAATTATGGAAGCCTCCTTGGATGGCGGGGAATGCCCATGGTCTGCCCCTGCCTTCCCTTGAGGTCTGACCGGGATGTCTTTGGCTGTTATAAATGGGCCAGCTGGGATGGGGGATCACACCACAACAGTGAGAGTCAAATGTCCTACGAAACACATGGGAAGGTAACCCGCCTAACAAATGCCTGAAGAAGTCGGATGTGTCGGCTGAAAGGTTCAAATATCGCAGCTCTGCTGTAAACAGGCACAACACAATTACGTCTAAAACAACATTCCAGACGAAAGCAGCAGAAGAAGAATGCCATTAGGTACATGAAGAAAGTGGACAATACTATAAGGTACATGAACAAAGTTGAGAATACTTTCTGTACATGAAAAATGTTGAGAATGCTGTAAAGTTCATGAAGAAAGCAACAGGAAAAGAGCATATTTAGAGGAAATAATTAGCAGATTATGGGATCAAAATAACAGCAATTATATCTAATTTAGGGAATCAAGTCACCTAACATCTACCACGCGGCTAGAAAGAAAGAAAGAAAGAATGTTCTAGAAATATTATGCAGCTGATGAACATAAAGACCTCACTTAATCTGTCATGTACCACTTGTTGAATTGAGGTCACATGTTCAATAAAGAAAATGCTTTTCACATGTTGTATTACATGAACAGTAAACAAATGCTTAATTTTACTGAAGCTGTCACCATCATCATCATCATCATCATCATCATCTTCTACTTTTGCTGTCAAGCGTTGTTGGGAAGTGACCTATTAAATGTTATGCTTTAGCTTTATGTGCTCCCATACGTGTACAGTTCTATGGATTTTTGTCTTTTTACTGTTCTCAGACCTGGTGGCCATTTCCTGATCTTTCAGTGAAGTCAGCACTGATTATTTTTGTGTGGCCATTGCTGGTCCATTGTGTCATCACATACATCAGCCACAGAAGAAGGTACTGATTCTTAGTTTTCTCTTATTATTGCTCCTGTTGTGTTGTATTGTTGCTACTGTTTGCGTCTTATTTTTGCTACTGTTTGGGTCTTATTTTTGCTCATGTTTGCGTCTTATTGTTGCTTCTGTTATATCTTATTGTTGCTCCTGACAAGATAGAAAACAAAACAGCAAAAAGCTGTCAATTGCAGTGATATAAAAGAGTGTTGAAGTGGTATGTAGAACCTATATTCTTAAATGCATGTGAATCATGGATGACAAGCTGACAAACATCTAATGGCAGTGGAAATGTGGTTTCTGAGGTAAATGCTAAGAAAACCATGGACAGGCAGAAAAGCCACATGAGACAGTCCTTAAAGAAACAAATGAATTGGTTAGAGAATTAGATGTCAATCAAGATTTTCTGGGCATGTTATGAAGAGAAATAAACTTGAAAACTTAGCAACAACTGGCACAATTTATGGAAGGGCAAAGAGCTAAATCCCTGAATGGCTTGGTCGCTTGGCATAATCGGAACAAGAGAAGAGACCTGATCCAAGGCTGGTGATCATGTGAGATGGCGAAGCATGACTGCCCATACTTATCAGCTTCAGCAGACAGAACCTGCTATCCTAGGGTGGAATGGCTGCTGGCATAAAAGCTGTTATTATGAATGAAACACCTACCCACAGGTAGATAAGGCCTGTTATCTTGGATGAAACATCTACCCACTTTAGAGTCTGTTATCTTAGGTGGAATACCTACCCACAGGTAGATAGAGCCTGTTATCTTGGGTGGAATACCTACCCACAGGAGGGGGGGGGGAGCCTGTTGTCTTGGGTAGAATACGTACCCACAGGTAGATAAGAGTCTATTACCATAGAAAAGATGGAGGAACAACATAACTGAAGGAATAAACATCCCGGGGGTATGAGGTGGATTCCAGAGTTCTTTCTTGAACTCTGTTCATATCCTCATGCTGCGAGGCAGATAGGAAAAGAAGTGGAAAAAATAAGAAGAATACTCCAGAGCACACTTGGAAAACTGTTGTTAGATACAAACAGATTACCTTCCATTGTCAGTGGCGAAGTCGTCAAGCCCACAGCATCATGCTCTGAAGGTAATGGGGTCATTTTCAGACAGCATCATTCAAATCATGCCTGCAGTTTTTCCACAGACCACTGGAGATATACATAGTTTGTGCTCTGTGCGGTGCTCTTGACAGATGGCTTGTCATACAACTGAGAAAGACCCAGCCACGTGGGCTACAGTGAAGTTGATGCTCTCGTCTTGAATTTTATACCATACAGATGAGCAAATATTTGACCTTGGATGTGGTAGCCTTGTGGCTACTTGCTCACCTGCCGGCCCAGTGGTCATGAGTTTGACCCACATTGGGGCAGGTTTGAATTATGGCCCCCATAACGACCCAGATTAAAATGGGTACCAGGAAACATTTTGGAAGGCAAAGGCAGAAGGCGTGATGTTGACCACATAACCCACTGAGTGTCGATTAGTGTGAAAAATATGTGTCTAGCATTATATACCCAATTTGTCTTCAGATGTGTAAAATGGTCCTTTACTTACTTAAAAAATAAAAAGATCCAGTACAAAATCTGGGAAGTAAAGATGGCCGACATGGTACTGATCACATGACCCAGCAAGTGCTGATTGGTCAATACAAATATGGGTCTAGCAACATGTGACCAGTACGCCTGTTGGCTTGTGAAAGAGTCCTTGAGTAGTGAAACCATACACAGGAGCAGGTGGAGTGATTGACTGTCTGTCTTTTTTTCAGAAAGCTCAAGAGGTAGTTGCTGACGAAAGCTGCAATGGCTGTTAATAATCAGACGAATCAACAATATATTGGCTAGGTGCTGGTGGACTTTAAACAATGCTACATTCCAGAAGTCTGTTAAATTAACATATCGGTGGTAATGTTGTATAGTATTGTGTATTCTGTGGTGATTCTTCAGGGGATGATTAGTGTCAGATTGTGTGTGTGTGTGTGTTTGTGGTTTCCCCACTCAAGAGAAAAGAAGTTTTACAGAATTTTGAATTTCATCTAGTTTTGTTATAAAGGATTCATAATGGTTACACTTCTAAAGCAGGGGTGGGGAATGTTCATCTGGCGGCCCATATGAGGCCCGCAAAATCATTTGGTCTGGCCTTGCCAAGACACCTTGAATTCTATCAACCTGACAACAGCTGTGATGAATTTCCAACTTTAAGGAGCCATGGGTTCAAATATGCATCTGTGTTTGGGACAACCTACTGCTGCAAACAGTCCGTTTCAAAACTGACCATCGCAAAGAGCCGACTGCACCAGACTGACCAATACAAACTTGGAAGTTGGGAGTAGCGCCATCATCAACACCAGCTAACATCACATGCCTCACCAGAGGGAAGCAGTTCCAGCCTTCACATTAGGGGTCAGTTAATTAACTGTTCAACTGCCATGAAGTGACTTCCCTTGTCTGTCATGGGCTTATACATCGTGGAGATGTTGTCATTGTATCATAATACTATAACAACAACTTTAAAATCATAAGTTGACACATCCCTACTTTCTATTTTTCGCCATCCATTTTTGTTTGATCCAAACCTACTTTCTGTTTTGTACTGAATCTGTTAAATGTTTTGGTCAAATATACCAGGCTTATTTCTAAGTTGATAATGTTGTATGGCCTGCGAATGATGTTATAAATATCCAAATGGCCCTTGGCAGTAGAAAAAGTTCCCCACCCCTGTTTTAAAGGACAGTAACTAAAGTGGTAGTAAAAGGCCCTTTCCCATGCCTTACTGCAGTGCCATAAAATTTGTAATTCAACATAACTGGAGGGTAGGCAATGGTATGTTTCAGATAATCAATTATCTAACATGAAAGCAAGTAAAGGCAATGGTATGTTTCAGATAATCAATTATCTAACGTGAAAGCAAGTAAAGGCAATGGTATGTTTCTGATAATCAATTATCTAACATGAAAGCAAGCATGAAAGAAAGCAAGCATTATCTAGCATGAAAGGCAATGGTATGTTGTGGTTTTTTTTTGTTTTTGCGCTGGCTCGCATACACACTACTTCTAGTAGTGCTGGCCTGAACTTTGCATGTGGATTAGCTTCCCCTATTACCAGTGTCCCTCACCATCAGGTGAACCCACTCCGACTTCAGAGGTACTTGTAATTTACGTCCCTACGTCAAGGACGACAGGTTAACATTTTAGTCGAACTTTCTGGTGTAGGGGTTGAATCCTTTACCTCGGCATCAGTACACCGTACGTTTAAGAACATGCATTCTTATCCATTCGACCAAGATAAACTGTCTTATGTTATAAGTAGGTTGAGGACCCTGTTCCTGTCATATTGTGTTTATGGTGATGGCCCCCGTAATTTATAAACCAATAGGCTTTTGATGGGTGATGTGGTCAGCATCACATTGGCTGCCTTTACTTCCCAGAATTTTCCCTGGTACTCATTTTATCCCTGGCTGACCAAGACAATTGGTATAAATGTCCCTACAGATAGGGGAGCTAATACACGGAGGAATTTTATAAACCAATCGGCACTTTGTGGGGATGTGGTCAGTATCTCGCCGGCTGCCTTGACTTCCTGGAATATTTCCTGACACCAGTTCGAGACTGGGTCAACTTGGGAACCAAGAACAATATTGTTTTTTTTTTTAAATCCCACTAAAAGATAAAGGAGCTAATATATCGGGGAAGAAAGCTATGAGTGGGATGGGTGAATATATACTAGCAGCGAGTGACTGGCTGAAAACATTATATTTTTGTCAAATTCTGTGTGCCATTGAGACCTAGTTTTCTTTATTTAAGCACAATATGCTATGTCATCATGTCAGATGCTTGAATCCAAAGACTTCTGGCTGTACAGCATCTGAACATTTCTCTCCTGCATGTTAGATTAGCCATCTGCTTGTGAATTTATTCTTGGAAGAATAATGTGGTTGTTTCCCCTGGGCTTCCACATCCACATCGGCAGTTGGTGACTTCTGCTTTTGATAGCAATTTCTGAGCTGTCCACTTATTCTGGTGGATTCTCAGCCCCCCCTGAACACTCTTTTACATGATGCTTCCTCTACTCCTAGAATCGCAGTTCGGAGTTCTTTAAATTGAGATCATGACAGCATCTGTCAGTCTTCAGCACCTAAGAATGCAACCACAGCATAGTCTTGGAAATACTTTGAAATAGCTAGCGTTAAAATTTTACCGTAATATAATCATGTTTGAAATAGCTAGCATTAAAATTGTAACATATAATCATGTTTGAAATAGCTAGCCTGAAAACTTTACCATAATATATTAATCATGTTTGAAATAGGTAGCCTTAAAACTTTACCATAATATAATCATGGCTGAGCATAATCATGTTTGAAATAGGTAGCCTTAAAACTTTACCATAATATAATCATGGTTGAAATAGCTAGCCTTTAAACTTTACCATAATATATTAATCATGTTTGAAATAAGTAGCCTGAAAACTTTACCATAATATAATCATGGTTGAAATAGCTAGCCTGAAAACTTTATCATAATATAATCATGTTTGAAATAGCTAGCCTGAAAACTTTACCGTAATATATTAATCATGTTTGAAATAGGTAGCCTTACAACTTTACCATAATATAATCATGGTTGAAATAGCTAGCCTTTAAACTTTACCATAATATATTAATCATGTTTGAAATAAGTAGCCTGAAAACTTTACCATAATATAATCATGGTTGAAATAGCTAGCCTTTAAACTTTACCATAATATATTAATCATGTTTGAAATAAGTAGCCTGAAAACTTTACCATAATATAATCATGTTTGAAATTGCTAGCCTGAAAGCTTTACCATAATATAATCATGTTTGAAATTGCTAGCCTGAAAGCTTTACCATAATATAATCATGTTTGAAACTGCTAGCCTTAAAACTGTATCATAATATCATGCAAGGGAAGCAAAGAATAGTAGCACTGTAAGTTATGACATGCTTGTCATTAGAGGCGACTCAGGAGAGTAGTGTGGGGCTGGCTTCCTCATTCCTGAGAAAAGTAGCTGTACAGTTTAACAAACCATGTACAAGTTTACAAGATGAACGAAGGCTCCTAGATTTACTTCCTTTATTTAACCTAAGAGAATCTCCAGAAATGGCATCTGGAACATCAGAACTAAGAGAAATGAGACAGTTCAGAGAAAGCCACAATAAGTCAGGTTCACTGAGAAGTAGAGACAGAGATGGATAATATGTGGAGGACATGGAGTGAGCTGCAGGAGATAGCAACAGATAGGAGGACATGGCAGGAGATAGCAACAGATAGGAGGACATGGCAGGAGATAGCAACAGATAGGAGGACATGGCAGGAGATAGCAACAGATAGGAGGACATGGCAGGAGATAGCAACAGATAGGAGGACATGGCAGGAGATAGCAACAGATAGGAGGACATGGCAGGAGATAGCAACAGATAGGAGGACATGGCAGGAGATAGCAACAGATAGGAGGACATGGCAGGAGATAGCAACAGATAGGAGGACATGGCAGGAGATAGCAACAGATAGGAGGACATGGCAGGAGATAGCAACAGATAGGAGGACATGGCAGGAGATAGCAACAGATAGGAGGACATGGCAGGAGATAGCAACAGATAGGAGGACATGGCAGGAGATAGCAACAGATAGGAGGACATGGCAGGAGATAGCAACAGATAGGAGGACATGGCAGGAGATAGCAACAGATAGGAGGACATGGCAGGAGATAGCAACAGATAGGAGGACATGGCAGGAGATAGCAACAGATAGGAGGACATGGCAGGAGATAGCAACAGATAGGAGGACATGGCAGGAGATAGCAACAGATAGGAGGACATGGCAGGAGATAGCAACAGATAGGAGGACATGGCAGGAGATAGCAACAGATAGGAGGACATGGCAGGAGATAGCAACAGATAGGAGGACATGGCAGGAGATAGCAACAGATAGGAGGACATGGCAGGAGATAGCAACAGATTTGACGGCTTGGGGAGAGTTGTTCGAGGGCCTATGCTCCAGTGGGTGATTAATGACAGCAGTAGAAGAAGCTGGGAAGACCCTTGAGCTAGCCACTTTAGTAATATTTTCTAAATTGCTTTATAAGCATATAACCTGCATAGTTGGATACCTATTGAAAAAACAAATCCAACGGTACCTTATTCAAGTCTGTAGGTCATTTTAAAGCCAAGATATTGAAGTTTGTGTGTCCGTTTATAATTTAATAGAAGAAAACGGTTTTGACCTTTTCGCTTTTTGTGACCCTACCTACACACTCACACAACTGTTGGTTACACTGTCGCCAAGGAGATTAACTGCCGCTCTCTAACTCAAGAACAGATAACTTTGCCAGTTTATATATATACACACACGCACACAGATATATACATCTCATGTCATGCTGTGATGACGTCAGACGCAGCGTGTAACTATGCACACAGTCTCGTGAACAGCATGAGGCCGCAGGCATAGATGCATTTTGACAAAAGAAGTCCCGTTGGAAAGATGCAAAATTATCAATGGTGTGGTCCGTGTAGAGGGATAAAAAATTACATGTAAATACAGTAATGGGTTTTGAATGCAAACATGCAATCATTGGCATTGCAATTGCTATGAATATTCCATAACAGTATTAAATGTTCATAGTTGGATGACAACTGCCATGTCCCACCATTGAAATACCACAATATACAGCATGCCATCTTTATAATTTCAGTTTGAGACGGGATTGCCAACTCTAATAGTCGAAAACTACATAATCATACGTAAAAATGGATGATAAAGTTAATTAAGCATACTAGAACAATGCACAGAGTCTAGTTAAAATGGAATTGGCGGGTGTCTTATAAAGTCTGTCTGTACTTCCGTCTAGGACACGGATTTGACAAGACAAGAGGTATAGATTCGTAGCTCGTGGAGAGAAACATAAATCCAGTAATCGGTCCCTTTTTTAACGCGATCTTGAAATAATCGGGCAACTTAACATAATGAATAGTCTAAACCTCATTAAACCGGAGACAAAAAAACAAGAAAATGAAAATCACAGCAAAAACATCTCCGGTAAAGTTCGGCAACCGAAAACTCAAGTGCCTACCTTGAGCCCTCTAAGACTTTCAGTGTCCACTTCATCAAGTAGATGAGTTACCTGAATCAAATGCTGGTAGTTTTCTGAACCGTTTTGTTTTGTTTTATTCAGGTTATATTTTTATTTAAACAGCCTTTTAAAAGAACATATAGCCACAACATGAAAACTTGTTCCGTGTCATTTACAGAAGATCATAATCAACCCCAACAGTTTTTGGCTGTTTGTGATTAACCAGGCAATTTGTACATTCAGTAGCGTGTAATTGCTTTATAAACGAGAGACACTCATATCATCAAAATCTACACAGTGCCATCTGCTTCTAAATCATCTACAGCTGATTTTGAACACCCTCAGCTCGGTATGTCAAGAAATTGTGAAACCCGCTCACCCCCTTCTAAGTCACAACCCCGGCTCTATAATTCTGAAAAACAAATACTTTGAAATAGCTGACCCTTAAACTTTAAGCAGGATGAAATCACACACAAGGGAAGACAACTTATACAAAAGATATGGGACAGCGCTTGAGTGCTCACAAAGGGTTCAAGTGTTAATATTCTTATAGCAGACAGTTCAGTCACTAAAGAATGTTTAGGACATCATTTTTGTTACATATATAAGTTACATCTTTTGAGGCATGTTTCCAATGTCTAAAATTGACGTGGACACTCAGGTTGACCCAGCCTAAAATGAGCACCAGGAAATGTCTGGAGAAGTAAAGGCGGCCGGCGAGATACCGACCACATCAGTCCCCAAGTGCTGGTTGGTCTATAAAGTCTATAAAGGTATGGGTCTGGCTCCATGTGCCCTGTACTGCCTGGGCATGTAAAAGGAACCTTTGCTTTATTGTTGTAACTTTTTGTTCTTTGAAATATTTATCAAAGATAACATGTTCTGTATCAAGCAGTGGAGAGGATCATCTGGCATTCTTTTTTTAGTAGAGGGTGTCATTTGATAATCTTGTCAGTGGAGACTATCATTTGATAATTTTTTCAATGGAGGCTATAATTTAGTCTTTTCAGTGGAGTGTTTAATTTAGTGGTCTTTTCTATGGAAAGTATTATTTGGTGTCTTTTCAGTGGAAAATACTATTTTGTGTCTTTTCAGTCCAGAGTATTATTTCATGTCCTTTCAGTGGAGAGTATCACTTGTCTTTTTAGTTGGAAGTATCATTTTGTCTGTTTAAAAGAAAGTATTTGGTGTCTTTTCAGAGGAGAGTATCATTTGGTGTCTTTTCCGTGGGACATCCTTTGGTTTTATTGGTATTGTTTTCAGTAGAGACTACCATCTGGTGTCCTTTTAGCAGAGAGTATCATCTGGTGTTCTTTCCATGAAGAGTGTCATTTGGTGGTCTTTCAGTGGAGAGTAAGTATCATTTGGTGGTCTTTCAGTGGAGAGTAAGTATCATTTGGTGGTCTTTTCAGCTGGAAACAAGTATTCTCTGGCAGAGGCTGCTTGTATGCATCTCCAACATTTGTGAAGAACAAATTTGTTAAATTGTGTAAATTCACACGTTAACAAAAATATTGAAAATGTTAACCAGATAATGTTTGCTTGGTCCGCTTGTTTGATTGTTATAACATTTGCTCACACACCAATCCACAGATTGATTAACTAATGTGCAATAAACAATTGTAATGTGTTGTGTGTAAAAAAATTAATCATGATTCAGTTGTAATGTCAATTTGTCTATTATCTGCTTTATACAAATGAAGTGTTGTATGACTTTATCGATGATCTGATGGTAATAATCTCAAAGCTGTGATATACAGTAAAACTTTGATTAACCGTCACTCATTTAACCGTCAGTTTCTGTTATCTGTCATCGTCTTTTAAAAAAAAATTAACATAAAAGACGCTATTTTCAATGTCGCCACTGCTTGGGCTGACCTTACAGTGTCTAACCTAAAGAATTGGTGGAATAAACTCTTTCCTGAACCTATTGACTGAAGGAACTGAGACTGTTAGTGTTCATGAAATTGTGCAACAATGTAGGACTAAACAGTGACAACATTACGCTAGAAGAAGTAACAGATTGGTTGGAATGTGACAAAATGGATGGAGGCTTTGAAATGATGATGAAATTGTTTCTTGTGTGACTACCATTGAAGAAGAAGAAATTGATGACGATGAAGGATCAGTTCTTAACCAAAAACGTACAACTAGCCACTCAGAAGCAGAAACAATGTTATCAAAGTGCTTCGACTGGTTTGAAATGCAAGAGGAGATAAATGCAACACAGATCCTATTCCTGCGTAAGATATGGAACATCACCGCGCTTGAGTCTCAAAAACACAAAAAGAGATGACAGATTATTTTAAAGTAACGTAGATTTATGTTATTACAATGCATTTCTGTACATGATTACTCCTATATTGAAGTTACTACTCTTATATTGAAGTTTATATTGATGTTTTGTAAAATTAAATACAATATGTATGCTTTATTCACTTTTAGAGGATTTTATTTTCATTTTCATCCACAAAATCAAGCTACTGTACATATATTAAGAGATTTCTGTTATCCATCTATTCGGTTATCCGTCACTGTCCTGGTCTGGATGGTGACGGTTAATCAAAGTTTTACTGTAGTTTGTTCATCACAATGTTGGTGGTGTCAGATTTTATATTTAGACTGACAATGTTGTCACATCTTCTTAATGAATGAAATGACATGTGCTTTATGGTGTTCATTGATTGCTCATATCTGTGTGATTTGTAGGGGAGAGTGTGTTAAGACTAATTTCTGTGCATGTTGATGAGAGACATACACATTTGTGTCAGCAATGATCAGACATTCACATTTGTGTGCACATTGATGAGACATTCATATTTCTGTACACAGTGATGAGACATTCACATTTCTGTGCACACTGATGAGAGGCATTCACATTTGTGTAACATTGATGAGAGACATTTGCGTTGGTGAGAAACACAGTGAGAAACATTCACATTTATGTGCAAATTGATGAGACACATTCACATTTCTGTGCACATTGATGAGACATTCACATTTCTGTGCACATTGATGAGAGACAATCTTATTGAAAGACATTCACATTGAGAGGCAATCACATTTCTGTGCACATTGATGAGAGACATTCACATTGAGAGACATTCACATTTCTATGCACATTGATGAGGGAAATTCACATTTCTGTGCACATTGATGAGGAACATTCACATTTCTTTTCACATTGATGAGGAACATTCACATTTATGTTCACATTGATGAGGAACATTCACATTTCTGTGCACATTGATGAGGAACATTCACATTTCTGTGCACATTGATGAGGAACATTCACATTTCTGTGCACACTGATGAGGAACATTCACATTTATGTTCACATTGATGAGGAACATTCACATTTCTGTGCACATTGATGAGGAACATTCACATTTCTGTGCACACTGATGAGGAACATTCACATTTATGTTCACATTGATGAGGAACATTCACATTTCTGTGCACATTGATGAGGGACATTCACATTTCTGTGCACATTGATGAGGGACATTCACATTTCTGTGCACATTGATGAGGAACATTCACATTTCTGTGCACATTGATGAGGGACATTCACATTTCTGTGCACATTGATGAGGGACATTCACATTTATGTTCACATTGATGAGGGATGTTCACTTTGTTGAGGCTATGTTAACTCGTAAATGACACAAACCCAGTATATGAGACTGATGTGTCCAGATGTTTTGATGGAAGGCCAGTGTTCATGGCTGGTGACATTTGATCAAACTCTTTCATGTGGCCAGATGACAGTGTTTACACATTGCCTGTCTGTCATCATTCTGTGGCTTGCCCTGTGCAGAACTTTACCCACATAACAGTCTCCATCCAGTTTCTTTGACTGCCATAGTTTACTAAACATTTGTAAAGAAAGTAGTCTACCATAGCTTTCCCTTCCAACCAGTGATCTTACTATTTGGTGACCATAGCCATTGTCTCTATAAAGTGATCCTCGAACTTGAGACCATAACCAACAAATTACCTATCTGCTGCTCTCAAGCTCACTGTGTTATCTGAATTTTATTAACGTTCACTTGCTTTGAACTCAAGTATAGTCCATGCTTCTTTTTCTAGTGCAGTGGACTGATTTTTGTGTGTGGATTAGCTTTCCTTATTACCAGTATCCCTCGCCATCAGGAAAAACTCTGATTTCAGAGAGGTACTTGTAATTTACATCCCCAAGTCAAGAACCAGAAGTCAACATTTTAGTCCAGCTGACTGGTGTAGAAGTTGACTTCAGCATACTGAAAAGTTAAGAGTGAGTTCACTTAACCATTCGTTATTGTTGTTATCTGACAAGATTTTAATATTGAAAAAAAAATCTGGCATATAAACAGCATTATGCCTCGGAAACAGTACTTTGGCCATATAAAAAAATCACAGTGACTTGGAGAGAACACTGATGGCAGGTGTTTTTACTGCCATCAAGAGACCAGCACAGAGATGGACACAGGACATTGGGGACTCGTTGGGCATGAAGGTGCATGACTTCCGGTCCCCAGCATAGCGGTTAGGCATTGAACCGCTACAGCCTCTGGAGTATTTACCCTTGTGGCTGCAGTTTGCATTTGTATTTTCCTCATGTTGGACTGTTAGTACATGGTTCCATCGCCTTGCTACTGAGTGAGTGCGTGGTGCGACTCTGTGAGCTGTGAAATTCATGTGGAATGCTTTTACATCTGTCCGCTTTTGTTTGTACAGTGAACTGCATGTTCGGAACAATGGCTGTTGCTGAATTGACTGATTTGCCTTTTCGGTTCGTGAGTGCATTTTTCAGGAGACTCCTGGGAGTCGACGCTGGGGCTACAGAGTTTGTGTTTTGTGCAGTGCTTTCGGCGGGTCGCCCTGTGGAAAGAGACCGAGCCATGTGAGAACACCCGGGTCAATGAAGTCTTTCTGGTGACTGCCGATTCCATCGACGATGAACGGTGGTATTCGTGGGTGAATTTTGTGTTGGCATTCTGGCGGCGGCATTATGCACAGGGTACCTGTGCGGGCTGTTGGATTTCAGAGACTCCTGTCTGTTCCACTTTTCACATTGGACACTGAGGAGCATTTTGTGTGATATTCACTGGCACAGGAACAGAGCATAATGGGGACGTTGCTGTGAAGTTGGAACCTCTACTAACTAACTAACTAATTAACTAACTAGGTGCATGAGGCAGGAGAAACAGCAAGAGATCAAGAGTCTTGTTGGAGGTCATGATGAGAGCAATACTCTGCAAAGGACCTGTTGTTTTAACCCGGGAAGGTTAACCAGGTCAACAAAGGCATGGAGAAGTCAGATGTGTCAAACGAAAGGCGCAAATATCACAGCTCTGCTGTAAACAGACACAACGCAAATACGTCCAAAACTAACACGAACGAAGAAGGAGGACCTACTGTGTGATGATGATGCTAATTGTTGTAGTTATAAATCCCGTCTGTTGAAATTAGTCATGTTTGTATGACACAAAGAATTGGTGATGAAAATAAACTGGTAGTCTGAACAACATAGACTGTGAACAAACCCACAACCTTCGGAGAATGAAGCAGACAGCTTGCCCACTGAACCATGGAGACCTGCCTGTGTGAGTATGGCACCTAACCCTGATACATTAGTGCCTCTGTATCTTTGTGACCATGTGCTCATCCAATAGGGTTGAAACAATGCAAAACATCATCATCAAATGCCTTGTTGACTGGCAGGGCGATCATGCCTCTCCACGTCTTGCCATCTCCAACAGAATATATCATATTTGGACACATGCTTGGATACAAGACTGTCAAGAATCTCCTCTCACTATTTTCCTCAATTTCTCTTTCCATAAATCTTTTCAGTTGTTACATGTTCCAGTTCTTATATTCTCATGTGGGTAAAAAATGATGACTGCTTTTCTCTGTTTGTGGTAAGTTGTCTCTGTGTCTAAGCCTTTTTCAAAGCGTTTAGATCCCTCATGTTAGCTGTCCAGGCTATTGTCAGCATATTTCTTAAAAGCACATCTCTGAGGCCTCGGGATTGTATCCTTCATTACTAGTATTGAAAAGCAGAAGATCAAATGGTTCGGCCATCTCATTAGAATGCGACACCATCAACCACCAGCACTGGCGCTACATCAATGAATATCTAATACGGGAGCAAGGGGACACCTGAGAAGAAACTGGATTAACAACATCAAAGACATTGTACAGTCACAGAAAATGATACTATCCAGTACCGGGCGCTGCAACGTCAAATACTCCACACAACAACCTTCACAGCAAAAGCGAAAGTTGATGGCGATGACTAATTGTCCAGGATTCATTGCCATGTGTTAAAACTGGTAACATACAAGCATTTTTCTTTCCTAACCTCCAATAACAAGGATTTATTCCGCAAGATGTTTGTCATATTATAAAATGCAGCAATTTGCTTGCCCTATTCTGTTCTTTGTCTCTGTGATACATCTTCCATCTGATCTGTGTGTCTAGATACTTGGATACTTGTACTTGCCCCAAACCAAACTAATGCCATTGAATTTAACTATAAATGTAGGCATGATCCGTTTCAATGATATTGTTTCTGGCTTACTATCAATCAATCTGAGACCCATATATTCACATTTCTAAGACCACTGATACAGATGACAGGTCACGTATGGTTTTATCATGAGTGCTGTCAAGTAGGTTCTTGACTGAACTCAACTCATCTCAAGCACTGTTATCTGCCATTTTCTGTGGTTCCTTGTTGCTATAAATTATTATATTATTAATGCAAAACAACAATAATGAAACAACTAGCCTTTCATCTATATTGTGAAAAGTAAGAGACAAATTCTCAACAAATAACATGTCTAACATCCTTTATGAGTTCAATCTTGTGCAGAAATGTCAAAATAAGTTTCATAAATATGCTTTATGTCATAGCAGTTATGTTGCCCCTTTAAAAAACAATAATTTGTTTTGTGTGGCTGTTTTGTAAAATTCTTTTTTAAAACATCTATAAAAACTGTCATTATGGCTCTTGTGTCCTTTTTCAGGGGCTACACCTTGTATGACTTGGACTAGATCAGGATAGGGCATAGTTATATTGTGCTACTTGATTGTATGGGAATCAGTTTGCAAACTGCGTTCGAAACACAGCTGCGGGCGATTTAGAAGCAGACTGCCTTAAGTTGGCTTTCATACAATGGTATGAGTGCTGGTCGTTGAGAAAGCAACGGCAAACTACTGAACGTAAACTTGCCAAGAGATCATGACAGCAAAACATGCTGAGGTTGACTGCGACATCCTGTAAAGGATATGCAGCTAACAATGACATTTGCCTGAGCAATAGTCCCCTGGACCTCATTTGCGAGGGATCATGTGTGACAACAAACGGACAAATCTGGGAACACATCTTTCAGGCCGTTTACTAACATGTCTTTTCCATCCAGAGTGTGGCTGTGTCCAGATGTATTGTACTAGTGATATTCGGTAATTCTTGTAGGGCTTAACTGATTCAGTTCTAAACCAACAGTAGGTTTGGACCAAATATGGTACACAATCAAATGACCAAGTGTTGTAATGTAAATTTCCGCTCTCTGAGCATTCAAATTGTGTTCTTTCTTCGTGCCCCGTTCAAGGCGCCGCACTCTGGCTCTACCTCTGGGTTCCTCGACCCCTTTCTTGGACTCCGCTGCGGAGTGCGGCTCTCACAAGACGACTACCACCGTGGCATGGAGGTTGGACTTTGGCTGACATTTGCATGACTTTTGGTGACTGTTACCGTGCGGTGATCCTCACTGCCTGGTCTCCCTCAGCAGATATCGAACTGTATGATTGATAAATGCCCACGTGACACCGAGATCGGACAATTTGTAATGGACACATCTTCTGTTGTGACTGCCATGAGGGGAAAAATTCAGTGTAATGATAAAGCAACCCTCACCTCTCCGCGGTGTAGACTGGGAAACCCTGACCGCGAGGTCATGGGTCAGCGGGGCTCTGACTCGCCAGGGGAGACGGACACCCTTTGGTCAGATTTGTGTCCGAAACCTGCGATTGGCCTAGCAAGCCGGCAGGGGATTTTCATATTGCTGGTAGAAAAACTAAGAAGTACAGAAAAAGATCACAACAACAGAAATTATATTCCTGAGAAGAATAGTCATTGTATCAAGAAGAGAGATCAGAAATGAAGAAAACAGGACTAAAGTAGAGGTTATAGCAGCTCTAGATCTTATTATTTTTGTTTTTTGCATATCCCTTACAGGACGTTGCAGTCAACATCAGCATTTTTCAGCTGCTGTTGATGTACTAGGCAAGATTACGCTCAGTAGTTTGCCATTGCTTTCTGAGCGATCGGCTCACATACCCTGTAAGTTACCAGCGCGGCGAAAACCGCTACCGATTCTCACGCAGGTTACGTTACTCACGAGAATATACGGGATTACGGAGACCGGTTGCAGTCGAATGCTCTTTTTTAAAAAAAAGTTGTTAGATGAGATTTTATTAGAAGACAGCAAGTCAAATGGTTTTACCATGCAACTATGTTACCAACTAACAGTATACCACAACAAGCAATGGTGTACAGACCAAATGGAAGCAGAGGAAGAGGTCGACCACGTAAAAGATGGTCGGAGGGAGTAGCAGAGTCCATGGGAATATCGATACATGCATCCCATGGGCACTTTCCCGCTGTTTATACTTCACTTCGACACCGCAAGGTACAAGAGGAACAAGATGAGATGTGAGATACAATAAGACGACAATACGCGGAGTGAAGGAACATAACATACAGCCTGGAACTAGTGCTACATGTCGAATGCGGTGACGTGTTTGACGCGTGTCCAATCAGAGGTCATGTGAGTATTTACAGACGAACTGAAAAGCGAAAGATACAAGCAGCAAATGAAAATTGTAAACCGATTTAAGGAATTGGGCGTAGATAGTGCCGATTTCTTTGGGCATATTTTGTTTTTCCGCATATCATTTACAGGACATCGCTGTCAACACCAGCATTTACCACTGTTGTTGATTTCTTGGCAAGATTACGCTTAGCAGTTTGCCATTGCTTTCTGAGCAGCCGTCTCACTTATCCCGTAAGCCACCAACGCGGCGAGAACCGCTACCAATTCTCGCGCGCTGCGAGACCCTACGTGGATAAACGGGATTACGGAGAAAGTCGTTTAACCTCTCGGACAGGGAGACCGGCATGGACACATTAGGAGGAGAAATAAACTTGACAACTTAGTAAGAGCAAGGAAAAGATAAGGAGATAATTACATGGATGGCTGGAACACAAGGCATGATTATGACAAGAGCATAGACCTGATCCATGACTTTGGAGATCGCGGACTATGATTGTCAACGCCTATCAACGTGACACTTGATGATGGTGGGTTGTTAAAGGACGTACCGCTGGGTAAAGTGATGATGGTGATGAGGACGATGATGATAATAGGATTATGATGACAATGGTGATGATGATTATGATGGTGACGATGATGATGATGGGGTTGATGATGATGACAACGATGATGATAATGGGGATAGTGATGATTATGATGGTGACGATGATGATGATGGGGTTGATGATGATGACAACGATGATGATAATGGGGATAGTGATGATTATGATGGTGACGATGATGATGATGGGGTTGATGATGATGACAACGATGATGATAATGGGGATGGTGGTGATTATGATGGTGACGATGATGATGATGGGGTTGATGATGATGACAACGATGATGATAATGGGGATAGTGATGATTATGATGGTGACGATGATAACGATGACGTTAACGATAATGATAGTGGTGACTGACAATGATGAAAATATGATGATGGTGACGTTGATGATAATGACGACTATGATGTTGATGATGATGATGATGGTGAAGATGAAGATGATGACGACGATGATGATGAAAGATGATAATGACGATGGCAACGATGTTAATGATGACGATAACGACGACGAAGATGATGATGATGATGATGATGATGACGATTATGACAACGATGATGAAGATGATACCGCTGATGATGGCAACGATTGTGGTGATGAATGATGATGATGATGATGAAGACGATGATGGTGTTGAAGATACCGCTGATGATGATGACGATGACAATGATGAAGACATGATGATGACGACTTTGACGTTAACGATGATGATGATCTGTATTCAGGTTTAACTCTACTTAAACCAACTTACACCCTTCGAACACAGGTCAAATATTTTAGTTAAGTGCATTCAATTTCATCGCTGAGTATTCCTCACGTTTGATGTCTGACTTCAATCCATAATGTTACTGTCTACAAACTGCTCTCATAATCTCATCGCCCGTAACCCCTGGGTAGATTCGATCCGGGAAGTCACGCCCTACATGAAGCTTGGATCACCGTCTCATTAAATAAAATACTTTAATCTGGCTTCATGTCTGCTAAACGGCCGCCACCAGCGCTTTAGTTCAGGACTCGTGAGTGTCTGGCACGCACACTGCACGGACTGAATGTGACTTCAGCAAGACTGCACCCCACTGGCCCGTTTGTCACGGAAAACATATGGCAATTATCCAAAGACAGTTAACTCGTGCTGTACCATAAAACACTCACTAGTTACCTTATATATGTATGTATGTATATATATATATATATATATATATATATATATATATATATAATATATATATATATATATATATATATATATATATTCCAATGTAATATCCTTTTCAACCTTTCTAGGTTACAATTAGAGTAATGTCTTATAGACAGCCCGCTCCGTGGCGAAGATGTTACGCACGCGATTCGTAATCCCATATATACGGGTTCGAAACACAGCGGTGCTGGTTTTTTCGACAAAAAAAGGATATAGGTGCCGGTCGTTCATAAAGCAATGGCAAACTACTGAATGTACAAACTTGCTCAGGAATCAGGAACAGAGAAAATGCTGGGATTGACTGCTACGTCCTGTGAAGGACAAGCAGCTAAATTTGTTTTTTTCTTATGGACAATCTTTTCGCAGATTGGGCATAACCCGCCAGCCCTGTGTTTTTAGGGCTACCAGTTTAGGTTATTTAAGGTTACCACACTATTCTCTCCAGACTATGATGATATTTCTCTTCTTTCACCTATTTACACGATCTCAAAAAGCCCCGATCACACCAACGCCACACATTATTGCATAAGATGCTTTTCATATTCTGGAAAGCAGCTTTTACTTGACCTATTCTGCTCTGAAGCTCTGTCGCAATATTAAATGATTTTTTTTTTGCATAGTCCTTACAGGACGTTGCAGTTAACATCAACATTGTTCAGCTGCTGTTGATGTACTAGGCAAGATTACACTCAGTAGTTTGCCATTGCTTTCTGAGTGACCGGTTCACATACCCCGTAAGTTACCAACGCAGCGAGAACCGCTACCTATTCTCGCTCAGGTTACGTTACTCACGAGAATATACGGGATTACGGAGAAAGACGTTAACACCTAGGCCAGGGAGCTCGGCAACAAAAGATTAGATGGTCTAATACACAAGAGATGAGAGAAGTGCAGTACTACTGGACACCTTTGTGTTATTTTATATTGTTTACACTGGAAATCGATGATTCTTATACAATTCTGTCGCATGATTGCGCACTCCGTCTTGTTCACTGCTGCACATCACAATTTCAAAACACACTTCTCACTAAGGGTTTGCACTAGAGAGAATTGGGATGCTAGGAATGTGGCGTCAACAGTATTAATAGCTGTGACACCCAATGATGGACAGATCATGTGGTCTAAGCCCGTTCTGTCCATCTAGAATAATCGCGTCGCCCGCGAAATATTTTGGGTCCAGCGACGCTAAATTTCGGCACTTGCAGAGCGACCGGCAAAGCATCTAGATGTGGTTTAGGTCTCTGTATGTCCCTCATCCTGATTCAGAAGGAAAGCTTCAGACGAAATTATGGCTGAGTTTGTTTATTTCTGAGTCAGGTAAAGCTTTAAGTATGAGAGTGTGTGTGTGTGTTTAAGTTCCGGCACGAATATATATATATATTTATTCTTCTATTAGAAGATAGAAACCAACTTTCAACCAGTCCCAAGATGGCTACTCTCTGCCAGCACTGATGTAGATATCTGACGCCCTCTATCTTTCGTTTCCAGAAGAGTTGCTGTACCATCACTATGTCTTAAGCTGTGAAAAGAGGCTCAATTATGCCCAGACTGTTTCCTATTCTTGAGCCTAAATCCCACTGGCTGTCTGACTGCGTTCAGAGCAGGTTTAGTACAAGATAAACTATGATCTGTGTGCTGGGTGTTGCCTTAGTTGCAATCCACAGCGAACCACCAACACACGCGAATGTGAGAAGGAGGAATGAAAGACTCTACCTCTTATCTTATATGTTCGTGGCGTGAAGACAGAATGTGTGTGTAACTGTTTAGCATCCATGACTGGTCCAGCATTTATACTGTTGTGATTTATTCGAACAAGCATTTAGCACTCTGACGAACAACAGTCCAGCTAACAGCCCAACACCGGCACTCAAGTGAACGAAGAAAAGAAGAATGGTGTTAGTTTGAGAGAACTGAGTACAATGTGGTGTCTCATCTTTCTTTCACTCTGTATATATATGTGTGTTATTGAATGAGAGGCAGTGTAAATCCTCATAAGGAACATTTCACATAGACCTCCACATTCATACCAATTATATGTTACTTATATTAACTTTAGAGTGAAATATTTAATGTATGTTTCTTTACATTATTACTTTGATGCAACATGTGGAATGTAGTTTATTAAACCATCACCCTGTTTGACCGAGTAAGTAAAGGACATAATATGCTTTCATGCATAAGCACTTCTAAACTGTCAAGGGGAAATATCACCCCAGTGTCAGAAGAAGTAAAGGAAATGACAGAAGAGGTGAGAGGGTATAAACAGGAAAGTATCCAGGCAGACTAAAACAATGGTGGCAGCACTGATTGGTAACATGAGTTAATATGTATGAGATGAACAATCATCCTATTCTGTTCCATTACTATGTAGGGATCAGATATGCTGGGTACATCTCATCATTTACTCTCCATCATTCTTTTCTAGCCTTGTCAGTCACTGTGTCTGTGTCCTCTGTGAGAACATCAGCCAACAGGCCACTATGTACAAGTGCAGTAAAAGAAGGCTTGCCCAAGATAATTGCTGATGTCTAATGCCAGTACAAGGAGACACACTGTAGCTCTTAACTTGTAGGTACTTCCTGAATCTGCTACCTTCTGTACCTCATGTCCTGTAAACCCTTTTCATTCTTGTCCACTGGAGAATCATCATCCTTTGGCTAGATATAAATGTGTTCACCATGTTTATCCACCTCAGGTGAGGATGGCGGTGTTCGCAGATTGTCATGATCCAGAGGTGCAGAACATTGCCCAATAATGTACAATGGCTGTCAACCTAGAGCAGATCTGTAATATAAAGGTGCAACAGGAATCTGTGGCCAGGACCAAGAATATTCAATGAGTCCCCACTGAACTGTGCCCAAACCGGATCTGTGTTTCATGATTGATCTGGTGATTGATATATTTAAAGTGTAGAAACAGTTCTAAGATCATTAGGATCAAGTTTATACCTCAATGCAAATTATTTACTAATATGGCAGAAGTTTGGCAACATTTCATCACTGCTATACTTTGATTTTACTCAGTGAAACTTTATACTTGTGAGAACAATCAATAACTTTCAGGAACAGAGAGTAGTCATGGACTCCTCTGATTCATACAGTGTGTAGAGACTGTTTAGACTATTTGTTTTACAAATCCTTGAGAAATGTTCCAGTACCATCTGGGGTATTTATTACAGAAACAATAGCAGGCTAACTGATGGGAAGGCTTAGTGGCCAAATGACTGAAGTCATCTCTGAACATGAGAGTTCTTATTTCTAATGTTGAATATGAACATTATCTCAATGTCTTGATGTATTTCATATATGTCATAATGCATCACTGGTTACTTCCACAGGTTTTTATTTTGATTAATAAACCAAATTAACTGTTCCTGCATTCTTCTGTCAAGTCCATTGTGGTGTAGCAAAACATTTTATTATCTATGTGTTTAGTTAGGAAACTACTTCACATAAAGGTAGTATCTGGAACTACATGTGACTGGGTAAACTCTAATAGACAGCTAAAGTCTGTCCTATTGTAATCTCCCAGGTTACAGGTTACTCAGAAAAGGGAACTTTACATTTTATTAATTCCTGTGACCATTTCACCTAAAAGGGAAAATGATCATAGGTGGGGGACTCTCGAGCTAACTAAGTTTCTCTTTTCGGGAAGGAAGATTTTGGAGGGAAGAAAGTAACATTCCTGGGGAAATCCCTAGATTTCAAGAGCTATTATGGGTCACTTTGGCTTCCAAGAACCCATCCCCTCCAAATGAAATCAGTCCCATCCTCATAGCTTTACTTCATTGTGGGGTAAGTCAGAGTGGGTACTGCTTCCAACACCGAATATGTCACATTTACTGGGAGCTCGTCCGGGATTAGAACTCGTGCTTTCTCGTAACCATACAACATTTATTGTTGGTACCACATAGTGGGTTAATTTTGTTCACACCACAATTGCTTGAAATATGTGAATATTTTCTTTCAGGTTGTTAAGGTGAAACAGAACTCTACATTTTTTGCGGAACTTTATTTACAATTTTAAGGACCGCATTTGCAAGGCCACTAGGTGGACTTTGTGTAATTCAAGATTCAGAACCACTGATTAGAAATCACTTTGGGTCTTATGTTACCAGGTGTAGATCAGAGGGGTAAATCAGAATCTTTATTGTCTAGTGAGGTTGACTTCGGGTGTTTGGTGTTTTTCTCTCAATAGTCGAAAACTCCAGATTTCGTGCAAGATTTTCCTGCAACATTACATTGTTGATTTGTTGTTTGTATTTCGCCATTGCATGCTTTGTACCGTTTCAGATACAGGGGTTTTCCTATCTGAATCAGACAGAGGCGACACTTAGTATTATTTTCAAATATTTGGGAAAGATCTAAAATTTAGCATGGCGGAAACAGCTTTACTACGGAAACAATATGTCGATGTAGGCAAATCATGTGGGTTAAAGGGTCCTGAGCTCGCGAAGTACGTCTCTGACGAATTCGATAGACATGAGCATTTACAGGCTGAGATAACCCAGAAGGAAAAAGACAGAGAGGCTGAAATAATTCAGAAGGAAAAAGACAGAGAGGCTGAAATGATTCAGAAAGAGAGAGAAAGCCGGATAGCGTTAGAGTTGGAGGATAGAAAGCTGCAGGCTGAGATGGAAAATAGAGAAAAGGAAAGACAACATCAGTTGGAGATTAGGCGCATGGATACTGAGTTGGAGAGGAGGAGACTGGAGAGTGGTGTTCCTACCACCCCCCCCCACCCCCATTTCCACACGCAAGCCAACTACAGATATACAGACAGAGGAAAACTACCATCACACTGGAGCGATGGCATTTCCTTTAGAACCATATAATGAGAACGCTGAAGGGATTGATCACTATCTTTCCAGGTTCGAACTTATGTGTTCTACGTGTGGGCTTGATGAATCTAAATGGTCGGTGAAACTATCCCAGGGTTTGAGAACTACTGCTTTTGAAATTTTCTCTAGACTTAGTCATGAGGAACGACAGGATTACGGTGTTCTCAAAAGAGCTTTACTAACTCGCTTCGAAGTCGATTCTGATAACTATAAAAGGAAATTCAGATCAGCTAAGAAGGAGCCTGGGGAAAGTTACGGCCAATGGGTTGAAAGATTAAAATCCTACCTGCACAAATGGGCAGAGATGGGAAGGTTTGAAGAAACATTTGAATGACTCCGAGAGATGATATTGATTGACCAATTAAGGGATAAAATGTCATCAGAACTTCGGGCGTTCTTAACACAGAATGGAGCTGATAGACTTGAGGAAATTATTCTTTTGGCAGAGAGATGGGAGAAATCTCAGAAGGAGGTGGGAAGTAAGAGTCGGATCACCAAAGCTTCTCCCCCAGACCAATCACTCAAGACCAAAGAAAAAGAACACACCAACCCCAATAAGAAGTTGAAGAAATCTGCGAGCACCAGTCAAACTTATATTCAGGCTGCCAAGAAGAGTCGGAAGGACTACTGTACCAATTGCCGGAAGGTAGGACATCACACAAAAGATTGTCGGAAGAAACCTCCTACCCCTCACATAGTTGCATGTCTGACTCGCCGGAAGGAACGTAAGGTGAGCACTAGTGAAACGTCTAGTGTGACAACTCATGAAGACACCCACTCCAAAATTCCGGTAGTGGAATCCATCTTGCTAAATGGATACCCCGCCATTTGCTTATATGATAAGGTCTAAATTATGACTGCGTCGTAGCAACATCCTTAGTTCAGCCAGAACAGTTGACTGAGGAAATGGTGATTATACAGGGACCCTTGAAAAGTTCAGCCAAGATGTCACTACCTGTGGCTCGAGTACATATAGCTTCGCGTTATGTTACTGGAACAATCAAGGCAGCGGTGATGGAAAATCCCTTGTACCCCGTCCTGCTCGGTTGTCGTTACGTCTTTCTAGGTGAACCTATACAGCCTGTGATAGTCGCTGCTTTGACGACTAATTCGCAGACAGAAAAGACTCCAGCATCGTCGACTCCGACCAACCCTCGATCAGAGGATTTGAAGAAAGCACAGAGTGCTGACAGCACCTTGTTGCCATGCTTCAACAAACTGCCTAAATCACATTCACCTCCACGCAGAGGCGACATGTATATGAAGGGTGGACTTCTATACGACTATATCGCAAGGCAGGTAAAAGTGGACAAGAATATTCTCAATTAATTGTCCCGTCTACGTATCGTGCTCAACTATTGGATATGGGCCACAACTTATCTTTCAGTGGGCATATGGGAATAAGTGCTACTATGCAAAGAATTTCCATGCACTATTTTTGGCCCGGAATGAATTCTGACATCACCAGATATGTCAAGTCATGCCCTGAATGCCAAAGAGTGACCCCAAGACATAGGACACCCCCTGTCCCGCTTGGTGAGATGCCCCTAACTGGATCTCCTTTCGAGAGAGTTGCCGTAGACATTATCGGACCACTCCCAAGGACGAGGAGGAAGAATCGATACATATTAACATTGGTGGACGTCTGTTCAATGTGGGCAGAAAGTATTCCAATGCCATCAAGTGACTCCAAGCACATTGCTGAAGCCTTACTTGAGATATTTACTCGGATAGGATTTCCCCTCAAAATCCTAACCGACAATGCATCACAGTTTCGCAGTAAACTCATGGAAGAAGTCTTTCGGCTATTTCATGCTCGCCATATCTATTCATCTCCCTATTTGCCTCTAACGAACGGGAGTGTAGAACGGTGGAACGGTACCCTCATCAGTATTCTGAGAAAGTTAGCTCATGAAAAACCAGAGGATTGGGACACATATATTCCTGCTGCATTATTCGCATACCGGGAAGTGCCGCATCACTCTACTGGGATTGCGCCCGCAACACTATTGTTTGGGAGGCCAATCAAGGGACCCTTGGAAGTATTACTGAGAACATGGACTGATGATCATGCAGATGATACAGTTGTTACTGCATCTGTTTATGTTGCTGAGGATGGCGGTGTTCGCAGATTGTCATGATCCAGAGGTGCAGAACATTGCCCAATAATGTACAATGGCTGTCAACCTAGAGCAGATCTGTAATATAAAGGTGCAACAGGAATCTGTGGCCAGGACCAAGAATATTCAATGAGTCCCCACTGAACTGTGCCCAAACCGGATCTGTGTTTCATGATTGATCTGGTGATTGATATATTTAAAGTGTAGAAACAGTTCTAAGATCATTAGGATCAAGTTTATACCTCAATGCAAATTATTTACAAATATGGCAGAAGTTTGGCAACATTTCATCACTGCTATACTTTGATTTTACTCAGTGAAACTTTATACTTGTGAGAACAATCAATAACTTTCAGGAACAGAGAGTAGTCATGGACTCCTCTGATTCATACAGTGTGTAGAGACTGTTTAGACTATTTGTTTTACAAATCCTTGAGAAATGTTCCAGTACCATCTGGGGTATTTATTACAGAAACAATAGCAGGCTAACTGATGGGAAGGCTTAGTGGCCAGATGACTGAAGTCATCTCTGAACATGAGAGTTCTTATTTCTAATGTTGAATATGAACATTATCTCAATGTCTTGATGTATTTCATATATGTCATAATGCATCACTGGTTACTTCCACAGGTTTTTATTTTGATTAATAAACCAAATTAACTGTTCCTGCATTCTTCTGTCAAGTCCATTGTTGTGTAGCAAAACATTTTATTAGATGGTCTAATACACAAGAGATGAGAGAAGTGCAGTACTACTGGACACCTTTGTGTTATTTTATATTGCTTAAACTGGAAATCGATGATTCTTATACAATTCCCTAACTCTACACAGGAAACAATTCCGGTAGTCTTTGAGCCAAAGGCGGACATGGAACCCTTTCAGACACGCCGCCTCCTTGTTGATCAAATCACGTCTAAGACTTATCTTTGTTCTCGCTGTTGCCTGTAGTTCGATCTTTATTTACGTTGTTCTGCCGTTGTAGTTTGACAGAAACACATCGGGAAACAGATGGCGCGGTAACGCACTTGGCTGCCTCTTTCTTCTCAACTTTCTTCATTATCTGAACAGTGTTGGTTACCGCCAACACAAACACCCACAGCTAAAGCTTCTCAAGCACACAATACGACAGTGCCAGCAGTATACAGATATTTGGCTGGGTAATTTGTTTTCGGTCTCCCCTGGTCCTAGGAGTTACACGACTTTCTCCGCTAATCCCGTATACTCTTGTAACTAACGTGACGTGCGTGAGAATTGGTAGCGGTTTTCTCCGCGTCGGTAATTTACGGGGTTTGTGAGCCGGCTGCTCAGAAAGCAATGGCAAACTACTGAGCGTAATCTTGCTAAGAAATCAACAATCAGCTGATAGATGCTGATGTTGACAGCGATGTCCTGTAAAGGATATGCGATTTGTTTTTAGTACGTGGCCATGTTTGATGAATAATTTGTTCTTAGGGCGAACCGATTCGTAGACACGCACAGAAATGTAAGGATACACAGAAATGGGCAGCGGGCCGCACTGAGTTTGAAGTGCAACAGCTGATCCATAGCAACACACATCAAGGTGACATAGTCATCTACACCGATGGGTCAGTGGTGAGAAACAGACGTAGTGGCTGGGGCTTTATTGCAAAGGCTGAATGGGCAAGTCTTGAAAAAGGAGAGTCTGGCATATGAGACTACGACCTCCAGCATGAGAATGGAGGTGGAGGCAGTAACAGCGGCATTCCGGTGGCTAGAGGAGACTACTGTAACACACGTTGTATTCATTACGGATTCCAAGAGTATGCTTAGCAAGGTGGAGAAAGGAATGTTTCGTGTGGAATGGCTCTCGTCGCTTCAGAGGCCACATATCGTGAGAATTGTATGGATATTTTGCCCTGGCCATGCGGGTGTACGGGGGTGTACGGGGGAATGAACAGGCTGATAGGCTAGCAGGGAGGGCACCTCTTGGTGGTATTTTGCCTATGGACAAGAGGGAGGTGGTCGTGCGCTTGTGGGACCAGGTGGAGAAGGCGGAGGAACAGACTGAGAACCCATATGTGGAAAGAATGAGATTGCGGGGGATCGGCAGGGGTTCTGGAAGAATCTCAAAACAGAGGGAAGACCAGGAGAACTTTTAATCAGATAGCGGTGGGTACGATTAGTAGTATTACTCTTCGCTGGCTGTTGAACGAGGGGACGGAGCACGTATGGGAATGTCCTGAGTGCAGTGATGTCGGTTCCTGACTCAACTCAACTCAACTGTAAACACACTGATGCTTATAATGATACACTGACGCGTAAACACTTACAAAAACACGCACACACACTCACACACACCAATACATGTTAGTGTACATAGACATGTAAACACACATATACACTTGAACGTAAACACACATACACACATGTAAGCATACACTTACACGTAAACACACTGGTAGATGTAAGCATGCACACACACGTAAGCACACACACATACGTGTAAGCATACACATACACGTAAACATACGCACATAGATGTAGGCGTACACATACATGTAAACACACACACACACACATAGACGTAAGCATACACATTACATGTACACACACACACGCATAGATGTAAGCGTACACAGACTCGTAAACACTCATACATAGATGTAAGCATGCACATACACGTAAACACACACACATAAATGTAAGCGTAAACATGTATGTAAACACACATACATAGATGTAAGCATACACAGACATGTAAACACACATACACACACGTAAGCGTACACAGATTAGTAAACACACACGGATAGATGTAAGCATACACATACACGTAATCACACACATACACACAGATGTAAGCATACACATACCCGTAAACATACACACATAGATGTAAGCGTACACAGACTTGTAACCATACATACATAGATGTAAGCGTACACAGACACGTAAACACACTTGCATAGATGGATGCGTACACAGACACGCCAATCAGTGATTTGTCGGCACTCTTCCGAATTGCGGTCCCAAATAGATCCGCAGTGAATAGGTCAGGGGTAAGGGTTAGGGTCAGTGTTTAGTTAACAACTAACCCTAACCCTTAACCCCTGACCTATTCACTGCGGATCTATTTGGGACCGCAATTCGGAAGAGTGCCGATTTGTCATATACGTTTATTTGCCATATTACATCTAATCTCTATCCCGTCTTCTCATTTCCCTGTTGATGATATTATACGTCCAACGTACTTAAAGCTCTTTACTTGTTTCAGGGGTGTTCTTTTAGATCGATCATTGTTGTTTTTTTTCTTCTTTCGTTATGGTCATTACTTCTGTTTTGTTGATGTGTAAATGCGTGCGTGCTTGCATTGTGCGTCAAACTTAAAGAATCTACAAGATTTTTTTTTTGTTTTAAATAACTGCAGCACAGAGGAGAATAACATATATAAAAAAGAACGAGCATGTTACCTTAATATTCTTATTATTACTCACGAAATTACTCGAAACGAATTTACAAAGGCGTAATTTGATATTTAAAATTCTACTTCAACTGTTTAGATGCTATTTCTATCAGTACGAAACCGTTAGTTCTGCTCACTGTTTATTCTCAAAACTCACAGCCCTGGAGATGCTTTCTGTGCGTGCATATCAGTTACGTCAGTCTATTTACATGTCTGTCTGTCTGTCTGTCTGTCTGTCTGTCTGTCTGTCTGTCTGTCTACTGATGTTTGTCTGTCTGATGTCTGTCTGTCTAATGTCTGTCTGTCTGATATATGTCTGTCTAATGTCTATCTGTCTGATGTATGTATGACTGATGTCAGTCTGTCTAATGTATCTTTGTCTCATGTTTGTCTGTCTGATGTCTGTATGTCTGATATCTGTCTGTCTGATGTCTGTCTGATGTCTATCTAATATCTGTCTGTTTGATGTATGTAGGTCTGATGCCTGTCTGTTTGATGTCTGTCTGTCTGATCTCCGTATGTCTGATGTAGGTTTGTCTGATGTCTGTCTGTCTGTCTGTCTGTCTGATGTCTGTCTGTCTGTCTGATGTCTGTCTAATGGCTCTCTGT